>CAMZMU010000045.1:48293747-48458046 GCA_947311845.1 Poa pratensis | reverse complement strand
CTTAAGAAAGAAAGGAATAGGTTTACTGACCCAACATAAAAGTAAAAGAAAGGCCCTTCGCTGAGGGAAGCAGGGATTAAATCATGTGCTAGAGCTTTTTAAGTTTTTGAAATCATATGAGAATAAAATATAAGTTTTGAGTGGTGTATGAGAATTGTCAACGAATCAGAAAATGGAAAGTACAATATGACCCCTGCCAACCAGACTTTTAAGAGCGGCTGCCATGAAGGACGTTATTTCTACCAGCAAGGCAGATCATCCCTCTTCTCTTTTGTTTACACATGCAGATATTTCACTGTTTGTCATTGCTTGACTGATAAATCAGGGCAAAAATATGAAGAGAATTAAGCGGTTAAAGTTGTAATTAATTGGGACTGGGCACCCCATTTGCCAGCTCTTTTTGCAAAATTAATGGATAAGCGGATGTATATGCCGCTAGTCCGGTGGTAAATTCTGTTTGACAGTTGACATAAAGACATCCCACCCCGTCCTCATGAGCTAGTAAACAGTGACACAAATAAGGAGTAGTAACTTTTGAATAGTTTAAAGGTAGCACATGAAGTATTTACTTGGGGTGGTATGGAAATACCACATATAGGTAGTTATGGTGGACACAAATGGCATGGGTTTTGGCTCAAGGTTTGGATGCACTAGAAGCATTCCCTCTCAGTACAGGTTTTTGGCTAGCAAGGCTGGGTAGCAAGCATAAGAGTGGAGGGATACAAACAAATATAAATGTAATAGAAGCAATAATGCAATCTTCCTTGTAAACACAATAATTTTAACTTGAGAATACTAAACTCATGAGCCAACAAGAAAGAAAGATACTGAGATAATGTATCTACATGCAATCCCCTCTTTTCTACTTAAGTCTGAAAGTATTGTTGCTACTGACCAATGCTAAGTTTGCCAAAACCAAATAGATTTACTTGATGCTCCAAAGTGATGCCAACACTAACAACAAGATCATTCATATGACAGAAATTTGAAAGGTAAAATAAAGTGTGCAGAAAGTAAATGATAAAACTTCTCATTAATATTCCAATAACGGCAACTCACCAAGGGATACATAGATAACCAACTAAGGAGAGATACTTCCACACTGCAAACCATCCTACATGATAACTTCTCTACTCATGATATGACTCGACTGAAAAGTAAAAGGTAAAAGATAATGGTGATGATACCGCAGCACTCCCCCAAGCTTGGAACAAGCTGAGGGGATGCCAATACCAATGATGAATTACTCCTTCAGTGGTGATGGTGGACGAGACTCTTCATCAACAAATTTCCAGGGTAAAGGCCCCATCAGCGAAGGATGAATTGGTCTCCATAAACCAGAAACTCGTAGCAAAACTCATGTGTTTGAACCTGGCTTCATACTCACAGTTTTGGTTTTGGAGATCATAGATTTGTGCTTGCAATTGGACGTGGTTTGACTAAGTATGAAGATATCATCCCATAGCTTGCTAGTCTCCTTCTTGTGTTCAGCAATAAGCTCATTAATAATCTTGTGGTTGATCTCCACTCCGTGCTCTATCTCTTCTGGTATCGGAAAACTTCATGCTCTACTTCTTCTAGTCTGGCCTTCACGCCCTTCAGCCTTGGGTCCCCTAACATCTTCTTGAACAAGCTCTCCATCCTCGAGCCGCAGCTCTTGTGGGTGCTGCTTCAACTCGTTGCTGTACGGGTTGACGACGTTCTTGAAGAAGGTATCCTTCAGAGCCTCGGACGAAGACATTGTTCTAATCTTTGAGCTAACCCTGGCAGAAACAGCTCGAAAACAAAACACGACGAGAAAACGATATACGGACCTCGGGGGATCCGGGGGATTATATAGCAAAAAGTTTCATAACAAAAGGAAAGTCCAGGTAGAAACCGGGCTGGATACGGGCTCCGAGGCGCCCACACCATGCCACGGCGCGGCCAAGGGTGGGCCCGCGCCGTGGGGTGGTGTGGTGCCCTCGGGCACCGTTTCCTCCCCGTTTTCGGCTCGTAATTTCCATATTAAATAAAAACAACAAAAATAAAAGTTGGGAAGTTAAACGCGAACTTTTGCTTACCAAAACTGTTACTGATTGCGTGGATCACACGTTCGTTGGGAGACCCCAAGAGGAAGGTATGATGCAGTATAGAAGCAGTTTTCCCTCAATATGAAACCAAGGTTTAATCGAACCAGTAGGAGCAAGAAATCACTTCGGAAGGTTGTCAGTGGCGCGCTGACGTGAAATCTGCACACAACACAATCAAACTAATTTGCCCCAACGAAACAGTGAGGTTGTCAATCTCACCGGCTTGCTGAAAACAAAGGATTAAACGTATGGTGTGGAAAACAGTAGTAAATTGCAGAATGAAAAGCAACAGTGTTTGCAGTTTGTTGTATTATCAGTGTAAAAGAATGGACCGGGGTCCATAGCTCACTAGTGGTGTCTCTCCATAACAGATAACTAACATGCTGGGTGAACAAATTACAGCTGGGCAATTGACAAAATATTGAGCGCATAACAATGCATATATATGACATGATGATTACTATGATATTCATGTGGGCATTACGACAAAATACATAGAGTTATCCAACAGCGTCTATGACTAATAATCCACCGCCAGGTTGTCATACCGAGTTCCCCGTTGGTATTAATTTGCAAGCAACGGAATTGCATTAAGTAATGTGCGTAAAGTAAACAAATGCATTAGACCTAACGACGTACCCTTAAGCTAAGCATCGGTTATTTTATCCCTAATGGCAACAGCACATCCACAATCTTAGAAGTTATTGTCACTCTCCCAGATTACCGGAGGCATGAACCCACTATCTAGCATAAATACTCACTCTTGGAGTTACAAGCATCTACTTGGCCAAAGCATCTACTAGTAACGGAAAGCATGCAAGATCATAAATAACATATAAGATAGATTGATAATCAACTTGACATAGTATTCAATATTCATCGGATCCCAGCAAACACAACATGTAGCATTATAATAAGATGATCTTGATCATGATAGGCAGCTCACAAGATCTAAACATGATAGCATAAAGTGGAGAGACAACCATCTAGCTACTGCCATGGACCCGTAGTCCAAGGATGAACTACTCACGCATCACTCTGCGGCAGGCAGGATGGTGATGTAGAGCCCTCCGGTGATGATTCCCCTCTCCGGCAGGTGATGGCCCTTCACGTAGTTACCCCACAACGGCGCCAGAAAACAGTTGCTAGCCCCTTCGCGTGGTACCTGCGTGAAAAGTAAATGGGTTAGGTTGAGACTCCAAGTGCAGAGTGTATGTAGTAGTGGAAGACAGTTTTCCCCACGAGGGGTGACTCGAGGGTTTAATATCGAACTCTCGGGGAACCAGTATTTCAGGTGTTATCTCCTTATCCTTCTCTTGAGAACCTGCAACAAAATAAATTGTTTTGTGCCCTCAACCTCACCAAGTGGTTGTCAAGCACAAGGTGTGAGAATGATAATAAAATAAATATGCAAACAGTAGTAAATATGCAATGATGGTAAAATAAATATGCAAGGATGATGGTAGTAATGATAAATGATATTTTTGGTTTTTTTATGATGAATGCAAGATGTAAAAGTGTTTTTGTATTTTCGGATTTAATAATGGCAGCAAACAAAAGTGATGATAAAAGTGTTGGAAAGGTGTTTCTTATGATTAAAAATGGACCGGGGTTCATGGTTTCACAAATGCACTCTCTTGATAATGTGGTAGACAATGAAACACTAAAATTAACATGTAAGATGGCAAGACATGGTTTCACAAGTTATTAATAATATGGACATCACGTCCTAACATAGAGATCTCAAGTATAAGTTGTTCTCTCTCTTATGCTCCACCAAGATGCGAACTAAATCATAACACCTTACTAATTAAGATAAGTCAGAGCATAGCAATAAGTTCAATGACATGAAGTTAAAATAAGAACATGCTAGATCTAGTCATGGAGATAGTGGCCAAGGTCACATCCACTCTCCGGTAGCATGGTATTTTGTTTATCCCTAGTGAGGCAACAAAGTAAGGTAGAAAACCCAAGTGGATCGCAGAACTTTCTCTCACGTTCACTGCACTAGCCACCCCCGTTACTCCGACTAATGCACACGTTCCCCCTCACACGCTCTCATAAATATGCTTGATCATGACAAGTAAATAAGAACGGGGTACATAATATGCATCTACTTTCATAACTGAAACAAAACCATTGCAATCTCAAACATGTATTAACTCATAATAAAGATCCACCACAAAGGAATTACATAGATGACCGTAATCATGTTCAGCAGCTCATACGGTACTAATTAGTGAAGCTCATACAGAGGAGAGATACATAAGTTACTTCCACAAACCCATAGTCCAGAGGTGGACTACTCCCTCTTCATCATGGTGTCGGTGGAGATGTTGTTGGAGGCGAAGGAGACCACACCGGCAGCGCCCCGCCGGACTTTTCCCCCTCCAATCTTCAGCTCCAGGTCTCTGTTTCGTGGTTTCTGTGTTTCGGCGGCGCTTTCTTTCGCGAAAGCCCTGGGGGGTCTATATATAGTCGTTTTTAGGTCAAGACGAAGCTTCGGGAAGAAAGATCGACGGCAGCGGAGGCCCGAGGGCCAGGATGGGGGACCCCACGCGGTCAGGGAATCTGGCCGCTTGGGCCCACCCCTTTTGGCCTTTTGGTCTCCGTTTCTTCGATTCCTTTGCGCCTACGTTTCGTTCCTTCCAAAAAAAGTGATCCCCGTAAAGTTTCAGGTCATTTGGACATCGTTTGGGTCCCTGAAACATCAAAATATAGAAAAAGGGGTTTTCTGACAGCGCAGGGTTAATTCCAGAAAAATGGGGAAGTTGTTAATTATTCCCAAAACTCAATATAAATCATGAATATAACCCTTATATGATGCAAATAACATGGAATAACATGTAATAAAATGTAAAGTTCGTGTATGCATTTTACATGCATCAGCAGGGTGCTGGGAAGAGCTTCTGAACCCTCCCGATCTAGGGTTGACGGCGGCGGCGTCTCTGGAACTTTTCGTGGATAATGGCTCGGGTATTTAGGGTTTTCGCGTCGGGAGGAATAAATAGGCGAAAGAGCGGCGGCTGCGGAGCCACGAGGGCCCCACACCACCCCACGGCGCGGCAGGGGGGCCGCGCGGCCCCATGGTGTGGGCGCCACGTGGCTCCCCTCCGTGTCTCCTCTGGACTCCGTCTTCGTGTTGGAAAAATAGGAGGTTCTGTCCAAGTTTCGTCCAATTCCGAGAATATTTCCAGACTAGCTTTTCTAGAATACAAAAACAGCAGAAAACAGGAACTGGCACTGTGGCATCTTGTTAATAGGTTAGTCCCAGAAAATGCATAAAAATGCTATGAAGTGTATATAAAACATGTAACAATTGGTATAATATCAACATGGAACATCAGAAATTATAGATACGTTTGAGACGTATCAGTTTCCTATTCGAAAACAGACTCTGCAGTTTTCTGAATTTGACTTTTAATAAAATCTTCCGGAGTCACTACTTGAATAATATCAACGTCTTCGTTATAAGAATCCCCAGAAATATAATGCTTGAGTCTTTGACCATTAACCACTTGAGATTGTCACCATCAAGCGAAGTAATTTTGATTGCACCTGAACGGTAAACCTCTGAAACAACATAAGGTCCTTCCCATTTCGAAAGTACCTGAGAGGGACCTATACAATAGAACTTTCTCACCAACATTAAACTCTCTTTTAGGATTCTCCTATCATGCCATTGTTTCACTTTCTCTTTAAAAAGTCTAGCATTTTCATAAGCTTCACTTCTCCATTCATCTAAGGAACTCAAGTCAAGTAACCTCTTTTTACCGGCAAGTTTAAAATCTCTATTAAGTTCTTTTACGGCCCAATAAGCTTTATGTTCTAATTCTAGAGGTAAATGACAAGCTTTTCCGTAAACCATTTTATAAGGAGACATACCCATAGGATTTTTATAAGCAGTTCTATAAGCCCACAAAGCATCATTAAGCTTCCTAGCCCAATTCTTTCTAGATTTATTAACAGTCTTCTGCAAAATAGATTTAATCTCTCTATTTGATAATTCTACTTGACCACTTGTTTGAGGATGATAAGGTGAAGAAATTCTATGATTAACATCATATTTAGCAAGGGTTTTTCTAAAAGCACCATGGATAAAATGAGAACCACCATCAGTCATGAGATATCTAGGCACACCAAACCTTGGAAAAATAATATCTTTAAGCATTTTTAATGATGTCTCACCATCAGCACTAGATGTTGGTATAGCTTCTACCCATTTAGTAACATAATCAACAGCAACAAGTATATGAGTATAACCATCAGAAGGAGGAAAAGGACCCATAAAGTCAAATCCCCAACAGTCAAAAGGTTCAATAACAAGAGAATAATTCATAGGCATTTCATTGCGTCTAGTTATATTACCAACTCTTTGACATTCATCGCATGATAAAATAAATTTTCTTGCATCTTTAAAAAGAGTAGGCCAATAAAAACCTGATTGTAAAACCTTTTGTGCAGTTCTATCTCCAGCATGATGTCCTCCATAAGCACTTCCATGGCATTTCTCAATATTTCTTTTTGTTCAAATTCTGGAACACATCTTCGCATTATACCATCCACTCCTTCTTTATATAAGTGTGGGTCATCCCAAAAATAATGCCTCAAGTCATAAAAGAATTTCCTTCTTTGCTGAGCTGTAAAGGTTGGAGGCAAATACTTGGCAACAATAAAGTTAGCATAGTCAGCATACCAAGGACTTTCTCGCGAGCTTACCTTTATCACAGCCAATTGTTCATTTGGAAAACTATCGTTAACAGGAACAGGATCATAAGAAATGTTTTCCAATCTAGACAAATTATCAGCGACAGGATTTTCAGCACCTTTCCTATCTACAATATGCAAATCAAACTCTTGTAATAAAAGCACCCATCTTATAAGTCTAGGCTTAGCATCTTTCTTTTCCATAAGGTATCTAATAGCAGCATGATCGGTATGGATAATAACTTTCGAATCAACAATATAGGGTCTAAACTTATCACAAGCAAAAACTACTGCTAAAAACTCTTTTTCAGTAGTGGCATAATTCTTTTGAGCAGCATCAAGAGTCTTACTAGCATAATGAATAACATTCAACTTCTTATCTACTCGCTGTCCAAGAACAGCACCTACAGCAAAATCACTAGCATCACACATAATTTCGAAAGGTAAAGTCCAATCAGGAGGTTGAACAACAGGAGCAGTGGTTAAAGCCTTTTTTAGAGACTCAAAAGCTTCTTTACAATCATCATAAAAAAAAAGGTACATCTTTTTGGAGAAGATTAGTAAGAGGTTTTGAAATTTTAGAGAAATCTTTAATAAACCTTCTATAGAAACCGGCATGACCGAGAATACTACGAATACCTTTAACATCCCTGGGACAGGGCATTTTCTCAATTGCTTCAACTTTAGCTCTGTCCACTTCAATACCTCTTTCAGAAATTTTATGTCCAAGAACAATCCCTTCATTAACCATAAAGTGACATTTCTCCCAATTAAGAACAAGATTAGTTTCCTCACATCTCTGCAAAACTTTATCAAGGTTTTGCAAGCAGTTATCAAAAGAAGTTCCATAGACGGAAAAATCGTCCATGAATACTTCCACAATTTTTTCACAAAAACCATGAAAAATAGCAGACATGCATCTTTGAAATGTAGCAGGAGCATTACACAAACCAAAAGGCATACGCCTATAAGCATAAGTTCCATAAGGACAAGTAAAAGTAGTTTTCTCTTGATCTCTTGCTCTAACAGCAATTTGTGAAAATCCAGAATAACCATCAAGAAAGCAAAAATGAGTTTTCTTAGACAACCTTTCTAACATTTGATCAATAAAAGGTAAAGGATAGTGATCTTTCTTAGTAACTTTATTAACCTTTCGAAAATCAATGCACATCCTATATCCAACAACTACTCTTTGAGGAATAAGTTCATCATTTTCATTTGGCACAACAGTAACTCCTCCTTTCTTAGGAACACAATGCACAGGACTTACCCATTTACTATCAGCAATAGGATAAATTATACCAGCATCGAGGAGTTTTAATACCTCATTTCTTACCACTTCCTTCATTTTAGGGATTAGACGACGCTGGTGCTCCACAACAGGTTTTGCATCATCTTCCATGTTGATGGCGTGTTGACATATAGCAGGAGAAATCCCTTTTAAATCATCCAAAGTATATCCGATAGCCCCTCGGTGTTTCCTCAACACTTCCAATAACCTTGCCTCTTCAGTACCTGAAAGTTTAGAACTAATAATAACAGGATATGTTTTCTTATCATCAATGTGAGCATATTTAAGGTTATCAGGCAAAGGTTTTAAATCAAAAACAGGATCTTCTTTAGGAGGTGCAGGGGTACCCAAATCTTCCACCGGCAAATTATGCTTAAGTAATGGTGGTTGATGAAGAAAGATATTGTCAATTTCATTCCTTTCCTCCATAAAGACCTCACTTTCGTGTTCCTCCATAAATTGCTGCAAGGCATTGTTAGGAGCAATAGCAATAGCAGCAAGTTGTTCAATTTTCGGCCCTCATTAGGCAAATCAGTTTCATAAAGTTTCTTACCAAACTTAGAGAAATTAAACTCATAAGATTCTCCATTAAATTTAGTGTAAATTTTCTCTTTCTTACAATCTATAATAGCACCACATGTATTCAAGAAAGGTCTACCGAAAATAATAGGACAAGTTTTACTAGCTTTAGAACCAAGTACTAGAAAATCAGTAGGATATTTAGTTTTACCGCATAAAACCTCAACATCTCTCACAATACCGAATGGAGAGATAGTTTCCCTATTGGCAAGTTGAATAACCACATCAATATCCTCAAGTTCACAGGGACTAATTTCATGCATAATTTCTTTATAAAGTTCAAAAGGAATAGCACTAGAACTTGCACCAATATCACATAAACCATAATAGCAATGTTCTCCTATCTTCACTGAAAGCACAGGAACACTTGTTTTCCTAAATTTACCAGGATGCGAAACAATATTAGAAGCATCTTCACAAAAGATAATATGTTCTCCATCTACATTTTCAGTTACCAAATCCTTTATAATTGCTACTTCAGGTTCAACAGTTATTTGTTCATCAGGCTCTAAAGGTTTCTTGGCACTTTTATTAACCACACTAGCTATCAGAGAATGTTGCTTGACTTTAACAGGAAAAGGTATTTTTTCAATATAAGGTTCTGGCAAAATGTGATCAACAGTATGAACTTCAATACTTCTGCCAATGGCCGAATTGGTTTTTCTTTATAAGGTTCATGATATTTATTCAAATCCTTCTTAGGCACATCAAGATAAGAGGCAAAAGCTTTGTAATAATTTGCAACAACTTGAGAATCAAGACAGTAAACAGCACTAACATTACGGAAATCATCAGTCTCCATAAAAGATTTAATGCATTCATAATCATAATTTATACCTGACTTTCTACCTTTGTCGTTCTCCCATCCTTCAGTATTTTCCTGAATACGGTCAAGAAGGTCCCATTTAACTTCTTCTTCAGTACGTGTAAATGATCCAGAACAAGAGGCATCCAATAAATCCTTATCATGAAGAGAAAGCCTTGCATAAAAATTATTGATAACAATATTACTTGGGAGCTCATGAATGGGACATTTGAGCATTAGTGACTTCAATCTCCCCCACGCTTGGGCAATACTTCTCCATCATGAGGCCAAAAATTATATATGCGATTTCGATCTTGATGAATCTCACTAGGAGGATAGAATTTAGAATAAAAGAGAGGTACAATTTCCTCCCAGCCAATAGATCGGCCATTCTTCAGCATCTTATACCATTCCGCAGCTCGGCCCTTCAATGATATAGAGAATAACTTCCTCTTGACTTTTTCCATTGAAATACCTGCACACTTGAACAACTCGCATAATTCATGTATAAATAGTAAATGATCACCAGGATGGATGGTTCCATCTCCAACATAGCGGTTATCCATAACACGTTCAACAATTTTCATAGGTATTTTAAATGGATCTAATTCAGCAGGCGGCGGTTCATCTACTACCTTAGCAGTGGCAGTAGTATTCCCAAATAGGGATTCGAATGGAGATCTCTCCATAATAAAATAAAGCAACAAGCAGAAATAAAAACAGCACTTACAGTAAAGGTTTCCCTTACCAATTCCACTTACCAATAGCACTTCACTCCCCGGCAACGGCGCCAGAAAATAGTCTTGATGACCCACAAGTATAGGGGGTGTATCGTAGTACTTTCGATAAATAAGAGTGTCGAACCCAACGAGGAGCAGAAGGTGTTGACAAGTAGTTTTGATCAAGGAATCACTGTAAATACTAGCAGACAAGTTTTTAGGGGTTTTTGATATTGCAGATAAATAAAATGTGTAAATAAAAGACAGTAATAATAATTGCAGCAAGTGGCCCAATCCTTTTTAGAGCAAAGGATAAGCCGGTTGGTTTACTTATGATGGCAAAATGTTCTTGAGGACACACGGGAATTTCGTCAAGTGCTTTCGCTTCCTACAGCTGATTAATCTTTATTGTTTTGATAAGTGTTGTGTGGGTGAACCTATGCTAATGCACTGCCCTAACTTGGACTAATACATACTTGTGATTAAACCCCTTGCAAGCATCCGCGTTACAAGGAAGTAATTAAGATAAATCTAACCACAGCCTTAAACTCTGAGATCCTACACTCCCTCATGCACCGGTTTACTAACGGGGGTTTAGGTTTCTGTCACTCCGGCAACCCCACAATTAGTAGCCAATACACAATGCATTCCTCTAGGCCCATAAAGGTGAAGTGTCATGTAGTCGACGTTCACACGACACCACTAGAAGAATAACACCACAACTTAAATATCAAACCATTAAATATTACTCAACATAGTTCCACTACTAACAGCATGACTTCTCCCATGTCCTCAAGAACTAAACGAACTACTCACAAGACATCATATGGATCATGATCAGAGGTGATATAATGATGAATAACAATCTGGACATATACTTCAATTCACCGATAAAACTTAATAGCATCAACCACAAGTAGTAATCAACACCGGGAAAGTTTCCCCTATGAACTACACAAAGTATAACCCTAGATGTTACAGCGAACGAAGTGGAGCGGTGGAGATGATGGTGACAGCGATGGAGATGATGATGATGATCCCGATGAAGTCCGGCGTGATGACGATGACGATGGCGATGATTTCCCCCCTCCGGGAAGGAATTTCCCCGGCAGATTTCTGCCTGCCGGAGAGCTTTTTCTCTCTCTGTGGTTTCCGCCTCGTGGAGGCGGCGGAATATTTCCTCGATGACTCCCCGTCTTAGGGTTTCTGGGGGATGAAGTACGCGAAGGGGGAGCGCCAGAGGTGGGCCAGGGTGGCCACACCATGCCCCGCGCGGCAGAGGGGGCCCGCGCGTGGGGTGGTGTGGGCCCCTCGTGGCCCATCTCAGCCTCCCCTTTTGGCTGGCTCCGGCATCTGACAAAATAGGAACATCTGTATATTTTCCGTGAATTATTGATCTTCAGAAATAGGGTGTCTTGACGATGCTTTTTCCAGCTGAATCCTGACTCCGGCAGTTAATTCTCCAATAATCATCAAACATGCAAAACAAGATAAAATAACATAAGTATATCATCCAAATGTGAAATATATCAATGAATAGCAGTAAATTATGATATAAAATAGTGATGCAAAATGGACGTATCAACGGGCGGTGCAGACGCGTAACTTTTTGTGCGCGGGAGTCTGGGATGGTGTCGTCATCGTCAAACGAGAGCTATGGTACCCGGTACGTGTCTTAAATCTACGTATATGGCGTTACAGTCCTGGCTCAGCTTCTCAGTCTGTCGAGTCATGGACGGGATGCTCGCAATGTTTGATACTGACAGTGCAAGGCACCCCGTGGTGAGATCATCGCCAACCGGCCACCCAAAACCTTCCCCATAAGGTTTTGGTCCCAAAAAATCACTCAACCGCTGTCCTCAAACCCAATCCAAATGAGCGGGGTGTCCGGCAAACCCCACACCCGGTCCATATGTGGGGAGGGTTTTGGGCCGCCCGTGCCAGCCCCGTCGTGGCCCCACGCTTTGACCGGTCTCCGACGCGGAGAGGCAACCTTGATCGGCCGGCCGCTTGCATTCATGGCGCACCAGTCGCTCCTCCGCCCGATGAGACCTTCTCCGGTTATAAAGCCCGGCCAGAGCCAAACCCTAGACCGCACACATCCCTCTGCCGCCGCACATCTCTTCTCATTCATCCGCCTCATCCACAGTCCAGCTCCGGCACCTTCATCTCCCCATCCACCATGCCTCGCCGCCTTCCGACCACCTTCGCAAAGCTCACACCGGAGAAAAGGGCGCATATCTACAAGGAGGCCATGGCCCGCGATGCGGTAGAGGTTGCAGCAATGGCGGCCGAAGCGCAGGCGGAGGCGGAGGCGGCCGTAGAGGCAGAGGCGGCGCCGGACGGCATTGTGGAGCTTCATGCGGAGCCCGTATTCGTCGCAATGATGGGTGCGGAGTTCCACCATCGCATGGAGGAAGAGGAAGCGAGATTCCAGGCGGAGGTGGCGGAGCACCGCGCTGCCTTGAAACAGCTCAAGGACGAGGCGGCTGACCGCATCCTCATCGATCAGATGATGAACAAGGAGGGCTTCGTCCAGGAGCAAATCAAGGTGGAGACGACGATCAAGGAAGGCCGCACCGTCGAGGCAGATCCGGTCGGATATGTTTCTCTCTTCTCCGACTCCGATGAGGATGCGCCTCCGGCACAGGCGTCATCGTCATCTCCGATGACGAGTAGAATAGGGTAGTACTAGTTGTAGCATTATGATCTACGTTTGATTTGTAGCAATTTAGTATCTAGAATTTGAGATATGTGGTTGTAGTGCACTCTTTTTAGGGGTTGCCCGGTCAGTGTCCGCGGACATGACCGGATGTTCTCCGCTTTATACTCCTAAAAAATAAGTAGGGGAGCACTAGAGCCGGTAGCCCAAAGTGTTCTCCGCTTTATACTCCTAAAAAATAAAGATCCATCGTATGTGTAGCTTCCTGAACAACTGGGTGGCGCCCCGAAAGCTAAGCGTGGATTAAGCACTTGTGCGCTTGCGACGGCCATGGCATCGCTGGCTGCATCAGTTGTAGATTGAATCCGTGGAACGCGAGCGGAAGGTAGGAGCGTGCTTTTGTGGTAAAGTGAACTTCGGGGATCTAGCCATGCTCTGTTTCCAGTGGTTTGTCGTTACCAAATGACGAGTTGGAGAGACCAGAGTCGTATCATAGGAGGCGGCTCCAAGGCTCCCAACCCTAGCCGCCACCTCTCCTCTCCTCCCGGCGGCCACCTCTCCTCTCCTCCCGGCGGCCACCCGCCTCCGCGCGGCGGTGCTGTGCCGCGCCGGGGCGTCCCCTTCCTCCCGGCCGCGACCCTCCACGCGTGTCTCCCTCTTCCGCCGCCGCCGCCGCGCGAATTCGGGTGGCGTTGGTGGTGGCGGTGGCTCTCCTCAGCGGTGGGTCTCCTCAGTGTGGCAGCGCCCACAACGACGGGATTTACAGCAAGGCGACGGTGGAGCATCGGCGGTCAGGGTGGCCAGGCCATCACGGCTTGGTTGACCTGAGCTCCACCCGCAGCCTGAGGAGGCCGGGGGCTGTGCCCTCGGCATGGTGGTAGGTGGCCTTCTCCTTCGCTGGAGGAGATCGACCAGATGTTCGAGGCGGCGGGTTGGGAAGGCGTGGATTCCGGTGAAAACCGAGCCATGACTACGGTCACGGCGGGCGGTGGCGGCATTCATGTCGTTACCTTGTCGAAGGCATCGCCTTCGCTGATCCCGCCATCCCACCCGCGAGACTCCGAGGGAATCCTCGCGGCGTCGGGGCTTGCGAGGTTGAAGAATAATGGTGGTGGTCTTAGGGTTCTTCTCGCGCGAAGATGATGATCTACCAGATGCCTATCCCCATCGATCTGGCTGGACAGTCGTGTTTCGGAAAGCTCCGCCGACGAACTCCATTGGGCGTCTCGTGCCTGGAGATTGCTGGAACGGATGGTATTCGATCGAGCGCACCCATGTTTTTCTCTGACCGTTTGGTTTCAGAGGGAGCGCTTCGAAGCTCTGCTGGCTGTTAATATCATGGAGCACGCTTTCTCGTTCCATGATGCTGGCGGAGAATGACATGGAAGGCGAGATCTGAGGACTGGCAATGGTGGTTTGATTCCTTGTGCTGATGAGGAATTGGCTTGGTGTTTCATGACCTGGAGCAGCGGCATGTAAGTGGGGGCGACAACATTCGTGAAGTCCAAAGTCCTACGTTTCAGGGTGAAAATCCAAGGTCTGGCCTTAATTGGTTGTGCCTGACAGTGGTCTTGCTGAAGACATTGTTTTGAGAGCGAGGATTATCTTCAGGGTGAAAACCCAAGGTCTGGCCTTAATTGGTTGTGCCTGGCACTGTTCTTCTTGAAGGCGTTGCTTTTGAAGAATTGGACATCAGGTGTTGTTTTGGTGGTGGTTGTGCGGCTGCTGCAAGGAATGTAACTCTTTAGCGGGACTTTTCTTTTTATTTCTTCTTCTTATTGTCTTTTGGCTGTGTGCATCCGTAATGGCTTCGGTTATTGCGTTGTTGCAGAGGCTGGGTGCATGTTGTATCTTCTCGATATCAATAAACACTCTTTATCTAAAAAACCAAATGACGAGTTTCTGCCCGCAAAACCAAGGCCTAACTGACTCGTGTGCTACCATTAACGACGAAAGATCACTCGGTGACCAACTTGGGGCAACAAAACCAGTGGCACGGAGGCTAGGTTCGTACAACAATAGAACTGGCGAACCTCCTCGATGCCAGAGCATCTCAATAAGACACACCTAAAACAAGTATGAGGTGACAGTGAAATCCAGTTTGGCACATGGGAAACTATACTCTTGACGCCGGAAAAACTATTTCAAAAATGTCAAAAATTTGAAAAAAAAATTAGAGCGTACTTATCTCAACTTTACATATACGAACGTCAAGTTTTATAGAAAACCAACACTTAATAGTATAAACGATTAAAAATTCTCGTGAAAACCAAGCGTTTGCCCTCTAAGCTGACACCCATCACTAATTATTTGCATAAATGTGCAAATCTCGTCGGTAAATTATTTCATTGCAAAAAATGGACGTATTAATGATGAAACAAGAGCAAATATGGGAAAATAACGAGCACCGGTAAAGTCACGGGAGCTCATACCGGCGACATCTGCTTTAGATCAAACCAAGCAACTTTCTTCAAATACCACATCAGATTCACTCCAGAAGGCCTACGAAAAGCTAATTCCACGACAACCATCGGAGAGGAGCTACCGATCCACCATTCCTCCAATAAGTGTTGCCGCCGTGACCGCTCCATTCCCCAAGGATCTTCGTAGGCGTAGCCATACTTGTAATTTTTATTTTCGCAATTGGGGACATTGTAAGGCTATAAAGCATTCATATTAAAGTAGTAATTCTTACAATGTTTTCTATTGTTAAACTAATCGCGATATGTGGGTAGTCCACTCCAGCTAAGGGTTGAGGCCTAACCTTGCGGCGCACATGAATTTTTAGATATGGGATATTAGTTTATCCGGCCTATGATCAGATGGTGTGGATCACCGATGACCACTTTGTAGTTTGGAAAACGTGGCCGCCACGAAGGATTGCCAACGAAACTTTTGTCAGAAACAACTTTTACTTTTGGCTTTGTAAACTAAATCCTTCTTTTACACAACCGTAAACCATTGCCGCCAACGGATTTAAATGCAGACACCCAAGGGATCAGTCAACACAACACACGGCGAATCCTACACGTATAGGCGTGGATCGGACGACAACTAGGGGTGCACACTCACCCTCCCCCCCCCCCATACCATTCGTACTAATGTATGGAGTGAGCCTAGCTCAACTTGTTGGGAAAGTAGATGTATAAATCCTACACCAGAGTTGAACTCCTCGTGTGTGTGATTTAGGATACTATTTATACATAGTTGATTCAGACTTCGGGGAATTGAAATTCTACCCATTTCTAAAAGAGAGGCAAAGAAAAAATAAGTCCAACAAACTGCCCCCGCGTCGTTCGGACGGGCGACACGTGCGAACACGGAGAACCAAGTGACTGAACCTCCTTTCCACGATCTTCTTCATCTGATTGCGCCGTGCCCCTCCACCATGCCGGTTCTTGTAGTGTTAGGCTTTTTGCTCATCATGAGGGGGGGTGGTGCGGATCGGGTACGGAGGTCGGCCATACTTCATCCCCGGCCCAGATCTCCGCCACCGTCAGGCGCCGCATATGCTGAGGCGTGGCCCGGAGGTACCGATGCTACGCTTAGTGTCGACCAATCAGGTGACACTAGGATTCAGTTGGCTATTCAATTTATTTATTACATTGCACTTATATTGTTACATTATATTGCACTTACAATTATTTGTTATTTTGCAGGACATCTTTATGCTATTATCTATATATAGTTGAACTAATTTAGCAAAAAGGTTAGAGCTTTATCAGTATCAGCGGAATTTCTTCCTCGCACACATAGATTCATTAATACGCCGCCCTCGCATCGCTAAATTAAGCACACAAGCAACGATGGAGCTTAGTGCAAGCCACGGGGGGCCACCGCCCCCCTCCCCTGGTTTGGATCAATTCGTAAGAATTTTTTGGGAGAGGGCTTAGATGGGAAAATTGGTATCCCCCCAACACTTACATTTTTTGTCCCTTCCTCCAACCCGGTATTTTCCGTCAAGCTCCGGCAATGCACACAAGCCGTCGTCAGATCGCATAAGCCTATCTAGTATTCGTTTGATTGCACAATGAGGACATACGAACACGCGACGCTGCAGCTTGTTGCGAACATCGCGCCTATTTACTCTGTGTTGTCATAGTGCAATCATCATTCTTCCTAGTACATCTTCGCAAAAGAGGATGGCCGCAGTCGGGTTCCACTATCTAACATTGGTTGGGCCGTGCCCCGCCACCGTGCCGATTCTTGTATTGCTAGGTTTTATCCTCATCATGACGGGTGTGCTGATCGGGTAGGGAGGTTGCTCGTACTTCTCCCCAGCCAAGATCTCCGCCACCGTTAGGCGCCGCATACGCTGGGGCGTGGCACGGAGGCCGATGCTACGCTACTCTTAGCGTCGGACCAAACATGTGACACAGGGATTCAGTTGGGTGTTTAATTTACTTATTACATTGCACTTACACTCTTTACATTATATTGCACTTACAATTATTTGCTAGGACATCTTTATGCTATTATCTGTATCTATAATAAATATTATTATTATTTATTACGGAAATACATTTGTACAGTCGAATTTTCCATTTGACCAAATCAATTTCCGAAAGAAAATTTATGAAAAGCTAGATATGTCGTGTCCCTGCCATATCTCTCTCTGTAGCTAGTTAGCTACATGTCAGACCCTCTATCTCATGTCTCCATCACTCGCCACTTCCTCTTCGCTCTCCATACGAAGCCCTCTCTCTGTAGCTGCCGAGATATTTTCACTTGTGCAAGTCGAGGAAGCAACGCGCATTCACGCAAGGTAAGCCAAGCCATGCTGTTTGTTATTGTTAGAATTTGAGCCATTTGTGGGCAGCCCAAATAAGCAATTCCTGAAATTTTAAATTGGCCCATGTGCATATGCATGGCTGGTTGTGAGAGGTGTTAAAGTTTAGTCCCACATTGCTAGTTGGACGAGAGTTGCACCACCTTATATAGTAGAGTGTTGTGCTACTTGGTGTGCTTTTGAGAACAGAAGGCTCTCTCCCGCGCACTCCTCGTGCTCCGCCGCTCGCTCGTCTCGTCACGACGCGCCGCGGGTTGCGGAAATGAGCCGAGCCGATGCTTATATTTTTGCTGTTTAGAAAAATCGAGTCGCTAGCGTACGCGTACAGCTTAGCCAGTTCGGGTCGCTCCCGGATCGTGGGCTTCTGCACCGACTCGGACGTGTGCGACGTGGCAGACCCACGTTGTACCCGTTAGAGTTTCTGATCCGCACTATATATTGCCTTGCACTGCGTGCGCCGTCACACACCGAACCAATCTAGCTTTTGTCAATCTCATGCCTTGTGCCTCCACCGTAGTCTACTCCATCCCGAGCGCCGACGTGCACCGGCGTTTGGGAGAGCAGGTCTCCGGAACCAGTCGCTCTTGTGATCCTGTACGGGAGAGGGCGAATTAGGTTTTTGGGAAGCGCTCCGCGCGACTGCTCGCTGCTTCCACCGCGGGTCGTCTACAAGTTGCTGCTGCGGATCGTCTCCGCAGGCGTCGTCTTCTTCGACCCGTCTTCACCAACGTCATCGTCAACAACATCACCGCTGCTCTCGGCGAGGTGAACCTGTCTGCATCGACTACTGCTTCCTCTACAACCGTTCGGTACGTGCGGCGTATTCCGAACTGTTTTACTATGGATATGTTGGCGTGTATGTTGTTGTTGTTCATGTTGCTTAGTACATCTAGTATGTTCATATTTAACATGTTAGTAGTTGCGCTTGTCATGTTTAATATTCTAGAATTAATCATGGAATTATTGCCTAATTATCCAAGAATCCAAAAACATAATTGTAGGCAATCTCGTGATTTAAATATGGCTGGTTATACCGATGCAATGAAACCGGAGAAGTTTACCGGTGGTATGGGCTTTAAGAGATGGCAGCTGAAGTGCCAACTCTGGCTCTCGGCCATGAATGTGTGGGAAGTTAGTAGTGGTCTTCCTGAAGGAACTATATCTGAGGAAGCTCAGAACAAGTTCAAGAAAGACACTACTATCTTCCGATGATGCATTATGAGTGTTCTTGATTGTCGTCTGTGTGATGTGTATATGCACATAGAAGACGACAAAGAGCTCTGGGATGCACTGAATGCTAAATTCGGTGCGACCGATGCAGGCAGTGAACTGTATATCATGGAGAGCTTTCACGACTACAAAATGGTGAATAACCGTGTCGTGGTCGAACAAGCTCATGAGATACAGTGCACTGCGAGAGAGCTTGAGATCCTCAAGTGTCCCCTACCTGACAAGTTTGTGGCTGGATGCATTATTGCAAAGCTACCTTCTTCATGGAGGAACTTCGCCACATCTCTCAAACACATGAGACAAGAGATATCGGTTGAAAACCTGATAGCGTCTCTTGATATTGAGGAGAAGGCTCGGGCTAAGGGCACTACTGAGAGAAGTGGTGAATGTCAGTCTAGCGCCAACATGGTGCAGAAAAACTATAACCATGGCAAGAGCAAGGCCAAGAGCAAGCTTGCGTTCATTGTGCCTACCAAGACTACTTCTTTCAAGAAGAAGAAGAATATGCTGAACAAATCTGAATTAGAGTGCTACACTTGTGGAGAGCTCGACCAATTCTCTGTGGATTGTCCAAATCGTGCAGACAAGAAAGGGAAGAAGGCCAGGACTGTCAACGTCATGACCGCTAGCAATACTGATGGGTATAGTAATTTACCAATTGTGCTTTCAGTATTTCAATCTCCATGTTGGTGGATTGATATGGGTGCCAATGTTCATGTGTGTGCTGACATTTCTATGTTCACTTCTTATCAGGTCGAGCGGGATTCTTCCATCCTAATGGGAAATGGGTCGCATGCTATTGTTCGTGGTGTTGGCACGGTAGATCTGAAGTTTACTTTGGGGAAGATCGTGGAGCTGAGGAACATGCTGCATGTCCCTACTATGAACAAGAATCTCGTTAGCGGATCTCTTCTTTGCAGAGATGGATTTAAATTAGTCTTGGAGTCCAATAAACTAGTTGTGTCAAAGTTTGGATAATTTATTGGCAAAGGGTATGAGTGTGGAGGCTTGTTCCGCTTTTCATTATCGGATTTCTGTAATAAGTCAGTAAACCATATTTGTGGCAGTGTGGATTCGGATGCCAATGTGTGGCACTCTCGTTTATGTCATGTTAATTTTGGTTTAATGAGTAGACTTTCCAGTTTGAGTTTAATTCCTACTTTCACCATTGCCAAAGGTTCTAAGTGCCATAGCTGTGTTCAATCTAAGCAACCTCGGAAGCCTCACATGGCAGCCGAGGAGAGAAACTTGGCACCTCTAGAACTCGTACATTCGGATTTATGTGAGATGAATGGCGTGTTGACAAAAGGTGAAAAGAGATATTTCATGATTTTAATCGATGATGCTACTAGGTTTTGTTATGTATATTTGTTGCAAACTAAAGATGAAGCTTTAGACTAATTTAAAATCTATAAAGCTGAAGTAGAAAATCAGTTAGAGAGAAAGATCAAACATCTCAGGTCGGATCATGGTGGCGAGTATTTCTCCAATGTATTTGATGAATTCTGTGAGGAACACGGTATTATTCACGAGAAGACGCCTCCCTATTTGCCCCAATCAAACGGGGTTGCCGAGAGGAAAAACCGCACGCTGACCGACTTGGTGAATGCCATGTTGGACACTGTTGGTTTATCTAAGGCATGGTGGGGGGAGGCTTTATTGACTTCGTGTCATGTCCTGAATAGAGTTCCAAACAAGGATAAAAAGAAGACCCCTTACGAGGAGTGGTCTGGGAGAACACCTTCACTTTCTTATTTACGCACTAGGGGATGCTTGCCGAAAGTCAACGTTCCAATTCCTAAGAAACCTAAACTCGGACCAAAGACAGTGGATTGTGTCTTTTTAGGCTATGCTCAGCGGAGCATTTGCTATAGATTTTTAGTGGTTAAATCCGAGGTACCTGATGTGCATGTTGATACTATTATGGAATCTCGTGATGCAACATTTTTTTAGAACATGTTTCCTATGAAGGATATGCATAGCACTGCTAGAATTTCTTCTGAGATATTTGTTGAATCTAGTACATCTGTTGATAATTCTGAACAATCACATGTTGAGCCAGTCCTTGTGGCACCCCGCTCTGGCACATATTTTCAGAGAGGCGGTCGCCCCGTGCGCCAGCCCAAGATATCTGGCCGCACGTTACGACAATGCAACATAGCGGAAATCATTCCACAATCAGGCACAAAGTGCTACAAAAGGTTTACAAGGCCATTGAGGCATTACAAAAAGTCTTGCCATTCATGGCTCCGGACAGAGTTTAACTGGCAGCGAAAGACAGCTAAGGCAACGGCTTGGAGTGGCTCCACTCCACAGGTATCTGGCTGGGCTACTGATCCTAGCACGCTTCTGCTCCTTGTCCTTGCTAAGGTGGAAGTTGAGTCCTCGCAAAAATCTGGCCACAAACACAAGGCCCGTGAGTACATTTGTATGCACTCAGCAAGAATCGCCACTCACTACAAACAATCCAACAATCATGCAACAAGATATACATTAGAAATAAACTCCTACAACATGTCAAGTGTATTCTAGATACAAGAACTAAAAGTAGCATGGCATTGACAACCAAACATGTCATAAGCAAGCAACGGGGGTATCACCAGTACAGAATCCAAGCCAGGTGGGGTTGGATCGTGCACCGGCAATCATACAAAGGGCTTACCTGTGACGAGTAACGGGTGTACCATTTGGTACCAAGTAACATAACAATATTTATCATCCCTGCTAGGCCCACTGGCCTTAACTCTTTTCTCAACTCGCCTAGGCCTTCCAGCCTTATTTTTCCACGTTGGGCATGCACGGTTGATGTTGGCTCCGGCCTAACTCTAGGCTCCCAACGATCACACCGTCACCCCGGAACACGGTAACCATCCACAGCTCAAGTAACATTCCCTGCAGCATCTTATTGTTCATTTAATGAAATCAGATTGTTCATCTTTCTTTCAAACAGAACTTATGTTTAACCTCCTGACTCGACAAAGACAATAGTGTGACCGACACTGAACTGTTGTTCCATAACCTTGGAACGAGGCTAGACATCCAGATTTGACACTCTCGAGAGGTTGCAGATACCACCCATCTAAGTGCACCACACTCAGCCGGTACTTTAGGATATCATCCTTAAGGCGAACTCAGCAAGATACATTCACCCGACCGTTCACGCTACCAAGACACTCCTTGTATAGCTACCGACACAACTCTATGTCTTATGACGAAGTGAATCCGGCACGTCCCCAACCCATGAGCAACGCCTAGCTCCGGAACCTTCGCAAGACTAGCCCCGACCACAAAGGTAACCGACTAGTCTTGCTAATATGGCAGCATCAAAGGAGGCTCAATAGGATACGTAGGTCAAGGCCCGCCCATATGAGCGACAGTGGCAGTGCTTTCGATGTTCAGATTAGTGGCACTATAGACTGACCCTATCGATGTTTGGAGGGGTGTTTCATTTAATCAAGTTTCATCATAACAAGTCCAAACAACAGAGATTAGTCCAACACAACAATCATAATATCATAATAATATATATCATCAAACATCAGCAACATAATATTTCAAGCAACAGTTTGTTTGTATTGACCGGGTGACTATGGCGGAGCTACCTCCGACCAGCGCCATCGCAGATCAATACAAAAGTTAGCATAGATTGTTGGCGTCGATCGGGTGACTGTGGCAGAGATACCTCCGACCAGCGCCATCACAGATCAACTACCAAAGTTGGTAGGGCATGTAGTCTCCAAAATGAACCGAAAAGCACTCATAAGAAGAAAGCATCCATTCCACTCAAGGATTAACCCGACGTGGTGTCAGCAATCTTGGCAAAAAGAACCAAATGGAAAGCAAATGTCCCAAGCGTCGCAGTCCAGGTGGGCTCACGCCAACCACGTTTGACGGAGGGAGAAGAAGCAAATAACTCTTTTGGCAAATGCCCCCAACTCCGAGGATCATAAGACGACATTCGTCTGCTCCTCACCTCGGCGAAGAAGAAGAAGCAAACAAAGCCACGCAAGTGCGAGGCGCACAGTTGTATTATTTCCCATTCCCTTGACTATGGCGGTTCCTCCGGCCCATCGCCTCGGGAATGGGGGGGGTGATGCACAGATAAGTAATTATAAAGTAATGCGACAATTTAATGCAACAAGGTATGGCAATATGACAAGCTTCATATTGAACGCAAACAATAACAGACCGACAGAATATATATACCGAACGCAGACAAATATAAATACTCGGCATCGCAATAAACAAATAAACAAACAACATTGTGGGACTGCTTATAGCAAGGGTTAGCTTGCCTCCGAAGATCGACACCGTTTGGCTTGGGGGGTCACGGACGTCACGGTTTAGGGCCTCGGTTTGCGGGTACCGCGGAATACTACGCATGCACACAAGGGTGCTGAGCATACAAGTATTTTACAAAAAAAGTAAAACTGATACTACTGGACAGAGCTTTTCAAACTAAGAATTTACAAATTTGAATCGACTAAAACGGAGCTACGATTCAAAAGTTATGGACGAGCGACAGATAGCTATTTGCTGCTCACCAGAGAAAAAAAAAACAGAATGGGCTGCTGATGCATGTAAAATGCATACATGAACTTTCCACTATATCACATATATTCCAATCATATTTGCATCATATAAGGGTTATATCAATATTTTATAATGATTTTGGGAATACTTCATAGTTTTCCCATTTATTTGGAATTAACCCTGTTTTCCAGAAAACGTCTTTTTTAGTGTTTCAGACTTTCCGGGAGCTTCGGGACTCCAAAAAGGGCAAGGTCAGAGAGCACGCTTCAGAATTTTCGAGACGAACGCAATGGGCTCAAAATGAAGGCCAGAAGCCCAACCAGCTGGAAATGAGAGGGCCCCACGCGGCCTAAAATCTGGCCGCGTGGGCCTACCTATTTTGGGCCTCGGAGCTCCGCCGCCGTTGATCTTTTCTCCACCGACTAGTCGTGACCTAAAAACGCCTATAAAAATTGTCCCCGACGTTCTCTGGAAGGAGGCGGCGGAGAAACACAGAACCACGAAACAGAGAGTCAGAAGGCTGCCGCCGGAGAAGATCGGAGGGGGGAAACGCCGCCGGAGTCACCTCCGGAGGGCTCCACCCCCCTCCGGCGTGTTCATCATCAACATCTACAGCAAGAACTTCTCCACCATCATCACCATGATGAAGGGGGAGTAGTCCACCCCTGGACTAGGGTTTGTGGTGGTAACTTTTGTATCTCTCCTCTCTCTTGAGCTTCACTAATTAGTACCGTATGAGCTGCCAAACATGATTACGGTCATCTATGTAATACCTTTGTGGTGAATATTGTGGTGTGAGATGATTTGTTATGCATTTACCGTTGTGTTGGAGCTTTTGTGATTTGTCATACTTTGAAGTATGATGTATGTGGGTACGGGATGGCCGATGTGACACGGCATAGGTATTGAGTGACACAGTACCGCCCAACATCCTTTATCTGGGGGTAAAAAGAAAGAGTATGATGTGGGAGTGAGAGAAACCACGCTAGCCTTACGAGGGTGACCTAGCAACACAAATGAGTATTTCTTTCAACTATGTGTTTTAGGACATATAGCCGTCATAAAAAGCTACCATTAAAACATGACAATTGTGTGTACTTTATCTATAACATGATGATCACAGTAGATGAGAGAGAGAGGATTAAGTGAACCCATGAACCATGTCCATTGTTCCTATAAGAAACACACTTGAGCTTGTCCTCTTGCTACATAGAGGATTGGGCTTTCTCTCTCTTTGAGAGCTTTTGCTTGCTACCTTTGTCTTGTCCTCTTGCAGAAGAGGATTGGGACACTTTTCACTTACTTCCATCCATCAACCACCTTGTTCTCCAAACTTGTTTAGTGCATAATCAACTAAAACTTGTGACACTTTAGTTGTAGGGAATAGATAACTTTTCCTTCTTGCTCCTGCGGATCGATACCTTACTTCCACATTGAGAGGTGCTACAGTGATCCCTTGCTCTTGGGGGTTATCAAGTACTTTTCTGGCGCCGTTGCCGGGGAGCGTAGCGCTTAAGTTTCTATTCTTGTGTGCACTAGACTAAGCTTGGGGAGGTTTCTTTATCTTGCAATCATCTAAGCTTGGGGAGGTTCTTTGACTTGTTTGATGATACTATGTCTCCTATTTATGATGATGAATATGATATTTTCAGTCCACCCACTATTGAGTATAAAGTTTATTGTGATTATGATATGCCTCCTATATATGATGATTACAATGATTATTATGAATGTTTTACTCCCACTATTCCTAATGAAACTGTTTATGCTTATGTGGAGAGTAATGATACTTTTATGCATATGGATCATGATAAGAATGTTTCATGTGATAGCTATATTGTTGAGTTTATCAATGATGCTACTGAAAGTTTTTATGAGAGAGGGAGACATGATTTCATATATCTCAAAAATATTAAGTCTTCTCTCTTTTTGTTGAAAATTTTGAAGTTGCACTTGCTTTGCCTTCCTATGCTAGTCACTTTGTGCTTTATTGATTTATTTTCTTACAAGATCCCAATGCATAGGAAGTGGGTTAGACTTAAATGTGTTTGATATTTTCTCTTGATGCTCTCTTTTATTTCAATCTTATTCCTATGGAGCATCATTAAAACTATCAAGCCTAGCTATATGGCTATAAAGAAAGCGCTTTGCGGGAGGCAACCCGGTTATTTTTTGTGTGATTTTCTTTGTGTCCTCTTGCTGTAACAAGAGACTTTGTGTCTAGTTTAGGTTCTGGAATTTTCAATAAAGTGCCAAGTTTTACCCTTTTTGGTTTGAAAAAGTTGCTTATAGCGTTCGGAGATTTTATTCCTGCACGAGTCAGTGCACGGTATGATTTTTAATTCTTATTCTGTAACTCCGAATGAGCTCATATTTGAACTGTAGTTGCAACTTTTCATCCTCTGTATGCATGAATTTTTTCGGAATTTTTCGAGAAAGTTTGGTAGGGTAGAAAAATACGTTTTGCTGCTGCTGTTTTTCTGGACAGATTCTGTCCCATTTTGTTTGATGCATGCTTTGAGCTTTTAAGTTGAATCTTTTTGATCCAATTGAGTTTATGAGTAGGCATACAACATTATACACTTTCTGGACATCATATGAATTTTTGTTCAAGGATTATATGCAGCAAGAACCTATTTGTTTATCACTATTAATGCACCCCACAGAAAAGAAATGGGAGAAACGGTGTTTTGAAGTTTTTTCACAGGGATTGGAGGAGATGCACCAAGAGCTATCCAAGGATGGTGAAGACCATAAGCTTGGGGATGTGAAGACAACCCCGCTGGACCTACACACTCTCGGTTTGCACACGTCCAACTTCTGTTTTTCGATCGAAACACTTTATCGCATAAACTTGGAGCGTCTTTTTTTTGTTTTGTTTGAGTTTGAGAGACCACCACACTATCATTTATATATGGAGAGCTACTGGAAATATGGGTTGAAATATGTTGGATGCTTTTATAAGATTGGGAAAAGGGATGTTTGAGTTGATTTTTAATGATACATATAGTTGCATGATTCATGAGCTTGTTTATGAGTAATAGTTTGCAAATCCTTTTTGAAGAGCTATCACTTATTCATGTTTTGGTGCTGATTGTTATTTTACTTGGTTTAAGTTAGTTCTATGGACACTCATGCATGCATCTAGATGGTCAACTTTCTCCCTTTTGCTAGCCCAAACATTCCAACAAGTCAAAACTTGTTTCCAACACCTTCAACCAAAGTTATTCCAGTGAGTCCACCATATCTACCTACTAGCTATATGCTATTCCGAGTATGTTCATCATGATATTTGTGTTATCTATACCTCTGAATGAAAATGATTATGTTATTGATTGCCATGGGAAAAGTTGGTTATATAGCTCTCACGAACTTGATGCACATTTTACTATCATTGCAATAAATAAAACATGACCCATTGTGATTAAGATTATGATGCTAGTGGCTTGATAAATGTTCGAGGTTGGGAGTTAGCCCATATGTGCTGTCACATGCAAAGCTTTCAACATGCTCCTTCATCTCATTTAGTTGATATCATGTGCTTTTGTCTATGGATGCCTATCATGTGAAATAGGGGAAAAGTAGTTTAAATGAGTTTGTATAAATGGTTAGAGAGACGCCTGGGCCGCTAATCTAAGCCATGCATCATTCATGGTGGAAATTTACTTACATGCTATGGTGAATTTCTATGACACACCTTACAATAAAAAGCTATTCCAATGGTAAATAAAAAGGGTGTTGAGGTTTTCATCTTGTTTGTTTGTCTTGTCATTTTGATATGGGCTTGTTCCATATCCTGGGACAAGAGGTACCCCAGTTGACGCTCTTGATGATACTATTATTACTTACAATGATAATAACTTGAACTTGCTTTTTTCCAAGTTGAGTAATCATGGTGTAGGTACTTGTATTCAAGGGGCATGAGACATCCAACCTTTACTTTGTCAAGCACACTACTCATATTTGCTCTCACATTAAACTATAATCATTCAAGATGCTATGATAGGGGAATGAGAGCTTGACACCAAGTATTACCACATTGCAATCATTAACTTAAGTAGAGAGTTTGGAGGTTAGATGAAACTTATGCATGCTTTACCTCTACTCACTTATTCATCTTTCCAAAGTGTCCACCAATCATATTCAGATTTTCATCATCACTCTATGACCACCACATGTATGCAAAATAAGTGTCCATATACTATCTACTATGTTACACTTTGTGAACTATCATTGAACATCCTTGCATTGAATACTTGATATCACTTCATAAACTATTTGCATATTGCTACTCCTTTGAAGAATGAATCATTTGACTCTATGTAGCAATAGTAATCATCTTTGATATCCATTGTTAGTATTAAATTGCAAAGTCCATGTTAGTTTTATCACCTTCATACTCGAGGACGAGCATGGTTAAGCTTGGGGATGTTGATGCATGTAAAATGCATACATGAACTTTGCACTTTATATATTCCAATCATATTTGCATCATATAAGGGTTATATCAATGTTTTATAATGATTTTGGGAATACTTCATAGTTTTCCCATTTATTTGGAATTAACCCTGTTTTCCAGAAAACGTCTTTTTTAGTGTTTCAGACTTTCCGGGAGCTTCGGGACTCCAAAAAGGGCAAGGTCAAGAGCACGGTTCAGAATTTTCGAGACGAACGCAATGGGCTCAAAATGAAGGCCAGAAGCCCAACCAGTGGAAATAGAGGGCCCCACGCGGCCTAAAATCTGGCCGCGTGGGCCTACCTATTTTGGGCCTCGGAGCTCCGCCGCCGTTGATCTTTCTCCACCGACCTAGTCGTGACCTAAAAACGCCTATAAAAATTGTCCCCGACGTTCTCGAAGAGGCGGCGGAGAAACACAGAACCACGAAACAGAGAGTCAGAAGGCTGCCGCCGGAGAAGATCGGAGGGGGGAAACGCCGCCGGATCACCTCCGGAGGGCTCCACCCCCCTCCGGCGTGTTCATCATCAACATCTACAGCAAGAACTTCTCCACCATCATCACCATGATGAAGGGGGAGTAGTCCACCCCTGGACTAGGGTTTGTGGTGGTAACTTTTTATCTCTCCTCTCTCTTGAGCTTCACTAATTAGTACCGTATGAGCTGCCAAACATGATTACGGTCATCTATGTAATACCTTTGTGGTGAATATTGTGGTGTGAGATGATTTGTTATGCATTTACCGTTGTGTTGGAGCTTTTGTGATTTGTCATACTTTGAAGTATGATGTATGTGGGTACGGGATGGCCGATGTGACACGGCATAGGTATTGAGTGACACAGTACCGCCCAACATCCTTTATCTGGGGGTAAAAAGAAAGAGTATGATGTGGGAGTGAGAGCAACCACGCTAGCCTTACGAGGGTGACCTAGCAACACAAATGAGTATTTCTTTCAACTATGTGTTTTAGGACATATAGCCGTCATAAAAGCTACCATTAAAACATGACAATTGTGTGTACTTTATCTATAACATGATAATCACAGTAGATGAGGGAGAGAGGATTAAGTGAACCCATGAACCATGTCCATTGTTCCTATAAGAAACTCACACTTGAGCTTGTCCTCTTGCTGCATAGAGGATTGGGCTTTCTCTCTCTTTGAGAGCTTTTGCTTGCTACCATTTGTCTTGTCCTCTTGCATTGAAGAGGATTGGGACACTTTTACATTTTTGCTTGGTTACTTCCATCCATCAACCACCTTGTTCTCCAAACTTGTTTAGTGCATAATCAACTAAAACTTGTGACACTTTAGTTGTAGGGAATAGATAACTTTTCCTTCTTGCTCCTGCGGATCGATACCTTACTTTCACATTGAGAGGTGCTACAGTGATCCCTTGCTCTTGGGGGTTATCAGCTGCTTCTGAACTGGGCTGGGCTGAAGGCGTATTCCATAGAAAATCCGTCTTCAGATCTGGGAAGCGGGAACCTGACTGGGCGCTTCCACTTAACCCGACAGGTGGGGCCGGGACCCACCTGCCGGCCTCTCTCTCTTCTCCTTTTTTTTCTTTTTCTTTTTCTTTCTTATTTTCTTTGTTTTCTTCACCGCGTTCTTCTCCCTCCTCCGGTCGAGGATGCGCGGGAGGGCCACGGCGGTCGCCGGCGCGGGATGCTGAGCGCGCGGGGACTCCGGGAGGCGGCGGGGTCGGGCCTGGCGAACATCACCGCACCCAGGGAAGGGGTCCAGGGTACGGGGAAGGGCTGGGGGTGCGCCGCCCGCGAGCTCCCGAAGCTCGGCGGCTCGGCAATGGCGGGTCGAGCATGAACCCGAGTCTCCAGGGCTTCTCCTGCTCTTCTCGCTGGAGGGAAAGGAGGTGGAGACGGGTAGGAGGTCCGCTGCTGGTTTAATCGAAGGACCAAGCTCTCTCAACCGTGCTTTGATCCGAGGATTGCCGGCGGCAATTTCTGCCCTAGCCGAAGAGAACGAGCTCTATTCTTCGAACAAACGAGCAGGGATGTCCAGGGGGAAGGGAGTGAGTTGTGCTTCGGAAAGGGAGGGTCTGGGGTCGGTTTTAAGGCCGAGGAAGGGAGAGGTAGGCCGTGGCCGTGGCGGCCATTAAATTCCTCGTTGAGGTCACGGCTTACGCCACTCCGGCCACAGGAGAGGGATAAGGAGGGGGGAGGGGATAGGGAGGGTCGAGCTGGAGGTGTAGTAGCGCACGTGGACGTACTGCAGCAGAGGATTGGGCTGGGGCTAGGGTTGCACAGTGCCATGCCGACATCGGCATGGCCAGAGCGCGACGCGAGCGGCGTGGTTCGCGTTCCCGATGACTCGGGCACAAAAAAGAAAAAGGGTGCGTCACTACGCTGCACTACTACTACAAACATCACACAGCAAGCAAAACATCAATTTGGGTCAAAAAGCCAGTGCAAAGTTTTGAAAAATTCAAATGCCCTCAAGGTGTTCGATGAAATGAAAAGGGACTTCCACTATCCCAATGGAGCTAGGATTTTTCCTGGTGATGTTCTACTGGTATGTGAGCAATGTGGTCCAGTTTCACTCAATTTGGAGAAAGTTTCATGTGTAAACATTTTTCGGTTTCGAAAAGGGCACAAGGTGTTCGATGGGTGTCCTACAAGAAAAGGTTGGTCCAAATGATCCCAAATTTCTTGGGGTGGCTTTTAATGGGATATGAAACACTTCCTCAGGTGGATAAGATTTATGGTGGAGTGGAAGTAGGGTTTTGGATTAAATGGCCCGGTAGTGGCAGATTTGGTAATTTCCTCAATCTAAAAAGTTGCATAGGTCATGGCTATGTTCATGCATATATGGGAGATACATGATGATAGGTGTCTCTGGGATTTTTGGCAGAATTTTGTAAGCAATATAAAGAAGAGTTTCTTTGGAGAGGCGATATATGATTTATAATTTCCTAAAGAAAAGGAATTAAGGTTTTATATAGAAAACCCTGATAAATGGAATCAAAGGGGATCAGAAATATTCAGAGAATATTCCCGGGGTTGGGACAAGAGAGGTATATCAATCACCAAAAGTTCAAATGAGTTTTGATAAAACCCAGAGAAATCCAAGTTAAAAGGTTTTCGCAAATTTTTAGTTCACCCCTTTTTCAGGAAAACCGGTTAGTGAAAATCGGGGTGTTACAGACCTACCCCCCTTAAAAGAATCGCGTCCTCGCGATTTCCAAAGTTAGTGACATACCTTTAGATTGACCTGTTGGTCAACCTTATTCCTTGTTCGTTTTCTCTTGATTTTCCTCATCTGTCTTGACAGGGTCTTTAATCTTGACTTCAATGTCGTAAGCGTGCTTTTTTTTTATTGGGCTTGGGTAACTAAAATCATCATCTGACAGGCCCTTGTCTATCGTCTCAATTTGTGCTGACAATAGTGCGGTTCTCAAGCTGGGGTCAAGTTGAAATTCTCCGTTGTTGTTCAGCCATCACACAACTCCCGGATGACCATTGTGGTCATTTTGGGATTCATGTGCCAACTGTACCATGTATGTATTTTGACCCTTGGCTATACTGGTCTGCTTAGGCATTTTCTGACGTTGATAGTTTTTCCACAGATCTGACTTTAGCCACTTGATATTCACATTAGGATATCTGAGAACGTTGAATAAATCCCACGGATGCTTGGAGCTCTGTTTGTCACGGCTGACAATTTTCCTGATGGCAAGCTGACTTTGTTTTGGTGCCGCCACAACTTGCGTACTACCACCTTGGCACATTTGTGTTCCCTCGGGGCGAGAGGGATGAAGATCTCAGGAGCTAGGAGTGATGTACTGATGGCGCTGCTTCCATCATTGGCTGTTGAAAATCCTCAAGTCTGTGAACTTTTATTTCTGACTTCAGAGCTGAAATTTTGGACTCTTATTTCCATATTGCCTTATTCCCCTTGCGTCTGCGAGAGGTTTGTAGTGATCGGGCAGATCCATAGACTTCAATATCTTCACCAGGACGGTTGATGGAGATGAGGTCTTCTTGTCCGTTTATTTCTGCTAGCTTCTACTCGACATAACTGGCGAAATCTGAACAGTCGGTGACAGTATGCCTGTAAGCACGCTGGTAGCGAGAGAATTCCTTGACTCGCGTATGTATAGGCAGTTTATTTTCTTTTTTTGATGTTGACTGTCACGCAAGCTGGGTAGTTGTTCCAACGTATAACATGATCATTCGGCGCGGCAGAAGGGGGCCGCGCTGTGGAGTGGTGTGGGCCCCTCGTGGCCCATCTCAGCCTCCCCTTTTGGCTGGCTCCGGCATCTGACAAAATAGGAACATCTGTATATTTTCCGTGAATTATTGATCTTCAGAAATAGGGTGTCTTGACGATGCTTTTTCCAGCTGAATCCTGACTCCGGCAGTTAATTCTCCAATAATCATCAAACATGCAAAACAAGATAAAATAACATAAGTATATCATCCAAATGTGAAATATATCAATGAATAACAGTAAATTATGATATAAAATAGTGATGCAAAATGGACGTATCAACGGGCGGTGCAGACGCGTAACTTTTTGTGCGCGGGAGTCTGGGATGGTGTCGTCATCGTCAAACGAGAGCTACGGTACCCGGTACGTGTCTTAAATCTACGTATATGGCGTTACAGTCCTGGCTCAGCTTCTTCAGTCCGTCGAGTCATGGACGGGATGCTCGCAATGTTTGATACTGACAGTGCAAGGCACCCCGTGGTGAGAGCATCGCCAACCGGCCACCCAAAACCTTCCCCATAAGGTTTTGGTCCCAAAAAATCACTCAACCGCTGCCCTCAAACCCAATCCAAACGAGCAGGGTGTCCGACAAACCCCAAACCCGGTCCATATGTGGGGAGGGTTTTGGGCCGCCCGTGCCAGCCCCGTCGTGGCCCCACGCTTTGACCGGTCTCCGACGCGGAGAGGCAACCTTGACCGGCCGGCCGCTTGCATTCATGGCGCACCAGCCGCTCCTCCGCCCGATGAGACCTTCTCCGGTTATAAAGCCCGGCCAGAGCCAAACCCTAGACCGCACACATCCCTCCGCCGCCGCACATCTCTTCTCATTCATCCGCCTCATCCACAGTCCAGCTCCGGCACCTTCATCTCCCCATCCACCATGCCTCGCCGCCTTCCGACCACCTTCGCAAAGCTCACACCGGAGAAAAGGGCGCATATCTACAAGGAGGCCATGGCCCGCGATGCGGTAGAGGTTGCAGCAATGGCGGCCGAAGCGCAGGCGGAGGCGGAGGCGGCCGTAGAGGCAGAGGCGGCGCTGGACGGCGTTGTGGAGCTTCATGCGGAGCCCGTATTCGTCGTAATGGCGGGTGCGGAGTTCCGCCATCGCATGGAGGAAGAGGAAGCGAGATTCCAGGCGGAGGTGGCGGAGCACCGCGCTGCCTTGAAACAGCTCAAGGACGAGGCGGCTGACCGCATCCTCATCGATCAGATGATGAACAAGGAGGGCTTCGTCCAGGAGCAAATCAAGGTGGAGACGACGATCAAGGAAGGCCACACCGTCGAGGCAGATATCCGGTCGGATCTGCTTCTCTCTTCTCCGACTCCGATGAGGATGCGCCTCCGGCTCCGGCACATGCGTCATCGTCATCTCCGATGACGAGTAGAATAGGGTAGTACTAGTAGTAGCATTATGATCTACGTTGCATGATTTGTAGCAATTTAGTATCTAGAATTTGAGGTATGTGATTGTAGTGCTCTCTTTTTAAGGGTTGCCCAGTCAGTGTCCGCGAACATGCCCAGACGTTCTCCGCTTTATACTCCTAAAAAATAGGTAGGGGAGCACTAGAGCCGGTAGCCCAAAGTGTTCTCCGCTTTATACTCCTAAAAATTAAAGATCCATCATATGTGTAGCTTCCTGAACAACTGGGCGGCGCCCCGAAAGCTAAGCGTGGATTAAGCACTTGTGCGCTTGCGACGGCCATGGGCATCGCTGGCTGCATCAGTTGTAGATTGAATCCGTGGAACGCGAGCGGAAGGTAGGAGCGTGCTTTTGTGGTAAAGTGAACTTCGGGGATCTAGCCATGCTCTGTTTCCAGTGGTTTGTCGTTACCAAATGATGAGTTTCTGCCCGCAAAACCAAGGCCTAACTGACTCGTGTGCTCCCATTAACGACGAAAGATCACTCGGTTACCAACTTGGGGCAACAAAACCAGTGGCACGGAGGCTAGGTTCGTACAACAATAGAACTGGCGAACCTCCTCGATGCCAGAGCATCTCAATAAGACACACCTAAAACAAGTATCAGGTGACAGTGAAATCCAGTTTGGCACATGGGAGACTATACTCTTGACGCCGGAAAAACTTTTTCAAAATGTCAAAAATTTGAAAAAAAAAATAGAGCGTACTTATCTCAACTTTACATATACGAACGTCAAGTTTTATAGAAAACCAACACTTTATAGTATAAACGATTAAAAATTCTCGTGAAAACCGAGCGTTTGCCCTCTAACCTGACACCCATCACTAATTATTTGCATAAATGTGCAAATCTCGTCGGTAAATTATTTCATTGCAAAAAATGTTCGTATTAATGACGAAACAAGAGCAAATATGGGAAAAATAACGAGCACCGGTAAAGTCACGGGAGCTCGTACCAGCGACATCTGCTTTAGATCAAATCAAACAACTTTCTCCAAATACCACATCAGATTCACTCCAGAAGGCCTACGAAAAGCTAATTCCACGACAACCATCGGAGAGGAGCTACCAATCCACCATTCCTCCAATAAGTGTTGCCGCCGTGACCGCTCCATTCCCCAAGGATCTTTGTAGGCGTAGCCATACTTGTAATTTTTATTTTCGCAATTGGGGACATTGTAAGGCTATAAAGCATTCATATTAAAGTAGTAATTCTTACAATGTTTTCTATTGTTAAACTAATCGCGATATGTGGGTAGTCCACTCCAGCTAAGGGTTGAGACCTAACCTTGCGGCGCACATGAATATTTAGATTTGGAATATTAGTGGTGCCGATCACCGTTGACCACTTTGTAGTTTAGAAAACGAGGCCGCCACGAAGGATTGCCAACGAAACTTTTGCCAGAAACAACTTTTACTTTTGGCTTTGTTAACTAAATCCTTATTTTACACAACCTTAAACCGCTGCCGCTAAAAATTAACGGATTTAAACGCAGACACCCAAGGGATCAGTCAACACAGCACGCGGCGAATCCTACACGTATAGGCGTGGATCGGACGACAACTAGGGGTGCACACTCACCCTCCCCCCTCCCCCCATACCATTCATACTAATGTATGGAGTGAGCCTACCTCAACTTGTTGGGAAAGTAGATGTATAAATCCTACACCAGAGTTGAACTCCTCGCGTGTGTGATTTAGGATACTATTTATACATAGTTGATTCAGACTTCGGGGAATTGAAATTCTACCCATTTCTAAAAGAAAGGGAAAGAAAAAAATAAGTCCAACAAACTGCCCCGCGTCGTTCGGACGGGCGACACGTGCGAACACGGAGAACCAAGTGACTGAACCTCCCTTCCACGATCTTCTTCGTCTGATTGCGTCGTGCCCCTCCACCATGCCGGTTCTTGTAGTGCTAGGCTTTCTGCTCATCATGAGGGGGGTGCGGATCGGGTACGGATGTCACGCCCCGAGACCCGGCCCGGGAGAATGACAGCCGCCGCGCGCCTATTGACCCAAAAGTCTATACACGCACAAGGCGTAGAGAAGCAGGATAAACCAGCACAGTGGATCTCAAGCAACTCATTTAATCATAATTACAAGATTATTACATTTACAAGAAGAATTTGGTTCTCTAATCGCATCCCACCCAACTGGTCCAGCCTAGTCCTCGGATGACACCGTCTTCCGTTGCGTACTCTGATTACAGACAAAAACAGAGAAAACAAGGGTGAGTACGATAAATCATACTCAGCAAACAATTCATACACTTTCATATACTTTGTAAAATATACTAGATTTTCGAAATACTAGTAAATCATTGTGTGGTTAAGTTCTTAGTCAGGTTAAAACACATGGTGCCACACATGAAAGTGAGTTTCCCTACCCAGGAATCACAAGGGTGAAATTCCACACTTTTACACTCTAAAGAGGGGTACTCCGACATCGACAGCCTCGCCCAGAACCACACATGATTTCAGAACGAGCAGAGCCCTTTTATCCGCTAAGACACCGGACACCCTGACCTACTTATGTCGGTCGCTCCTACGGATCCATCACCGACACTTTCCATTCAAGGGCCGCCCCTCGCGGAGAACTCAGACAGTCCCATACCTGTACTGTGACCGGTACAATACGATCACCTTCGTAGCACCAAGTTTACTTTATAAAAACATTGTGTTCATTTGCATGTCAAAAATACGTGCTAAGCCCGGCTCGTACCGGTGGATCCTACGGATCCATCACCGTAACGACACCAGCGCATTAGCCCCGTATATCAACACAGATCTCGTACCACTCAGGGTATCACACATATTCAATCAAAGCATACTCCACAGAATATACGAGAGAGATATGAGTAGCTTGCCTCAATAAAATATGTCGTAGCCATCAAATAATATCCACTTTGGTCAGCTCTGATACGATCGCTTCATGAACTAGCTAGGATCCGTATACGAGCTCACAGCACCGTAGCCCAAGAATACAAACAGCAAAGATGGTGCGCCGCCAGACTTTCCACTCGCCGCCGCCGATATCCTGCCGGCGACCTCTGCCGCTCTCTCATAGTCGACGGCCTCTAGAAAATACCAGCGCCCGGCTCCCGCAGTCTCATAGTCGACGTGATGCCGGCTCAGGTCTAGAAAACAGTGATGAAACCTGCATTGGGGGCGTGATGGCAGCAGGAGGAAGATGCATGCGAAATGGAAACCCTTTTCTGAACAAGAAATTAAAGAGGCAGTTTTCGGGTCCTATGCAGCAGGTGCTCCTGGACCTGATGACTTCCTTCCTGTTTTATCAAAGGTTTTGAGACCTGATTAAGAAAGATTTCATGGCCTTAGTTGCTGACTTTTATGATGGTAACTGCCTGTTGACAGGCTTAACTTTTCCATTGTTACCCTGATCCCAAAAGAAGCAAACGCCTCTGATATCAGAAAGTTCAGGCCTATCTCTCTGGGTAATTGCTGTATAAAAATTCTTACGAAAGCTATGACCAACCGATTAGTCCCTATTGCTGATAGGCTGGTCTCCTCAAACCAAACAGCTTTCCTTAAGGGACGGTTTACTTTAGAAAGCGTTGTCTCTGCTCAAGAAATTTTGCACGAGATACACTCTACGGGACAAGAAGCTGTCGTTCTGAAAATCAATTACGAAAAGGCATATGATAGGGTTAACTGGGATTTCCTTGAGGAGATGTTAACCACTAGAGGTTTTGGTTGTAGATGGATCAAGCTTATTAAAAGTGTTCTTTATAAAAGTACCATGAGTATTAGAATTAACGATGAAACAGGCCCGTATTTGGTTGCGGGCAAAGGCTTAAAACAAGGGGATCCCATCTCTCCAATCCTTTTCAATCTAGTTGCTGAGGTCTTCTCCAAAACACTTGAAAAAGCGGCTAGACGTGGTATTATTTGTGGTGTCCTTCCTATGGTTTGTCCTGGTGGCATCATTAGTCTGCAGTACGCAGACGATACCCTTCTCTTCCTTGAGGAAGACGAAACTAAGGCTAGACATTTAAAATGGATGTTGGCTTGCTTTTAAGCAATGTCAGGTTTGCGGATTAATTTCCACAAACCTGACCTTATTACTATGAACCTCTCTCCGGAGGAAGATAGACTTTATACTGGTATTTTCTGTTGTAAAATGGGTTCCCTTCCTATGAAGTACCTTGGGGTACCACTTCATTTTGCTAAGTTGCGCAGAGAGGACATCCAGCCTATTGTTGACAAAATCATGTCCAAGCTCTCGGGGTGGAGGGGGAGAGCTCTTTCTTATGGCAAAAAACTAGCTCTGATGAAGGTTTGCATCTCCAGCATACCTACTTACTTGTTGTCTGTCATCCGCTTCCCCAAATGGGCTATTAAGGCCATAAATTCCCACATGGCGCATTTCTTTTGGGGAAATGTGGATGGCGACCACAAATACCACTTAGAGAGATGGGGGCTTGTGTCCCGGAAAAAAGAGTATGGGGGTTTGGGAATTAAGAACTTGCATGATTTTAACCTTTGCCTTATGGCATCTTGGGTTAAAAGGTATTTGCTTGCAGAGAATCAACTCTGGAAAAAAATAGTAGATGCCAAATATGATACCTCATCTCCAAACATTTTTTGGATTAAAGATAATTATAAATCACCTTTTTGGAAAACCTTTATGTGGGCTGTTAGGGCTGTGAAACCGTTCTATGTTTGGAAGGTGGGTAATGGCAAAAACATCAAATTTTGGTTGGATCATTGGTTTGGAGATTGTTCTCTGTCGATTTCCTTTCATGATTTATTTCAGATTGTAAATGAGACTGGCATCACCATTGCCCAGGCGTGGGATGGTGTTAATCTGAACTTTACGTTCAAAAGATGTGCTGATCTCCATATTATGGGGAGATGGCACGAGTTGCTAGACATTATTAGGGGTGTTTCTTTGGAGGATTGCCCTGATGAAACTGTCTGGAACTATCCAGTTCTGGAAAGTACTCTTCTTCTTCCTTTTATGATGTGGTGAACTTTGGTGGGGTTGTCCCTACCCATATACAACATTTGTGGGATGTTGCCATCCCAGCCCGTGTTCATATTTCCATTTGGCTAATGGTGAATAATAGAATTCTAACCAGAGATAATCTTGTGAAGAGACGTCCAGTACTAGATTTGACCTGTGTGACCATCAAAAAAAGATTTGACCTGTGTGTTTTGTGCAGAAGAGGAAACCACTCATCACCTTTTGTTTGATTGTGTGATTGCTCGCATAGTGTGGTCAACGATCTCTGATATCATTGACGTTCCCATTACTGATCTAGTATCTGTCTGTTCCTTATGGAACTCAAAACGTGATCCTGCTGTCAATGTTTTTACCTCTGCGGTCTTGTGGTGCTTATGGAATTTTCGCAATGCTTTGTGTTTTCAGGGCGTGCGCTGGACAAGCATGAAGGCGATCTGGACAGAGCTGATCAAGATGTTGGTGCGTTGGCGGCCTTTGTCCAAGTCGACATCACTACTAGACGGTATCAGGAAGCTCGAGAGAACGCGTGGGGAACTGCTCAGAATCGCCTGGACCCCAAGCTCCTCTCCCCTTCGCTGACGGACGCTGAACATCGTCGCAACCTGGCCATCCACACCAACTGGGCAGGGTCGCCCTGATCTGTTGGTTGTATCTTGGTCTTGATCCCTTCTAGCAAGTTGACTTTACTGTAATAAAAGGTTGGAGGTTGCGAACTCTGCTCCCAGCCTGCGCGCTGTGGTTTGCTCTAGCTAGTTCTGAAAGTTTTCTGTTATTCGAATGCTGGGCTGTAACTGAATTTGCGCTGCGGCGCTGTTTCATTTAATAAAATGGAACGCGGGGCGGGGGGCACCCCTATTTTCTAAAAAATGCATGCGAAATGGTGGATGGGATTGTTGAATACGTCAGTAGACAAGCATGCATGTATTGATAGATCGGATAGAATGTTGCATGTACAATATTATTCATAGTGAATGTACTGCACATTGAACAATTATACTGAAATAACACTTTCTCATGTTCAGTATTGATAGATCGGATAGAATGTTGCCTGTACAATACTATTCATAGTGAATGTACTGCACATTGATGAAATAACTCTTTCTCATGTTCAGTACATACTATTCATACTGAATGTTCCCTCTGCAAAATGTTTCTTCTAAATGTTAGCTTGATGATTTATTCATTCCCAGTATCAAGAATTGTTGATACTGAAATAATCAGGTTTGCAAATAACATAAACTCTGCAAATATCATTGTCCATTTCAAGTCAGATGAGTTTACATGGTCGTTTACAACGCGCCGTTTCCATATAAATTTTCCAGGTACCTGATAAACTGAATTTTCACTCTAGGCAATGAAGTCGAAGCCCCTACCATTCAGATTTTTCCACTGCAACCTTTTCCAACCAGATATGTACAGGATAATAACTACAGAATTTGGGTAAGTAAGCCCCTAGGTTAGTGAACCATACAAGACCACTGAAAATTTCTCTGAATTCAAATGTAAGTACAGGTTAACAACTACACAACAAAGAACATGTAACAGATGATTGGATCCACGATGTTACAGTTTCAGATCCGAGAAGGAGACAGATGCATATTACCCACCCATCTTATCCAGCACATGAAACTCGTCGACGGTATCAAACTGGACATCCAATTCATCAAGCATTTGAGTCGGCAGCAGTTACAAGCATAAAACACAGTACTCGATACATTACGAATTTATAAGTTTGTGTCTCAGAACTTTCTCCGCAGAAATCATTTCCATCAAGAATTCACAGTGCGTGATCGGAAAGTTCTGCACCACGGCAGTTGAGTAAACAGGGGAACTGACCTTTAACTGTGAAATGCACACAATCCTCGCAGTTCTAACGCATTGCCAAGAAGAAAACACATTATGCTACTCCGCTGCTTTGAGCCTCTTCCTGGCCAGGAACATCATCATGCGGTGGAGGAACGGCGGCTTCTTCGTTCTGTTCTTTAGTTGTCATTTTGTGGGTCCAGCATGCATTAATTTGACCTTCAAAGCCACAACTAGATTGCATCCCTGAAGATGAAATGTTCTTCACATATTCCTGAAAGTACAATGTATGATACAAATGAAATTCGCGTGACAGAAAGAGCCAACTATGAAAAGCAATAGTGTTTACGAACAAAGTTTCATGGCATAGGAATAACACTCACTTTGTAGACGATTGCTCTCCTTGCGCAGGACTCAAATTTCTCATCAAGGTATTCCTGCATTTGACCAACACATGTGAGAACGCTGAAGAACGGAGGACGGATGAATAAGGAAAAAATGCAGCTTTTACTACTATTATTCAGGAAATTACAGCATAGTGAGTGCATCCATAGTTCCTCACCTAAGTATAGTGGGTTTCCAAGTCTACAGGAGCTCTTTCCTCTGGAGTTTTTGCCCTTAAGAAGCGGAATGCAAAAGCGAGCATCTGCCCGTCTACGTGTAAATGGACAAAGTTCATGATGAGAAATACAATGAGAATATGTACCAATCTTAGGAAAGGACACTGATGGAACTTATACTCATTCATATTCTATGCACTTTTCAGTACTACAAAGGACACAGTAAATATGCAGTTGAAGTTCCGATCAAAAAAATGCAGAGATAGATGGCTAGGTTTCATTATTGAGGGGTACAAGGTTGATGTTTCTTAGCAGTCACAGGTTGAAAATAAGCACTGATATTTTGATTTTGGTTATTGCTTCCAAAAATAACTAAGGACATCATCTTATGTCAGTTGGGTTAAAGATTTGAGTATTTCTAATCACAGAAATGGTTCCATGCCGAACATCTACAGATAATTTGAATAATTCGAGTTCAATTTTACACAATCCACTGAAAACATAATTTTCGAACAAATGCTCATGTAGCTACTTGTCTTTTTCACTCGTCTATTTCCATGAATTAGTGAAGAATTGGCTATCAGGAATATGGCTTAAGTGTGCTCTCATTTCAGAGATGTGCTTGCATTTTTGTAATATATTCAGTTTAATCTGCATGCTGATAAGTCTCAGCTATGCTTGCACGCATCATATTTAAAGTTAGTGAGCAGCACAAGTACTTCACATTCAGTCTTGAATCAAAGGAAATAACATCATATTTGAAACGATAAAAAATATGTTATCACTTTTTCTAGGAAAAGATGTATATTAACCCACTAACCTATCAGTAATGAGATGTTTGAATGTAGCAAGACATGGAGATTCAAGCCTTCAGAGCCAAATGGAAGTGATAAAAGACAAAGCCTTTGCAAGTAGAGCTTTCCCTGTTCCCCATATTAGTGGAGAGAACATAAAAATGTATGAACATGTTAAAACAGTTTCAAATTTTGACACAATTATGCAATGCACAAATTTACACCATATGCAACAAAGATCCATACTTCCTGATTCTAGTCTGATGGAGTAGCAAAAAGAAGCATGATGGTGCAGGGAAGAAGAGTAAAGGCGCGCTTGGATCGCCGTATTTCGGCCGGAAACGGCCGGAAAAATTCTACCGACCTGAAAACAATTTGTCCGGGCCTTCTCCTCTGGCTGCTACAGAAAGAAACCATTTTGTCCGCCTCGGAGATGGTCGCCGGGACGCCGAGCCGCTAGGGTTTCGCGGAAGCGCAGCCGGAGAGGGAGTCCACGGAATGCGTTGCCCTTCGTGGCTCGCGTCGGCGCCGTCGCAGGATCCGACATCGCCACCACCGGATCAAGCCGGAATTACTCCTCCCGTCGAAAAAAATTGATCTTTTCCAACGGGGCGGAATCGGGGGCGAGGAGCAGGAACCGTGGGCGACGAGGAGCGAGGAGGTAACTGCGGTTTTTTTTTCTTCAAAAAAGGACTTCGCGACAAAAATGAAGGTCAGCTTTTTTTTTCTCGACCTTATTAATAATGAAGGATCAGCTGTTGCACCTTAACGAGAATGCAAGGAATTCGGTCCGCACAAGGAGTCGAACTCTGGTGCCCATGTTCACCAATGTGGCACCAACCTTTGGGCTACTGCCCTTGTCTCGTTTTAGATAAGAAAACCAACATTTAATATTTTTCGATTATTCCGTATTTTTGCTAGATGAAGTAAAAAGCATGCAGCCTAGAGACTAGAGAGAAGACTAGCAGGGGCCATACATCGAACAGGACCGGAGAACATGAACTTTAAAAAAACGTACTCCTCTGATCAGGGCCGGCCCTGAGCAGTCTGGGGGCCCGGTGCGAGACAGAAAAATGGGACCCTATACACAAAAAATTGTACATCTCGTTTTGATATTTCGTTAGCAACTTATATATTGAACACAATTCTCTCTTTATTCTCAATAGACACATTAAACCGCAGAAACTACCCATTATCTTATTGATGACAAACTCACAATGTTAAATTAAAAAAGTGATTACATTTGTCAAAAGTTAGAATAACAACGTTGCACTCTTCCATTCCAGCTCGCACTTCATCCAGCTCGCACTCTCCAGCTCTGCGCTCCAGGCCTCTATCTCTCAGTTTCCAACTTGTAGTCCTAATGAATCTTGCAAAATAGACTAGTTGCAGTACTTATGTAAAGCCTTTTTAAAAGGATCGAGTACCTTGACTAGAGGGGGGGGGGGGGGGGGGGGTGAATAGGCAACTACAAATTTTCTTTTTCTTTCGATACAAATTTGGGAATTGCTCAAATATAAGTTCACTGGATATGCAACTAGGTGAACAATCCTATATGATGAGCAATAAACAAGCTAGCAAGATATTCTACAGAAGATAAGCTAGCAATACAAGTAAAGGAATGTTAAGAGATAACCACACGGTGACGCGGAGATGTTCTACCGAAGTTCACTTCCCAATGGAAGCTACGTCTCCGTTGGAGCGGTGCGGAGTCACAAAGTGAACTCCGAATAGCCTTGATATGGCACACCGTATCTCCCTCGTGTTATCCTCCGATGAGGAGATCCACGAGCCACTATATGATGCCCTCGAGGTCGGCAACAAACCTTTACAAGGATGAGGCACACTCCACAACCGAATTGGAGGCTCTCACCAAATTCCCGCGGCTCCCAAAGCCACAAGAATCACAAGGTCGGTCGCGACTCCACAACTTAATTGGAGGCTCCCGGCTAATCCTTGTGGCGACCAAAGCCACAAGAATCACAAGTATCTTCTAGGTATCCAATGTATCAAGTTACACAAGATCTACAAGTGACTAGGTCGATGTAGACAAATCGGCTCGGTGGAGATGTGGATCTAGGGCTCCTCTTTCACTCCTCAAAGTATCAAGGAGTTTGAGTGGTTGGAGTGGGAGCACTAGTAGATTGAAGCTTGCAACAATGGTGGAGAGAGAGTGAGAAATCAAGCTTAGTCTTCTAGAGAAGAAGACCCCTTTTTATACTCTCCAAATTCTGGCCGTTGGGGAGCTTTCTGCGCAGGGCTGGAACTTCCGCTGAGATGGGCGGAACTTCCGGAGCGCAGAAATCTCCAGTCTTCTCAGCGCGGGGCCGCAAACGCGCAGGGCCGGAACTTCCGAGGCAAAGGGCGGAAGTTCCGCACCACCGGAACTTTCGGGCCAACTTCCGAGCCAACTTCCGCTTATGAAGTGAGAACACCCGAGAGCAAATTTCCTAAGTGGAACTAGGAGCGGAAGTTCACTCGGAACTTCCGACACCCGGAACTTCCGCAAATCCGAGCGGAACTTCCGCAATCTGTTGTTTTCAGAATTCAAAGCGGATTACAGGATATTATGTAAACAATTTATATATGCAATCTTTCATGTTGTCAAAGAGATGATAGAACCTGAAATCAATCAACGCACATTAGTGTGCATTTTATTGTTGTAATCAAACCCCAAAAACATTTAGAGAGAGACATGTCCTTTTTCTCACTAGATCCACGAAATGCTAAATTGCGTTTTCCTAGATATTTTACAATAGCAATTATTCTTTTCAAAACTTGTTTCAAGCGTTCTTTTTCTTTTGCTATTTGCTGTTGCAAATCTTTGTCAATGGTTTGACCATTTTCTAGTCGAATTCTCAGCTTATTCCAAGTACCCATATTACTAACATGCTCAACACTTTTTTCGTGCTGTCTTAGCCTCACACTAATGTGTCTCCAATCTCTAAATCCATTAGTTGCTAATGCACTCTTGTAATTATTAGACTTGAAAAGCTTACAACAAAAGCAAAACACCTTGTCAACAAGCTTAGAATATACCAGCCATTCTCGATCATGAACTTCCCCGTTCCTTAATTCTATGGAATAATGATAGTACGCAAACTTCCTATTATCCTCATCTAATGGAAAATCAAGATTTTCTTCTCTTATAGGGCCCTTTTCCACTAAAATATCTCTTGTTTTATCATCTAAAGGACCCCAGTTTGCTGGATCATAAATGTTTGCAGTAAAATGTTATTGTTCTGGTTCATTATCATTAAAATCTAAATTTTCATGCCCACTCGCAGCAGCAGCACCATCGCCTAAATTTTCATGACCATTAGCATTGTTATCGCTCTCATCTAAATTTTCATTGGGGGTTGGTAAATTACTAGAGCTAGTTCTTGATTATTACAAGCAGAATTTTTCTTGGGCCTGACAAATTTGTCGAGGGCTCCCTTTTGGGATGCTATAAATTCATTGTCTCTCTTTCTCTTTTGCCTCTTCTCATGACCAGATTTACACTTTCTAGATGACATTTAATAACACAACAAACAAAGACTGGAAAAAATATAAAATGATACTGAATGTTGGAACAAAAGCACCTTGATCTGGTCGATCTGGTTGCCCTTGCTTGCTGCAGTCTGCCCAAACGAATCCACCAGCGGTACCAGTGCCGTCCAAGTCCAGCAGCAGTACGGCAGTACCCCTCGTCCTCCTCCTCAATCCCCCTTGCCGCCGCCGCGTGCAGCTCTGTTTAACAGCAGTCCCGACCAATTCCCCTCCTCCCTTTCTTCAAGAGTAGACTGTAGACAGGCAGGAGAGAAACGAATCAAGCCGGGCAGGGGTGGATCGAATCAAGAAGAAAAGGAGATTTATAGAAAGGGATTGCGATTTAGGAATTGTAGCTCCAATTAATCCGCCCAAACGGCTAGAAATCGCAACGGGAGAGCACCGCTCCATTATCGGCGTGATTGGGGAGGAAGGAGAACGAGGAGTCAAGGAGGCGATTCCGCGATTGGCGTCTGGCGAGAGGAGAACGAGGCGACGCTCGTCGGTCAACTCGCTACTCGCCGCTCGGGGCCTCGGGTCGATCCACACGATTAATGCGAATAATTTTTTTCCAGCGAAACATATTGTTGGGGCGGGCCTTTGTTACAAGTACATATACGTACCCAGGTGGGGGCCCCTGGCAAGCGAGGGCCCTGTGCGGCGGCACCGCCCGCACCTGCTCACGGCCGGCCCTGCCTCTGATCCGATATAAGTGTTGGGAGTACAGGTAGAAAATTGTGCATGCTATGTACGTTTTCTCGACACATAATACTGATCGAAGGGAGTAGGAGAATAGAACCATTGTATATACGCCAAAAAAGAGGAGAACACGAACTAACAAGCTACTACTTCAGAGAACCCTCGCCGCGCCAACCCTCGCACCACCGTGCCGCTATAGCGGATTTTTTTTTTGGCACAGGTCGTGCTCCTATCCTGACTCCGCCACTTGGTACCCAGCATCAAAATCAACGATTCGTAGTTTTGACCAATTATGCGTACCCAAAGCTGGTAGGGGACAACGGCTGTAACGACATGATGCTTCGTCGCATCGTCGTCGGGGCTAAGGGTGAGGCGGAGGATCTTGGGCGGGACGCTGGCGAGGAAGGTCGTGGAGATGATGAGGATGGCGAGGGAGAGTTGTGGGTAGTACCTCCACCTCCCCTCGAGCAGCGGCCCCACGTGCCGTCCCTCACACCGCGAACTGCGGCGGTGGATGGCAGCGGTTGTGCAAACTAGGGAGCGCTAGACAAAATCGCAACCCTTGTTCTTATCAGGGGATTTGCTACAAAATTCTACTAACCCTTTGCCAACATGGCCTGGCGCGTGTGAAAGTGCATGGTTCCCCCATGTGTGGTTTTGGTAATTAATGACAATCCTTATGGACTAATGTTTGCATTGAGATATTCTTATAGATCTTGTCCATGGAAAAAGATTGGAGTTCATGTGTTGGACTCTAGAAGATTACATTATGATCAATGCTCTATTCAAGGATTTATATGAAGAATGGTCATATGTAGAGTCGAGCTTATTGCAAGTGTGGCTTGGAAAAGAAGATCGAGTGAATATTCATATTTATCTCCAAGCCATCATATATATTAAGAGAAGAAGATGAAGTGCAAGTTCAATATGATCCATCTCGGAAGATATCATTTGATTGAAGTTTGCAATGGATACATGAAGACGGAGCTAAGTGAGACTCTCCCATAATGGAGTATGGGGGGGTATTTGGAGTTGCCTTCATCAAGCATGTGCTAGCAAGCACAATCAAGAAAGGTGTTCCAACTTGAGAGAGTCAAGATCGTCATCATCTAGCTCAAGTGGAATGCGCAAGGCAAAGGTATGATCTTGATAGGATTTCTATTTTACCAGTCTCATGTTGTTAGTTCGGAGACCGGGTTATAGGATAGATACCGTACTATTAAGAGGGGCTTTCGAGTGAGTAACTTGATCGCATCTTTGTGGAGAGCTCTAACCTTTGCATTCTTGGCATATCATCTTTCTTGGTTCTTATTTGACTTTTATCCATGTGAGAATTTAGAGCTTGTGTTCATCTCCATATCAAGCTCTAGTTCATCAAAAACGGATTTCATATGAATATCTTGTTGTGTTTTTTATGTTGGAGGTTTTACCGTTTGTCTTTTCTAGAGAGGTCAAACTCTCCTCCTGTAGTCTCCTCCTCACATGATGGACTATGATGTTTCTTTGCATGATCTTGTAGAGCTCTTCGTTGCGATTCCAACGAGCCCAATATCATCGAAATCGGAGTCCGGATGAAAAAGATATTGCAGTTTTCGTTTTGCTGTTTCTGTCAGTTTTTAGCAAACCGTTCTGCACCGGAATATCCGGGAAGACCGGATTTTCCGGGTTTAGTTTGGACCGGAATATCTGGTCCTCCCCATTTTTTTTCCAGAAAATCAGCTAAGGACTTCATGGCGCGAGCCTCTGTACTCGGCCGGATATTTGGGCCGGATATTTGGGTCAGGGACCGGATATTCCGGTCTAAGTGTGGCTGCAACGGCTATTTTCGTGGGAGGGGCTATAAATACCCCTCCCCTTCTTCAAGCTTGGTCTAGCACGTTTTCCCCTCTCTCTCCCACCATTGTTGACCATGGAAAGCTTGCCTCCCTCTCAATTCCTCCCATGATTCTTGCATATCTTTGAGGCCAATCCATCTCTCCTCTAAGTGAGGGGAACCTAGTGGATCTAGATCTTGGAGTTCATTTGTTGAGTTCTTCTTTGTTCTTCCTCTCTTCTCCCCCCATAAGCATTAGTTGCTTTTGGTGGGATTTGGGAGTGAAGGACTTGAGCACTTCTTGTGTTCTTGCATTTGCTTTTGTGCATCGGTTTGCTCTCTCCACGAAGATTCGTGGAAGTAAAAGTTTGTGAGCTTGTTACTCTTGGGTCGTTGGACCCTAGACGGTTCGTGGTGCTTGGGAGCTCCCAATCCTTTTGTGGGTTGTGCATCAAGTTTGTTGTAAGGGCTCCGGATTCCGCCTTGAAGGATTCCGATAGTGGAAGGTGAACCGAGCTTTTGTGCGAGGTTCATCGGAGAATAGGGTGAGGCCATTTGTGGCGTTTGAGTTTGAAACTCACACCCCTCCAACGAGACGTACTCCCCTCAAAAGGAGGAACTCGGGAATACATCATCGTCTCCGCGTGCCTCGGTTATTTCTATACCCGAGCTCTTTACTTATGCACTTTACATTGTGATAGCCTTCGTGCTTGAAGTCTTATATCTTACTATCATCTTGTTACTTGTCTTGCTTAGCATAACTTGTTGGTGCACATAGATGAACCTAGTATATTTAGGTTGTATGCTTGTTAAATTAAAACACCTAGTTGTATTCCGCATTTATCAAGCTTAAACTGGAAAAGTTTTAAATCGCCTATTCACCCCCCCCCCCCTCCTCTAGGCGACATCGTTGTCCTTTCAGCGTGTAATGGCTAGAAGAATTTAACCTAAATTGATCATGCATGCTAACTATTTGGACCACATAATCACCATTTGCAACTAGTTGGACTAATTTGCAACGAGAGGACAACTTTTGGAATGTCCATATTATTAGCCCTTATATGTAATGTGATGGTCTTTTTGTAACAAGAAGGGGAACCATTAATGTTTGAATTAATGAGCCGGTACCGAATATTATTAACTGTTGTTAAGATTTATATGCAATATATGTTTGAATGACATTTCGTTTAGATGTATGAATGCTTTTAAATAGAACTTGTCAAAATCGGCAAAAATAAGAATATCGCACATGGTTCTGCACAAAAGAAAAGTGTGCGATGTTAACCTTTTATAACAAGGGCAAGAGTTAAGTTGTTGTACACGGTTTGCAATACCATAAACATGTGTGATGTTAACTGATGGTGTGATGGCTTTGACCAAATTCGCACACGGTTATCCAACATAAATCGTGTGCGATACGTGTTGGCCCATAGGTGTCCAATAAGTGAACCCTACCCTTATAAATAAGTACCAGCCGTGCTCCACTGTTCACACTCCATTGTCCAGTCTCCAGCTACCCCGTCCCAGACATTACGCACCTGCGCCCAAAAATCTCACTTGGTGGTCGACGCGGTGCAGCAGTGGCCTCCCCCGTACGGTTCAAGGCTGGAGATGCCCCTGCATCGACTTCTCCTCGACATCCCGAAGGTTGTCAATTATTGCATGCATGCTTATGTTCATGTTTTATTATTGTGGTTCTGTTACATCTTGTTTATTAGTATGGTTTTGCTAGATCTTGTTTATCATTGTGGTTCTCTTGTTTATTGTGGTTTCGTTAGATCTTGTCACTATTTTAATATTTGTCCAGAAGTATCTGATAAAACATGTCATTTTATTATTTTATAATAAAGATCTCGTTTTGGTAACACTGTACAACAAAAACAAGAGACAACAGGTGTGCGGCCTCGTGGAAAGCGACTAATTATTTTAGTTTGCCTTGTTTTTCTGCCTATACATTTTTGGATCAATACACTGACTAAGTTTTCTTAGAGGGGTTAAGAGTCGTTTCCACCGTAACATACAGCTTCCCTCTCCTTTCCTTAACTGTCATGCCACATCAACATATTACCTAGAATACAAAGTTAAGAAACCTGCATTCGCAGAGTGCTTAGACTGCTCATAAAGGGGACTAATGCAAACTAGTATCATGTGTATGATACTGCTCCTTCCGTCCCAAAATATGAGACACCCCACGACTTATAAATTTGACTATGATTTGTAATCGTAATACATCCATAAAATTAGTATATAAATATATGAAATGAAAGAATTTTACAAGACAGATGCAACGATACCATTTATATATTCTCAGTCCATATAATTTATTATATATTAATGGTCAAAATTGTGCGTCAAAGACCGTGCAAAATAAAGTGAGCCTTATATTTTGTGACGAAGGGAGTAGTCTATGTTATTACCTTCGTGGCTTCGTAGTGTGTGGTAACATATATGTGGTGTAATGCAAAGTTTTATTTATTGTGTTATACACTCATTTTGTTATACACTTGGTGCTAAATACATCATGATAGATATATCCGTATTCGCGACACTTATTTCCGGATAGATTACGTTAGTATAACCATCTCTGCTCATTAATTACTTGCTACGTCAGGTTTTTTTTTCTACATGGAGTACATGTTACCCACTATGGTTAGTCTTAGAGTGATGTGTACATTGACTCGGAGAGAACTTATATCAAAGTCGAATAACATTTACTCAAGATCCACATTTTGCCTATAATATCTTTCTAGATTGTGCGTTGACAATGCGGTTAGTTGCAAGTAGAGTCAACATATTGGTAGAAAACAATAAATAAATATATAATAAATTGCGCAGGAGACGCCCTCCTAGTTTCCCCAGAAACAAAGGCTTGGGGTGTCTAACCCACAAGTCGCATTTTCGTATCTGAAACCGTAATATAGCAACCAAGTTGGAGCATCATCAGTACCAGTGGACTTTCTACGTCGCAATGTCAGAGAAGGACGCTTCATTAATCCGCTGCCACTCCCTCAGCTCCTGTACACTCATCACACGTAGGGCGCCATCTCCAAACACCAAACAACACGTAGAAATGGCAGATTCTAAATCAAGCAGAAACCCTCGCCAGATCGCATCAAGGCTTAGCTCGCAGACGCAGAGCACAGCAGCCCCGATCAGCATCCGTTCGATTATAGGTACAGTGGCGATCGACAGACAGTCATAAAACTCGCTCTTGGGCTAGTTCATTGCGCCCGCTCTCTGATGACGTCGAATCCCATCTCGGAGGCGTCGGTGGCCTGCACCTCGTAGTGGACGCCGTCGAGCACCCGCCGGAGCCCTTGCTTCGACGTCGCGTACAGGATCTTGGCCCTTATCCTGGATGCCGCCGGTGACCTGGATGGAGAACAAAGCAACGAATCAATCAACCCACTGCCGATGGCTGCATCCCAAATCCCACTGAATCAAATCATTATGTAGCTATCTTGTATTGTTTGTGCTCGAGCGCATCAGACAATGCAACAGCAGCAGTTGCCATCAAACACAAAGTGCTTTAACAATAGGAAACCGGAGCTGGTGGTGGACTTGCTAACAGTAGTGCTTAAATAACCAGTTCTGATATATTTTTTCTTGTTCCTTGACAAGCCAGTGAAATGTTGAACGAGACGGTAACTGAAACTGTGGTTACAGTTGGCATGGGCGATGCTTTGCTTTGCTTTTGAGGAGGGGTCTCTGAATAATTCTAATATAGAAGGAAGGACAGACAGATCTGCTCAACAGATAGATACACACCAGATCTGATCTGCTGATTAAAGACACTGTCTTAGCTGTGGAGGTCAAGAGAAAAATAATGCATCGAAGAGTACTAAGGACAACAGTAATAACAATTAAAAGAGGCCAAGCAGGGAGAAAGGAAGAAAGAAGGAGGATTATGATGATGGCCTTGTCAAGAAAGTTTGGTCCCCGTCGTGATCTCGACCTTTGACAAGGCAGCGGGGATGGGCAGGTGGGGGCAAGCAAGCAACCTTTGTGGAAAATAGAAAAAGTTTGATGCTTATTCCTCCTTCGTGATAAGGATGCGGGGACTGATTGCAGAGTCATTTGGTCTGCAGATTTCTAGTCAATTTCTTGATGCGAGAGGAGATGCCCCCATCTTAATTTTAATCTGGGCTTCAGTCTCAATGACGATGGAAGATGTGATTGCGATTATCTACCACTGACGTCATGAAAATTACCAACGTTAGCGTCTAACACACAAGGCCAAAAAGGATTTGGTTTATTTAGCTAGTTGGCAGTTGCCGTAATCTACGAATGACTTGCATATCTTCCAAACTGTAGTTGAGCTTACAGAGAAAAACTTGACAGCCGCGGTTGGGACAATCTAAGCTGTTTATTAGTGTGTACCTTGTGCAGGCAGCAAGGAATGCTTAAGCTATAATCAAGAATTATCAGCTTTCCTAATTCCGGAGGAAAGATACTTTGCGGCTAGTAATTAACCAAGATCGGTGTAGTAATTGCTTGCGTTGATAGAATCGATTAAGGGCCGAGGAAGGTAAAAGAGAAGGAATCGAGTGAATTACCAGGCGATGAAGAAGATCTTGCTCTTCTGGCAGTTGTCGACGGAGACGAAGTCGAAGTCGAAGACGGCGTAGCGGCAGTCGTCCTTGGGCAGCGCGGCGACGAGCTCCTCGTACCCTTCGCCGGGGCCGCCCACCTTGTCCACCAGCACGGCGCGGGTCCGCTCGTCGATCTTGTAGACCACGAAGCGGTGCACCTTCTTCCACTTCATCTCCGTGAACCAGCTCTTGCACTCGTCCTTGATGTTCATCCCCTGCGTCGCCTGCGGGCAGCACCACCACAAACACAAAACGCTGTAAATCCATGCGATGCCGGACGAAACAGTAAGATGAGATGCTGGATTGGATTGTTACCATCTTGTAAGCCATTGCCATGGCTGCAGCTCGTCGCCGGTGGGCGCAGCGATGAGGAGGGGAGGATGGAGGGACGGACGGAGGGTTCTTCTTTGTTTGGTGGGTTTGAGGGGGCAGCTTGAGGAGAGATAGATGAGTAGAGATGACCCTTGTGCTGCGTGGGTTTGGTCCTCTTGTGTCTGGACAATTAGGTGAGGTCGAGCGACTTTATAAAAAAGAAGTGCGCCAAGCAGCCTAGAATTCCATTCCGCTACTTTAAAAAAATGGAAAAGCGAGAATGCAACCTGGTACGGACCATTCCCCCACACATGCCTTCCTTGTGCCGTGTTGCCTGAACGCATGCCCATTTCTCCAAAATAAGGAAATAAATTGTGATGCATAAGATTCTTTGCATTGGTGTAGATATCTGAGTAGGTGAAATTTCTCTCAAGATAATGGCAATTTTTTTTTGATTGGTCCACCTTTTTTTCTTTCCTATGAATCTTTATTGCCTTTTTTACAATCTACCCGCAAACATACATTACTTGTATTCATAATAATAGAATAATAACAGTAATGATACATAATTGATACATAGTAAGCTACATAAAATTAGAAGTATACAAGCGGATGTACTGCTGGATTTGCCGGCGAGAAACTTGGAGATTGTTCCACTGAATTGTTGTCAATCGCCAACTGTTTAGCGTAGTGCATTACGGGAAGTGACGTGACAGGCCACAGCGAGGAGCGGCATCACGCTACAGCGTGTGATCATCGTCACACAGTGAATCGGCGATGCATGATGCCCAGCGGCGGCAAGACGATCTCTCCCAAGATATTGTCCTGGAATTCTATACTAGCTGGAGGCGGCTAGGCTGCCTTATCCTCTCCTCGTCACTGTAGCTCAAGAGAGGAAGGCGATTTTTGGGGCGACTCCGTCGACCCACCGCGTCTGCGCCGCTGAGGCGTGGGATTCCTCCCCTCCGCCGGCCGCCTCGGCGGCGGGAGGGTGGGGATCCCCGTCTCCGGCCTGTACATACGGTAGGGTAGGGTGGAGATCTCGCCGGCGGCGCCTCGGAGGAGTGGGTGCTGGTGGTGGGGGTTTTGGTGTCGGCGTGCTCATCTCCGGCGGTGGAGTTCTTCGGGGCTCGTCGTCGTCGCGCGCGACTTGCAGGAGCTCGACGCCCAGCGTGGTGGTCGAGTTCGTCTGCTTTCTGTCAGATCCGCGGTGGCGGCGGTTCTGGTGGTGGAGGAGCTTTTTGGAGGCAGCTGTGCGGGCTCGCGGTGGGCAGGTGGAGGATCCGGCCATCTCCGGTGAGGTGGTTTGGCGCAGGCCCCGGATCTGGAGCAGGTTGTGCTTGGGGAGACCCCCCGACCGATGCGGCTTCTTCGTCGTCAGTGCCAGTTCTTCGGAGCTGGTCTTTCTTGCGGTTCTTCGACGCCTTCGGGTTAGGAGTTCGCCTGCTTCCTTGTGTGTGGGTGGTGTAGGCTGGTTTCAGCTTCGTTTTCCTTGGATCTTCTCTGTTCTTGCTTGTATCCCGGTGTGTTCTTCGTTTCTTCATGTTTAATACAAGTATGGAAAATGCAAAAAAAAAAAGATATTGTCCTGGTGACCGGTGTACGGGACCGTGGGGCTGGGGCCTGGAGAGAAGCTACCGCACGCTCCTCCTAGGATCTACGCACGGCCCGGCCACTGGCCAAGGGTCGTGATGACTGATGAGCCGTGCCCATTCCCCCACACCAGTTTTTTGCTACAAAGGCAAGGGAAGAAAGGTAGAACCAATTCTCCGTTTGGCCACTGGTCTGGAGCACCGAGTAAAGAAGAGAAAGCGGTGGCGACTGGGGGAGGGTGGCCCCTGCTCTACGCTTTTTCCGTTTTCCTCGCTTCCACAGTAGGGTTTCACGTGCTGGCGTGCGTGTGGACGGTGTCGGTGAGCCTGACGATACACCACAGGTGGGACGAGGCGACCCGCTCGCGCGAAATTAAATTAAAATAGCCGCTGCTCTCGGCCGTGGCTAATTTTTTTTAAATAATACACGAAAATTATTTAATTCCGGATATATTACGCAAATTTTATTTTTTTCAAAAATAGAATCCAGTCGGTCGCGCCGAAGCCGACTGGTACTAATCGGTTTTGCCAAAACCGATTAGTGCTTGTCGTTGTTGGCCAAGCCGACAAGTCCATGCATGCATGCATGCAGGTACGTACTAGCTCGTACTCGGTGCATGCAGGTACGTATTAGCTGGTACTCGGTGTTGCTGTGGACGATTAGCCCCTTGTCGTCTTCGCAAAGCCGACTGGCCCCACCTAATCGGCTTCAGCGAGGACGACAGGTCCCTCTGCGTCGGCAGCGACGTGCTGCATGCAGTACTCGGCGGCGACGTGGACGGGTGGGCCTTGTCGGTTTCGGCGAAGACGACAGGCCAGTACTCGTCTTCAGCAAAGACGACAAGCATGTACTCGGCATGGCCAAAACCGATTAGGGCCTGTCGGCTTCGGCTACGCCGACTGGATTCTATTTTTGAAAAAAATAAAATTTGCGTAATATTTCCAGAATTAATTAATTTTCGTGTATTATTTAAAAAAAATTAGCCTCGGCCGTGCGGGGCTGCGTCTTCAACCCGCAGATTGATGAGCGAGCGAGTTCATGAGGCGCAGCAGTACGGTGCTGCTGCCATATGGTCACGGGTGCCATTACTTTCTTCTCGTGGGGAAGAGACATTGATTCAAGACCCGGGCCAAGCAGCGCGTAGTACACATGATCAGCATCAGCTAAATGCAGAGCTTAATTTGTGCTACTAGGATCCATCTTCGGGAAATTTGTGTATGAAGATATGACATTGCACGAACTAGCAGACGGAACGTGGTTTTCCTGTTGAAGATGAGCTCGCACGAACCGCGCTAAAGCCACACAGCTTTTCTTAAAGCCAGGTAGGTACGTATAGCTTTTCTTGATGAACCTGTTGTCAGTTATGATGGCCCAAATTGCCATAGGTCGCCTAGTCACTGTTTACTAGAGTAGTAATCATGTTTTGGCGCTTTGACGTGGATGCGCGAGTGTTCACTCATCACTCCTCGGTGTAGGCTACTACAAGTAGCCACGCAAGCTTTACATTGCTGCGATGTTTCGTTGCGTATTACATTTTACTAGTTCAGAATTCCATATTGAAAGTCAATTTTTTCCTAGGAGTACTTAACTCCAATGATCTTTTCTCCGTTTCTCCTCTGCTATTGTACCCGTAAATCCAACGTGTAGACACTATATGTGGCAAATGTGTACGCACGCGGTGAGAAGAAATAGCAAAATTGCTGATGTCATCCCAAAGTCATACGCACACGGAGCGAGCTAGAGAAATTGCCCTCTTTGCATGCATGCACAAGACTCCAAAAAAGCTGATGTCATCCCACATAAAATGTGAAACTCGAAAATTCAAAAAGTTTTGTAGCCCAAACTGTTTATCCGATTTAGAATCCGTTTTCACCGTTGGACTAGTCGCGACGAGATCTTCAAAACTAGATCCCATGTCTTTATGTTTCGACGAAAAAAAAATTTGACACAAAAGTTACCACCCCCGTAACATATAAGTTGGCATTTGCTCTGTTTCAGTCAACTGAAAACAGATTCGTCGTCAGTCGTTTTTGTGGCCGTCGGATGCGCGCCAAGATGCGTGCTGCTCTGTCCTCTGTTGTGACGCGCGCCGGCAGCTGGGGTCCACCTGTCTGCTTCCTTAGCGGGTCCGGTCGAGCTTGGATCCGTTTTGTTTTTTTCCCGGATGCGTTGGGGCGGTCGGTGGGGGATATTTTGAAGTCATTTTCGGCCGCGTGTCTCCGTCGTGCAGAGAGAGAAGGGGGGCGGCGGAACAGAGGAACCAAATCCTCTGCTCGCCGGCGCCTGCTGCCGGAGCTGTCCTCTGCTCGCCGGCGCCTGCTGCCGCCGCTATGGCGGAGAGTCGCGGAGGACGGATTCGTCGTCGGCGGCGAGATAGGTACTCAGTTTTTTGCTTCCTCTGTTCGCCTTCAGTCTGCAAAGCTCGTGTTCGTGTGTGCGCCGGAGGCGGATGTGGTTGCGGCGGTGCGGATTTTAGGTGCATCGCGGTGGCCTAGCGCTGCGTCTATATTTTGGCCTAGCGCAGCTAGCTCTAGCGGTGGCGACGAGCAGGGTGTGGTTTTTTGTCAGTGAATCTGTTGCGTGAGGTAGCTACTCTCGACATGGGTGAATCCCTTACCTCGCGCAGCTAGTCCACGGCATGTTTTTTGTTTGAATCCCCTGTTTGATGTTGTGTGATTTCGTAGAGGCTAGTTCAGTTCCATGTCTGTTGGATCCATCGGCTGATGTGTTTATGGGTTGTTCTACAGATTAGTTCATCAGTAGAAGCAATTACACAGTCTGTAGGCTTTTGGCACCACCTAATGTTTTTCTACCCTTGTAATTTGTTCATTTCTGTGTGTAGCTATGCCATATGCATCGTACTATAGTTACTTATACCATGAGCAGGAATGATGCAGGTGTTCATTTTAGCTGAACTGTGTTTGTTACATGGGTTTTTTACATGGATTTGTTTCAGTACCTGATGTGTTTTTAGAGTAGTTCATTTTAGCTGGAACCAATTCCATAGTGGATACCATCCAAATGTTCTTTTGTTTTTGCTAGTGTAATCTGATTAATCCCAAGCAGGAGCAGTGCCATGTGTAGGTATTGATATGGTTAATGTACAGGGGATGGTTTGTTGTTTGTTTAGGAGGTGTTTGTGTTTTTTTATTTTTTGTGTTTGATGTCTGATTATAATCCTATGTCCTTTATTGTGGTTGTGCAGATCTCAGTGTTTTACGCACTGACCATGGGGATGATGATGTGGATCATAGTGAAGGGTCCAGCCTACCCGGTCACCGTGATGTGTTTGAACTGTGCATGGAAAGACCGCTTTTATTGCTGCTTCCATCGCTTTGTCCTGGTCTGTAATTATTGTTTGTGGGTGTTTCCCTCCCATAGCATAAATGAATTCTCTGAAAACCCATTTGAATGTCTCAGCTCCCTCATTTACAATTAGAGCACATGCAAAGAGGTAGGTGTGTCCATGTGGAGAGACTCCAACTATTGGAGCAAAAGGAAGGTTGTATTTGTTTGTCAGAAATGTCGTGTCGAAACTAATGCAATCACCACAAGTTTCATAGTAGCTTCTTGATTTTGCATCTGCCCAAAAAACGCTCTTCACCTTGTTATTCTTATCCACTTGAAATGAATAATAGAAGCTTTCGTTTTCATTCCGTTTCTGTTTGAAATACTGCACAACTTGCATGACATCGCTGTTCTTGAGTTCTCTGTTAATTGCTGTTCCATAGTTGCTAACCTTCTTTCTGTTGTATGGCGTGTTCTCCGGGCCACCTCTCAAATATGACAACACCGATACAATCTTGCTTGTTGTTATGTTAGCTTGTTTCAGTGATCTTATCATTGCCTTCTCCTCAGGTGTCATGTAGATATGCGACCGGAAGAACCTGCTCTGCGGGCTTAAAGCATGATTGTGGTCCAGACACAGGTTTGTGATGCACCAAATCCCTTGTTTCTCACTTATTATCATCTCAACTTTGCATCCTGTCCTTTCAATGACAGTAGTTTGTCTTTGCACTTCGACATCCTCTTTCTCTGCTGGTGCGGCTCTAGCATACTTATTGCATTTCATTGTCACTCTGATAACCTCCCTATTTCTGTTTTTGCTTGTTGTCCTGGCAGCCGTCACCACAGAAACAGAGAAGCCTATTGCATAAGCATACATGTTAAAGAATACTTGAGCTTTCTCTCTAGTTTCAAACTGCATCCCAACTTCTGGTATCATATCTTTGTCTATTGTGTAGTCATTCTGGCCTTGGGAGTTTGATTCTTCATTTTCCAGAAAGTTCTCGACATCTGATTCACATATCTCTTTTCCATCTTCCATGCCTTCTTCGCTTGGATTCATTTGTTCTGTTGCATCATCAGATTTTGCTTGTTGTGCGACTCCATCAGTCTGTTGAACTTTGCTTCCAGCATTCATCTGTTATTTATTTTGTAAGATGAAAACACATGTTGTTGCTCAGTGTAATTTTTTTGACGCGACTAACTCTTGATATAATTATTTTTGAAGGAATATCAGATGTCTTACCTCATCAAGCTCTATGTCCCGAAACAAATTCTCCGCCCACGGGTCATCATCCCAAGTTATGTGTTGTCCACTTTTTCCTGGTGATGCCTGTAAGTAGTCATTAACCCCTGTATACTCTGGCCCTGATTGATGCATGTTTCCATTGTTTTGTTGTATGTAGTATGCTGTGTAGTCATCCCACCTCGCACTGTCAATCTGCAATTTGCAAATTGTTCTCATTAATTCATATTCTATCCGACCTCTCGGGGTTTCTTCCTCCATGTGTATTATTTTTTTCCCTACCTGTTTTGAAGATGATGTTTGTGACGACGAATAATCTGTGTCAAAATTGCCATTGAGCAAACCTGTGAATGTAAAATCCTTGTCCTGCATGAATTTTGCACATTATGTGAGATCAACAATAGGGAACTATGAGTAATACAGCAACTATTTTTTGTGTAATTTTTTTTTGTAGAACTTACCTGGAAAAACGTATAGTCGCATCTATAGGTGTTGCATTCTTCATTGTTGCAATTTAAATGTCCACCATCTTGAGCCTGCTAAAAAGAACATGCACAAACATTAGGTATACAACTCTCTGGTCTCTCTCTCTATCTCTCTCTCTATATATATATCTTTCTCTATTTTTATCTCTTCCTCCTTCTCTATCTCTCTCTGTTCTTATCTCTCTCTCTCTCTCTCTCTCTATATATATATATATATATATATATATATATATATCTTTCTCTATTTTTATCTCTTCCTTCTTCTCTATCTCTCTCTGTTCTTATCTCTTTATCTCTATCTATCTCACTCTCTCTCTCTCTCTCTCTCTCTCTCTCTCTCTTTCTGTTCATGTATCTGTAACTCTATCTCTCTCTCTATTTTTTCTGTCTCTTTTTCTGTGTCTCTATGCTTCTCTCTATCTCTCTTTCTATCTCTGTTCTCTCTCTATATATATATCTTTCTTTATTTTTATCTCTTCCTCCTTCTCTATCTTTCTCTGTTCTTATCTCTATATCTCTATCTATCTCACTGTCTCTCTCTCTCTCTTTCTGTTCATGTATCTGTAACTCTATCTCTCTCTCTATTTTTTCTCTCTTTCTCTGTCTCTATGCTTCTCTCTCTATCTCTCTCTCTATCTCTGTTTGCGAGAGAATTAGTTCTCTGTCTCTATGCTTCTCTCTCTATCTCTCTCTCTATCTTTGTTCTCTGTCATCTTCAGTATCTCTTTTTCCCTATCTCTATCTCATATCTCTCTCTCTCAGCATTTTTACAGTGTCTCAGCATTTTTGTCTGTTTAAGAGAGATTGAAAAGGATAGGGAATTTTGTCGCAGTAGTACTTTTTTACTTTGATTCTCCTGGTCAGCAATTCTTGTATAACCAGTATAACTTAGATTTGTTATTTTGAGTATGTCCTTAAGTCACTAGCATCTGTAAGCTGTGTTAATTATTTTCTTGAGTCGTCATTCTTAGACTGATATGAGTTTTGGTTCTGACGGACAGTTAAGAGGGTTGTTTTCTGAATTTTCAGATAAGTTTTACAATGAAGACTACCTGTGTGCTCAAGGAATGATGGGTGTCTAGTGCTGGATCCTCTTTTTCTTCCATGTACATCCAGCTTGGCGAATCAACCCTGGACGCCCCTGAATGTTTGGTGGAAGTTTTCTGAATGTGTGCTTGGAGGAATACTAGTGCTACTGCAGGAATCGTCTTTCTACCTCTATTTACTGCATGTATCTCTATATTTGCATCTATCTCATTCTTATTTTTGTGCAGGCTTCTTTCTCTTCTCAAGCTGCAGGAAGCGTGAAGGTTGGTGAAGTTCAGACAATGGTATGCCATGGTTGGCAACATAGTGATTCTATACGTTCCATCCTAATTCCTGAAGCTTTTTGCTGGGTTTCTATGTGTTAGGAGAATCTATATCAGTATTGATTTAGCTTTTTGCTCAGTATTGTAATAGATTATGCTTTATACCTAGATGTTTTTGTGCGAAACCTGTTGATAGCCAGATGGATATCCCTTCCTTTTCCCTCTTTTGTCTTTTGTCTAATGTATGTTGTTACATATCTATTTTCCGCAACCAGACTGATAATATGCTAGTGATCTTTTAAATCAGAGAGCATTTTCATATGGAGCATGCCATCTATTTTCGAGTTTGCATATTCACATTTGGTATACATGATTTTTGAAGTGTGCATATCCATTCCTTTTGTATGCTAGTGCTACTGCATCCGAAATTCTGAAGAAGGGGCAGTGACTGTTTTTCTGAATGTTACCTGTATGGTGGAGGTCTGCTGCGTTTGCAGCGGTGGATCCTGTTTCACCACTGTGCCTTCAGCTTGCTGGAACAATCCGAGCTGATCCTGTGTTGATTCTTAAGGTGTTAAGAAACCTGGGACCTGAGATTTGTTGAATTGGAGTCAGATTCTCAAGATGAGAGAGCCAACCTGGTGGGGGAAGAATTGAAGATTGCGTAGGTCAGTCTTCTTGTCTGGTGGTTTGAGTAATCTGTTCATCTTTCCCCCCAGTTCTCTTTTGCGTCCTAGCTCTCCTTCTCAGATCTTTGGATTTGTTTTCGTTGTGTTCGTTGGGTCGGCGTCTGGGGTGTTTGCTTGGGAAAGAAGATCGACAGCGACCTGCCCGTGTCTGCCTCGGGGCTTTTTCTGTCTGGCCGTGCTGTGTTGTTTTTCTGGGCCTGGGCCGTGCGTGGACCGTTCGGGTCCAGTTTTAATTTTTCAAAACCCGTTATGGAGGGAAAGCAACAGGCGGGCTCCCGCGCTGTGAAATGCGACTGAAGACTGAGAAATTCGACTGACGACGTGGGTTGCAGGCCAATTTGTCATCTGTAAACGTGGCAGAGAATGATTCGTTGTAAAATTCGACTGACGACGAAAATAAATTCAGTCGACTGACGAATAGACAGTCCCTATAAGTTACCCGGACTGTAGTATGTAAGTTACCCACCATTCCAAGCAAATATGCATGCATGCACTAAATGAAAGAATTGATGACGTCATCCCGCATTAAATGCGAAATTTGAAAATTCAAAATGTTTTTTAGCCCAGTCCATTTATCCGATTTAAGATTCGTTTTCACCGTTGGACTAGTCGCGACGAGATCTTCAAAAATAGATCCCATGTCGATATGTTTCGACGAAATTTTTTTTGACACAAAAGTTACCACCCCCGTAACATATAAGTTAGCCGGGCTCGAATACGTAAGTTACCCACCATATTAACGATTAGTTTTCGGGTTAAAATAGAACTATTTATTTTGTTGTTCTTTTAGATTATTACGAGTTTTGAAGTTACCACACCTAGTTTTCATAACTGAATATCAATTTGAGATGGTAAATTTATCGTGCATAAGTATTAGGATGATGACTATCGAGTTCATACTGACAAACTGGTGGATAACTACATCATGAATACATGGATAACTTCATAAGTACTGAGTGGGTAGCTCCATCAGTATTGGGTAGGTAACTATTACCGGCAAAGTATGGTAACTACACTGATTTCGTGTTGGATAACTTTATCAGTACTAGGTGAGTAACTATTACCGATGGATTAGGGGTAACAACATCGATTTCGTAGTGGATAACTATATCATGAACACATGATTAACTCTAGTAGTACTGGGTGGGTAACTTTATCAGTGATATGTTGGTAACTTTATCAGTACAGAGTGAGTAACTCCATCAGTACTAGGTGGTAACTACTACCAAGAGGAGCATGATAAACATGAGTAACTTATATGAGTACTGGGTGGTAACTTTATCAGTATTAGGGTGGTAACTATTATCGACAGAGTACGGTAACTAAATTGATTTTGTGGTGGATAACTACACCATGAAAGCATATGGGTGACTTTATCAGTACTGGATGGGTAACTCTATCAGTATTGGGTGGTAACTATTACAGAGAGAGTATGGTAAACATGGAGTATGATAACTATATCATGAACACATGGGTAACTCTATCGGTACATGGTGGATAACTTTATCAGTACAGGGTGGGTAACTATATCATAAACACATGGATAACTTTATCAGTACTAGGTGGGTAAACTCCATGGGTACTGGGTGGGTAAATCCATCCGTAAATAGGTGGGTAACTTTATCAGTAACAGGTTGATAATTTTATCAGTACTTGGTGGGTAAGTATTACCGAGTAGGGTAATTAAATCGATTTCGTGATAAATAACTATATCATGAACACATTGGTAACTTTATCATTACATGGTGGATAACTATTACTGATAGAGTATGATAACCATATGAATTTCGTGGTGGATGACTATATCACTCCATCTTGTCTGTGGAACCGCGACAAAGAATTCCCCACCCAATTCCTCACCGAAACCCTATCTTGCACCAGACTGCCGCCGACCGATGGGAAAGGGCCGGCCTTTCCCGGCCACCACCGCCTCCCCCACCAGCTGCAACCCCGACTCTCAACTTCCACCGTCCCTGTCCCAGAGGCGTCGGTGTTCCGCCCGACGGAGTCAGAGTTCGCGGACCCGCTCGCATACATCGCCCGCATTCGCCCGCTCGTCGTGCGCTACAACATTTGCCGCATCGTGTTGCCGCCATCCTAGTCCCCACCGACGGCCTCGATGTCGCCACTCTACCGTTCCCACCAACATTTAGGGTGTTTTTGGTAGCCCCGGCATGGCTTTCCTAGTCAATACAAGCTGGGCATATACTTCATGAATTCGAAATTACAAAAAAGGTCCAAAGTTTTACAGAAAGGTCCTTGACAAAAAAAATGCAATCAGGTCCTAATGTTCCTCCACGCGCTGGCCGGAGCAGCTCGCTGGAGATCCTATCCTCCTCCACGCGCCAGAGAGCAAGCGCGGCCGGCGGAGGGCGGAGCAGCGGCCGAAGAGGGCGGAGGGCGCGGCCAGGTTGATGACGGCGGAGGGCGCGGCCAACTTGACAACTGTGGTAGTGGTCGACGCGGAGGACGGACTTGACGAGCTTGACAGGGGCGACAGGCCTCGCCCTGGCGTCGCTGACACGGTTGAAGATGACGAGGAGAGGCCATGGAAAAGATCTCCTCTACATCTGACAACCATCGCTGGGAGCGGAGGAACAGGGGACGAGTTGGGAGGGTCGCGGCAGCAGGGCATCGCCGTGACGGCGAGCTCCAGTGCGGGCTGCTCGGGAGAGATCCGGGAGCTAGGAGGCGCCTGATGCAGCACGGCTAGGTGGAGGCCTCCGTTTGGCTGAGGAAGAATCGACGTTCCGGCGGTGAACGGAGGAACAGCAGGGACAAGCTGAGGATGGTCGCGGCAGCAGGGCCTCGCCGCGATGGCGAGCTCCAGCGCAGGCTGCTCGGGAGGGAGGCCGGAGAGCTAGGGCGAGCGGAGCAGCGCGGCCGGCCAGCCCGCCGGTCGGGTGGGGAAGAGGATGGGATCGGGAGGCTGGGTCGTGTGCGCGAAGAAGTCAACGACGAACGACGGGGAAGCGATGAGTTGGTCCGCGACGTGCGCGTGCATTAACCGCGCGACGCGCGAGATCTGCCATCTCGGACGGCCAACGAGCGTGTGTACACTTCTGCCAGATATAAGTCGCCTGCTGTTTAGATTTCCCGCAAATATATTCAACTGAAACTTGCACTGAATTTTCTACTCCTAGGAGTATGATTCTTCGACTGTATGAAACTAGGAGTACTTGCACAGTGCAAGTATGCTCTGAATTGTGTGCAATCAGAGGAAATTTCTGTGCACTACAATCTGTAATCAGTTAGTAGTACTTGCATAGTACAAGCACTAAGTTACTCCTACTCCCAAATTCAGTGATCTAAATACTTCAGCAAAATATTGCAAGCAAGCAAAATACTCGAGTAAGCAAGAACAAGTCAGATGCTACAGGCCTCTTATGATGACTATGGTTCAGTTTGTTCACTGCAAGGTGTTTGTGTCCATACACCATTTCAGAAATCAATTCCTTCATCGACAGAGTGAGAGGAAATATTCAGAAAAATGTTCACCGTAAGGAGAACTCCAAGAACTGAATTAAAATTGGGAAACAGAGGCGGCATGTTCGAACTGACATCCAAATACAGTACAAAGCAAACTAACCACATGCATTACCACAATCAGCTGGCACACACTATCCATCCACGAATACACTGAGGTATTTAAGCAAGCACCTTGCGTTCGCTGATGTTGTAATCTGCCTGCATGCGCTCCCGCTTGGAAGTGGCGTTGCTTGTTCTTCCCCACGGCAAAATCGTCTGCTGCTGGCCTTGCTCTCCTGCCTCTTCAATGGGTGCCTCGCGGACGGGAGGCGGGGCGGAGGAAGGCGGGCTTGAAGGCGCAAACTCAGCTGATCCTACGGCGAAGTTGGGGCAGCGGAGGAGACAGCAAGGTGCTGGTTGGGAGCGGCGACGAGGCGAGCAGAGGTTGCAGAGGTAGCCGCCGAGCTGGGGGAGCGCCACAACGGCGAGCGGCTGGTCGGTCGTCTCGGTGGGCAACGAGGCCGGGGATGTCGGGCGTGCGAACGGACGGGGCGGCGAGGCCGGGGACATCGAGCATGCGGACGGACGGGGCGGCTGTGAGGACGGAGTACCCCAGGCGAAGAGATAAGCAGGAGAGAGGAAGAGAATCGTGCGTAAAGTCAATCAACAAATATGAGCCATCCGTCCGTGATCTAACGGTTCGTCTTGCTGCGTCGAGTTAAGCCTGATATAAGGCGCCTGCTGTTTAGATTTTCCGTTCTTTAAATCATGCTGGTTGCGTCAACGACTGAATCACGGCTGCGCACTCATTATTTCGACGCGATCAGAACGCCGCGTCCCCTTAACAGACGTGCGGGTGATAGGGCCCTTGACAGCACAAGGACGACGTGGACATCCGAATATCTTGACACGCCCGCCCGTCCAGGCGTCCACGAGCCGCCGCCGCCGACGACGAACACAAAGGCCACCGCCGCCACTTGGCTAGAAAAGAAAAGAAGCCGGAAAGCGACGGATCATCGTCCATCTCGCCGTCGATCTCTACCGGAAGACGGAGGGGACACAGGCGATGGGGATATGCGTTGTCTAGCGAACGTTTGGGCGCTGGTCTGGTCTGAGCGGAATCAAAAGCTGGAGAAGCACGGGTTGATTCCGTATAGTTAGCGTCGATATACAGCGTTGGAATTAGGCGCAGACGCGTGTTGGATGGCGACGCGGTCCGTCGATGGATCGTCGTCATGGTGGGTGGGCAAGGAGTTCTCTGTCGTCACATCGCTGGGAGATGTGCAGTGAATATCGCTGATCAGATCGTCGTTGATACTATGAAATTGGAGCACTGATAAAAAGTCAAGATTCCTTCTGTTTCTTGGCTTGTACTAGTACAGTATATTGTATGGGCCATGAGACGCAATTTCAACTGCTAGGCTGTACTGCCAGGGCATCGTCCCTAGACTGCCGACTTGGATTTTTTGCAGTGAAAATCTGCCAGAACATGTGTTGTGTTTATACTTTTTTTTTTTTTAGAATAGTTTATACTTGTTTTATGCTTCTGTCAAATTATAGGTGGAGAAATTGAGCAATAGAGGTCATTCGATATTTGACCTTCAGGAACTCGGCAATGATTAACATGATTACTAGAGTGGTCACACCTACTTAGATCTTCTAGAACTCGGCATTGATTAACACGATTACTACATCGGTGCCACTTGAATTTCAGTTCATGCACTTTTGAGCTATGCATCGCAAAGAAATCCGCATTTGAGAGAAGTGCTGCCGATAAAGGTGGAGGAAGCCATTCTTTCCATTCATTGGTGGTAGCTTTCATCGGTAAATATTACTATATATCAAAGCACACCTCCTAAGCCTCCCCACGTTGAGCCACGTCAGCGGGTACTGTTCTATAAACAGTACCCGCACTTCTACAGTAACTTTCCATTAATTTTTTTTTTTTTTTTGGGAATTTTTTTTTGAAATTTTTTCAGAAGTCCCTACATATAATCTATCTATACTATATATAATATATACATATATCAAATCTGATCCGGATCCGACGGTCAGCACGATGTTATCAAAACCGACCGACTTTGCCCTCACCACGCTAATCCACGCGCCGCCACGTAAAAAAATCACACTTCTACAGTGCCAGCACGGTACCGCTCCGTCCATCTTCGATTGGACGGCCAACGCGATTTTTTACGAAAAAAACTGTGTTCACTAAAAATTGCGTATCAGTCCCAGCCTCCGTACGTAGATGGACTTATCTGCGAATTAAAGAAACTACAGGGACTTCCCTGCAAAACGCCCCCACATCCCCTCCTTCCCCTTCCTCTCTCCCGCGCGTCGTTAAACTCGCCGCCACCACCGACGCGCTCCACCGCCGAACCCTCCTCCTCGCTCAGATCGAAGGTACCAGCGAGCTTCGCCGTCGCTTCCCCTCCCTCCTCACCGAAGATCGGCTGCCGGGACACCCAGTCCGCGCCGGAATCGGCGACGTCGAGCTCGCCGTCCGACGCCGCGGAAATGCTCAACGCCGGCAGCTCCGGCGACCAAATGGTCCGTTGCGCCGCCTCTCCGGCTCCCCTCCACCTCCTCTGGCGAGTCCGCGCGGACCCAGGACGGCGCGCACGCGCAGTCGCGCTCGAGCGCGAGCTCGGCCGCCGGCGAGCAACGTCACGCGATGACGTCACCGCGGGCCCACTGTCAGAATTTTTTCCCCTTAAACAATTTCCTAATTGTTAGAACCCAGGCATATGGGGCCCGAGTGTCAGATTTTTCACAATTACAGAAAAAATGTTTAAATTTGGGAAAAAAATATGTATATATATACTTTCTAATCTATGATTCAACATAATGCAAATAATATGCCAATTTTTTTTGTCATTTTAGACAAATTCTTGCTTATTTAAAATGTGGAGTTTTTTAGGTTCATCTAAACATGGTATTCATGGCTGCAAGTTAACTACATTGCCAAATAGACTCATACGTTTGGTATGCAATTTGGGAAAAGGAAAAAAATACAAATAGGGATTTTTTTTTAATTTTTCCACAATAAATTCGACGAGAGTTTGTCGACCTTCTCAACCATAAATTCCATTTGCTGATCTTTAACTACGACAAATGAGATAACAAAAAGAATATGATGTGTCGCCCCGACGAGATTTTTGGAGATAATCTAAATGCATTTCCCCTAAATATATGGAGTTAAATTTAATAAATGCTCACACATTGCATCCTCATTAATTGTGTAATTAAATTAAATATTTAAGACAAAAATAGACGCATATTTGAACATTCCAACTTACTAAAACTTTAGAGATACTCCAAATGACAAATTCTTTCTTTTCCTTTGCATGTTTTCATTCTTCCTATTCTTTTATCTTTTTCTTTGACTTCTTCCAATGGTACGAAACTTACAAATTTTTGAACAGTTCGTCCATATACAAAGTTCATATTTCAACCACACGAATTATCACCTCATAATACGTACTTCTATCCGATATAACAAACACTCTATATTAAGAAAACCAAAGGCATTTAATTACACATGATACATACATTACTATACCTAATACTACTACACATATCAATGCAACGGGCGCGGCGTGTCGCCGCGGGAATTTTCCTAGTATCAGTTCATGCACTACGTTTTGAGGTAAATATCACATATCAGTTCGTTGATAACGACAAAAAGGGACAAGGGCATCTAGAATGATGATGACTCAGTTGTTTGTAAGGGATGGTTATATGTAGTCTGGGTGATGAGGAAAAGAATGAGAAGAGAGAGTGTGAGGTTGTCTATAAAGTTATACTGCCGTTGTCAATATAACTATTACAGATAACTTACATGCGACAAGTTTGTTGTAACATGGATTCCCTCAAAACAAATAAAATAATGTAGAGTTAGTTGTCTACAAGAAGTGCCAATTACAATAAAAAAAACAAGTGCCAATTAGGATTTTCTGCTGAAGTGAAAAAAAGGGAAGATAGAGAAGTAGCCCGTCGGTAGATTGCAGCCGATCTATGGCCCTCGAAAACTGGTGGCTACTCACAGTCTTTTCTCATTGTACCGGGCCATCGGGGTCAATGTGTAAATTTTATCTTCTTTCTCTATGGTTTTGATAGTTCTATTGTTTCACTGTTTCTAATCTTTGGGTCTCTGTTTTAAGGGCATGTACAATGGTGATGATTAGCTGTACGCAATGGTTATAGGTGGTTTTGATGATGTGGAGGAAACAAAATGAGGAAAGAGGGTGAGGCTGTCTGTAAACAGACAACAAGAGAGGTAATTTTGTTGTTTTATAGATGGTCCGTAACTTGTACTCACATATGGTATGACTAAAAATAGACATCTCATCTGTGTGTGGTGTTTTGTCTCCCGGGTGCATATGCACCCTTTATTTAAAATGCATTTTGGATGTATTTCGAAATTTGAAAAAAATGAAAAAAAATGTTCGCGCAGATATCTTAACATGTTATGTGTTCACAAAGTCGTTTCAAGAAAAAGCAACATTTTTTGTGGCTTGTGTAAAAAAGACAAAATTTGGTGCTGGGGCACAAAATATATCGGTTTTCGGTGAAACGACTTTGTGAACTCATAGAATGAGAAGACGTATCCGCGAAATTTTATTTTAGAATTTTTCGACATTTTAAAATATGTTTTTCAAATACCGGGTGCATATGCACCCGGGTGCCAAAGTGAATTTCCGCATCTTATATACATATTGTTGTATATTTTTTCGCGAATGAAATATATTGATTAAGCTACAGGAGAAGCCTCCTGTAAACAACAAGCTAGAACATCCTCAGGGCCAGCCCTGATCCAGGTTACAGTACTCGCCGGTCGAACGACCCAAATTTGCTAGCAAGTGACTAGCCTGGTTCTGGTTTCTATCGATAGCTACCATCTAAAACCTAGGATCTAACTGGTATATGCCACTTGTCTAAACCAATGTGCATGCCCTAACGGCGAGGAGATTAGTTGTGACGGGCTAGGGCTACTACTGCAGCGCTAGGCCGAAGTTGATTCTTGATGGCAAACACAACAACTGCTTCGGTACATCCTCCTCCCCCAAACTTAAACACAACAACTGCTGTGATTACTCCTTATCCCTTCATAATGAAGGACGTGATGGTATTTAACTAACTAATTAATGAATAATTAAATTGTATAAAGCCCTGTAGAAACCCATACCCATCTGGCCCAATTTGATACTTACTCATCTGTACAGGATGACAATCACTGGAAAAAGGGTTCCCTTTGCAATGCAAAGGGAACCTCGCCATCGTTCTAATTGTGACAAATGTCGGTTTCTCCTCACATGCTCCAATTTTGGTTGTCTGCATGTCTGGCATATGTCACAATTAGATTGAAAGTGGGAGTATGAGAGAGAAAGAGAGGGCATACACGTACGTGGGCATGCAGTTTTCCTTTTTTACCTTTTTCATTTTTCAAATCCGAATTTTGAAAACAAATATCTTGAGAATCGTTTATCCAAATTACGAATAGTTTTCACTTTTGACCTCCTCGCGTCGAGATCTTCAAAACTAGATCCATGTTGATTGGTTTCGACGAACTTTTTTTTGTACTCTCGGTTATGTATAGTTGTACAACGTGTGTCTGTGTAGTTGTACAACATGTGTCTGTACAAACTGTGTCTGCGTAGTTGTACAACTTGTGCTTGTATATTTGTACAACCTGTGTTCGTACAACCTATGTCTGTGTTGTTGTACAACCTGTGTCTGTTTAGTTGTACAACCTGTGTCTGTACAACATGTGTCTGTCTATTTGTACAACATATGTCTATATAGTTGTACAACTTGTGTCTGTGTACTTGTACAACATGTGTACGAACTTTTTTTTGTACTCTCGGTTATGTATAGTTGTACAACCTGTGTCTGTGTAGTTGTACAACATGTGTCTGTACAAACTGTGTCTGCGTAGTTGTACAACTTGCGCTTGTATAGTTGTACAACCTGTGTTCGTACAACCTATATCTGTGTTGTTGTACAACCTGTGTCTGTTTAATTGTACAATCTGTGTCTGTACAACATGTGTCTGTCTATTTATACAACATATGTCTATATAGTTGTACAACTTGTGTCTGTGTATTTGTACAACATGTGTCTCTTTAGTTGTACAACAACCTGTTAGTTGTACAACTTATATCTGTATAGTTGTATAACCTGTTAGTTGTACAATCTGTGTCTGTATAGTTGTATAACATGTGTCTGTGTAAATGTACGCCGTAGATGTCTAGAGCTCTGCGAAGCAGAGCCGCCGAGGCGAACCCGAGCCGTAGCACACGGAACGACCAATGCGCGTAACGACAAATACGCGCAACGACCAATGCACCCCTTTCAAGATATTATTAAAATTTATCGAGACGAAGTCGAGCCGTAGCACACGCAACGACAAATACGCGCAACGACGTGGTGCTTCCTTTGTACTAGTACACTAATTTTGTACTTTCGTGGCCAATTAGGAGCAACGATCGCAACACAGATGTAAGCAGTACTTTCGATCGATCTAAGATGTACGTCCGTAGCGGTGTGTACCTCTCGTTTTTCCTTTGGATTTTACTTTTCTCGTGAGTCTGCACTGTCTTCTGCGCCTCCCGTGTAAACGATCTGTACAACTGCTTCCGGTGGAGAACATACGCGGGGGCTTCCTTCCGTACCACACGAGGGGCATCGTACGTTGTACGCTGCCAACGGTCGCGGGGGGCTTCCGACTGCGTCCAGCTTCGGGTTTGCACGTCGTTGTCGATCGCGTTGCAGGGCCTCCACGTGGCGCGAGCGGAGGAGCGCACGGACGTACAGATCGCCCTTCGGGAAGGGAACCCTCTACGTAGGGATACCTGTACAGGATCCGAAAAAACGGCCGGTGTTTTCCTGCCTCTGCCGCCAAGTATTTCCGGCGACCGCGCCGACGAACATCCGGCGAGACGCACACACGTACCACGCCAATTTACCGAGACGCACGCGTACTGCAGCTAGCCTGATCAATGCAGTCGATCTCCCTATTACTACTTGCAACAGCACGTTACACAAAAGAAACTTGATCGCCACATGCAGTGTTGATTTTTGTATTGCTTCTCACGGTCTGGTTAAAAGTGCTAGCCATACATGCATACTATACTAGAACTAGGTGATCGATGATCTCGATGCTCGGCAGCGCGCTGGTTCTTTATCATCCTGCCGCCGTCTTTTGGAGTCGCCGGCGAGAGCGAAGATAGCCGGCAACATGGATCCGTTTTTTCTGGGCGCTATTGGGTAGAAGTCTGGATATGGGCTTTGATGGGCCAGCGAATTCAATGACTTAATTAACTATAATTAGGTGGAAAAAGCTTTTGAGTTAGGGGTGGGATGTACCGAAGCAGCCCCCGACAATAGGCCTGTAAGTGGGCGTGCCCACGGCTGTCCGTCGGCTTGCCGCTAATGCCCGATAGATTAACCGGGACTAGGATATTGCTCACTTAATTCCCGTCTAATTTCCGCGGTGTTCATCAAACCCGATTAAACCCAACCGAAAGTCAAGCGCAGCGCAGCTCGTTCGTTCGCTCAACTCTGCTTATTTCCTCTGCCGACGACGCTCATGGGCCATGGCGACCCCGACCCAACGTGCTGGCAGTGGGCGGGCGAGCTGGGTATCCTGTATGGCCGGACGGCCGGTCCGTCGCGCAGGCGCGTAGCTTCACCCAAGCCCCGACCGCCGCCATAGGAGATGTCGTTCATGGAGATGTGTGCCTGGATGTGACGGAGTCCACCGGCGGCGCGCTCAACGCCGGGCTACGCAGTTGGAAGATCTTCCCAGTCCACCCCTGTTCGCCGGCGTCGCCATCAACATGTTTTGGGCGGCAGCTGTGAGCCGTGGCTGAGGCGTTGAACAATTGAGCAAATGGTTGTCACCTCAGGCTGGTAAATCCGCCGCTTTGTACCCCAAATTTGTGCCGCCGGCGCCCAGATGTCCCAGGTAGTGCCTGTACTTCGACAAGCCGGCCATTGCGACCACAACATCAAAAGCAACCAACAGTTGTTTTGCTGTCCCTTTCACGTATGTTCTTTGTTTGCCGTTGGAGCTTCTTGCCGCTGGCGGGTGAAGCGAGTCCATCACTTGCTAGTCGACATATTTCAAGTTTCGCACAATTCCACAAACGTGCAGACAGCTAAGAAGACAGCCCATTGTGAATTTGTGATACAGTGATAGCAGTCGTGCGGTCTAGAGATGACATGGATACAGCCTACAGACACTCAGGCAGCTCTCGACAACGCAATTCTATTTTTGTAAGTTGAAGCAGCGTCGAACGTGTTTCAGCATGGGCAAGTGGAGCAGCGCAGTCAATCACGTCGGTGAGAGCCAATGCCGACGGTACAGACGCGGCAGCGAGGTCGAACGATTTATGTTTCAAACTTTGAACGCATAGCATGCATGCTCTAGATGCATGATTTATGACATATTTTTTTACAAAGTTTCGGCCAAATATCCAAACAGGCAACACGCTGCCACAAATCCATACATGTGGCACCCAACTTAAACAGGACTTTGAGCATCTAAATGATTGCTGTGGCCGAAACAATGCCTACTCCAATCATGGTTGCAAACGTCAGTTTCAACGGAATACAACATTAAGTGTACAAAAGAATCTGCAACATGGAATCACTTAAACATACATGGGCACTTGTGGTTACAAGAATAAGTAAATTCATAGCAAAGTGTAAAAGCAGCTCAAGCATGCAACCTTCAATTCTTAATGCGCCTGAAAGATAGGAAAATAGATGTTAATCGCCTCATGCTGTACGAACGGTAAATATAATAGCAGCTAATGTGTGTTTTCCATCCTAGAAGCTGTGTGTATTTTGCCTTGAAGTGCATCTTCCTAACTAAAATGCTGCTTACCGCAGCAGAAGATATGGGGACTAAAAAAATTGAAATAACGTGACCTAACACCAGAGCTCATAGTTTGAAACATATCAGCCTCTGCAACATACTCATTTCAAAAATGGAGGAAAAGATGCACTATAATGGAATCTTACATAAAAGCTACGAAGGGAGTTTAGTTCTTTCCATCTTCAGGCTTGTCCGACTTGTCTTTCTTCTCCTCCTCTTGCTGCCAGACAAACATTAGTCAGTATTGGTAAGAATATACAAAAAACAGGAAAAAAAACAGATGCATCGGATAGTAACAACAGTTGCTAATACAATTATATAAAACTCATCACCTTTAGTAAACATGTGAACTAACCAAACTTTATTACTTAGCTACTAAATAAAACAGAAATTGCGTTACGCAACATTTTTTATGGACATGACCATGTGTCTACACTCATTAACAGATTCAGATTCACATCTGAAGATTACAAGATACAAATATTTATATCTCATTATATATTTTTGAAATTCGGTGGTATGTTTTTTGTCAGACCCATGAGAAACTAGATCATTTCTGCGTAAGAAGGATGGAATATAACATCAGATCAACAATGACGTACAAACTCTACACAAGAAACTGAGATGCAATAACAAACATAAAAAGTGTAGAAACCTGCAACCTTAAGAGGTAAGATGGACATCACAAGGGCAAGAACATTGTTACATCATGGGATCACAAAGGAACCAACAAAAGAACAGAAAGGTGGATTCTTACTTCTCCTTGGGCATTCAATGATGCCAGCAGATCTCTCACGGATGGATCATTGGCGTCAACACCAGGAAGCTGAAAAAAGAGGTACAGGGGACCATTATAAATAACTTGATGCTAAATTCATTATTACATGTATTGGTTCTCTAAGAGGGCTTACCGAATTAAGGATGGATGTCAAAAATGATTTGTCTTCTAACACTTTGCTCATATTAGATTGACCAGACATCTCTGGAACCTCAACAGACATTTGAAGAGCTGCATACAACAAACAAGATACACATAAGAACATGTAATTATTCCAATCTGAGGTTTCAAAAAAAAAGTTCAGCAAGTATGCATAATATGCACAACTATACATAAACCAGGAGGGCCAGAATTGGGATTATCGATTAGATAAAAAGAAACCAGCACATATTTGAACATTTAAAGATGGCACTATGAATATGACACCGGCCACCAGCTCTCAAGTTTTATCTTATAAAAATTACTAGTTTTCTGCCATTGTAGGTCTAAACATAAAATTCAGGTTATATAGTTAGCGCCAAGTCCTCACGGTTTCTTCACAAAAAGAAGTATCTTTTTGCAGTGTAAGGTGCAAAAGCCTACACTTTTCGGTAAGAAAACATTGCCCTACACAACAAGGATTACGAGTCGCTCGACTTATCGCGGCTTGTCTAGCGGCTTGTCTACCTGTCGCAGCCTGGATGTCGACAAGGATGAACGACTCGATAAGTTGAAGTTATCGATCGACAACTGAACTTGTCTACGACTAATCGCGACAAGCCCATCTAGATGAGTCGCGCGACAAGAAAAAGGCCCATCCCGTGAAACCTAACTACCCCTCCAGCCTCCAGAAACGAATCGAGAAACAGATCGAGCCCCGTGCCCAGCCGCCTCTCCCTGGGCGCCTCTCCCTGGCCGCCGCCCCCACATCTGGCCGCCGCCGGTGCTGCCGCCGCCGCCTCCCGCCGGCGCTCCTCCCCTCCTTCCCTCCTCACGCCGGCGAGCTCGGCGGCGAGGGAGGCGAGCTGGAGGCGGCGAGGGAGACAGAGAAGGAGGGGAGGAGGAGGCGTGGCGGCGAGGGAGGCGAGCTCGACGGCGAGGGAGGCGAGCTGGAGGCGGCGGCGTGCGGTCGCTAGTTGAAAGAAACAGAGGAGGAAGGAGAGAATGACCCAGCGGCGGCGTGCGGTCAGATACTTCAGGTGCTAGGGTTTCTTAGTGGGCCTTATTGGGCTATGTTATAGCCAAACCAGAGTGGGCCTTGGGCACAATGGCTTTCTGCATTGCCTACTTGTCGGTACCCCTGAAAACTGCTCTGCTCTGACCCTGAAAACTGCTCTGCACCCTGAAAAATTGCTCCTGATAACATATCGACAAGTCTATGACTAGTCGCGACTAGTCACGACTTGTCTACTTGTCGGTACCCCAGCGACAAGTTGCGACTCGTCGACTCGTAATCCTTGCTACACAAGGATAAATATAGCACTAGCAAATGTCTCTAAAGTTGTAATCGGTAATTCACTCCAAAATCTTAAATAAGCTTCTTTCATAATAATTATCCAACCAAGTTAAGAAACAGGATGACCTACCCATTGCCAAATCCTGATCATCTGCAGCAGCTTCGGCCATAGCGGCATCAGCCACAGCTGCAGCTCCTGAAGCTCCCTCGTCCATTGACATTGCCAGTGCCTGCTGTAGTAGCTGAGCATCATCATCATCATCCTGTACGCCATGATTCAAATTATATTAGCCATCTGATATTACTCGTACTCGGAAAAACATCCATAGAATACGAGATAGCTGAACCAAGTCCTTAGATGCCACCAAGAGATTCATCAACAAAACCATACTGGTTACCACCTTTTGTTTTGGGGCAAACAATGGTTGAAACCTAGTTGTATACTCCCTCCGTTTTTAAATATAAGATGTTTTAGCATTTGTCCACATTCGCATGCATACAGATGTATATAGACACGTTTTAGTAAAACATCTTACATTTAAAAACGTAGGGAGTAGTTATGAACCAAGATAGAACTAGGCAAGAGTTGCACCAGCGACACTCCACTCTCTCTCATGCAAAGCATACAGTTACGAGACTGCATAAACATCCATAGAATACAAGTACCATTTTGTGTGAACTGAAAACATCTACCAAGACATTGTTTTTGCATCTATACAAACGTTACTCACTAATCTATCCATGTGCATCAGAAGGAATGGTGCACGTCCCTATATTAGAAAAAAGTACTTTACTAGGAAATAAGCATGGTTGAAGCTAAAACTGGTATAGTTTATTATGATACTAGTATTCAAAAACAGAAAACTCACAACATGTGATAGATATTGGATAATGAAAATACCTTCGGTTGATCTCCCTTATCATCAGCAGAAGCATTAGAGGCGGGCTCTGCTTCAGCCATAACTGAATCAGTGTTTGAGCTTGAGGCATGGTCCTTGCTGTCAGCACCAGAAGATTCTTCAGCGGCCTTTTTGGCAATAGCCTCTTGCCTTGCTCGCTCTTCTTCCATAGATAACCGTAGGGCAAGTGCCAACTCTGGATCTAGATTTGGGTCCACGCCAAAATCGTATCCAGTAGCTCCAGTAGCTGCAGCAGCTGCTGCAGAAGCAGCAAAACCACTTCCACCTTCTTCACCGGTAAAGATAGGAGTGCTGAGAAAAGAGATAAGAACAATAAGTTGTCAACACAAGTACATTATCACAGTAACCTAGAGCCATGAGAACATGAAACAAAGTTTATTACCTTATAAGAATATCAGAAAGGGCATGGTCACCCGGAGGGACATGGACAATGTGGCTGCTATCACTGCTGTTCACAGCAGCGATCAGCGCTTCCAGTTTCTCAGGCTTCTCATCATCAGTTTCACCAAAATCGACAACATCAAGAGAAACGTTGTTCTTCTTCAGCTTTTTCCCTATTGTCTCCAAAACTTTCTTGTCGTATTTCACAGGGCTGAGAGATAAGAGAAACTTCATTAGCCATAGTTCAGACAAAAAAGGGCCACAGAAGTTATCTTGCTCAACATACCTTCCAATAAAAACTATAATTCTCTGCTGTTGCCTCTTATTCTGGCGATGCTTTAGTGCCAGTTGAGCAACCTGGATGGCTGCAGCCAGGTTTGCTTCAGCTCCAACCTCCAGTCCTGGACATTAAATTGTTGGACGTCAACGTTATTGTACAACTATAGTTCCTACAAACATCTAAAATCAAGGGCAGACATACTATGACAAGCACCATCCACAGGTCTACACTATTATACCCTAGCCAAGGCCAACGAGCTTACATAGTAACACTGACCCCTTAAACTACTACGTACACAAGTTCCGCACTGGTTCGAGATACAAGGCCACTCTAGTAAAGGCGAAGTTCAGGGATTGACGCCAGGACATGGGAGCTTACCATGCATACAGGCGAGGATCTTGCCAAGGTCGCTGGTGGGCGTAACCAGCACGCGCACGCCCTTGCCGGCCATCGTCATAACGCCCACCGTATTCTCCGGGTTCGACTGCAATCGGCAAGCAAAAAATAAAGTCAGATCCGGAACCCAAAACCCTAACCCGCACACGGCGAGACGAACCGGATCGATCGATCGGATCGGAGGGGGCGCGAGACGGTCCGTACCTGGGTCTTGGCGCCGCAGATGAGGTTGACGGCGTCGGCCTGCGCCTGGAACCGGGACGGCGAGTAGTCGCCGTTCCGCATCCACTCCGAGTTGTCTATGCAGATCATCGTCGACTGCAAAAGGGGGGGAAACCAACAAACGGTGAGAGGTCGGTTAGAATCGGAAGCCGGCGAGAGCGATCTGGGAGCGTCGGCGAGCTGTACGGACCTCGAGCACCATGGCTGCGCCGCTCTGTGGTGCGCTCTGCCTGCTGCGGTCGAGGGTTCGGTTTGGGGAACAAGCTGATCCAGGTAAGAGGGGAGACTGAGTTCTTATTTGCAGAGTTCCCGTCGTGGGCGTGGATTGCTTTTCGAAGAGGTAACCGATTCGGGACTCTCTCCGGCCCGCGGTGGAATAGGATAATTTTGTGATTCGTTGGGCCTTGGTAGAAAGCCCATATATCTATATCTATACTAATATTAAAAGAGCAAACTTGTTGGGATACATTAAATCTGAGTCGTTCAATATCTGATCGAACAGCCCAGATCATCCCAATGTTTGACAACTCAACAATGTCCGTTTTGGACCGTTTTGCCCTCCCACCAAATCACATAATACGACCAAATTGCCACCGTACCCTTTCGTTTCTTTTTGTTTTCCTCTCCACTTGATCAACCCAACCAGCCAGCCACAAATGCCGTTTCGTTCTTTTATTTCTGCTTTCCGGACGGAATGTCACAAGCTGTTTCTTTTCCCAGAGAACGCATCCATGCCGGCCGCACTGCCCGGACGAGGACGACGCTGCCCCCGCTGCACTGGTCGCGCCACCGCAATACCTAGACGTGGACGACGCCGTTGCACTGCCCAGACGCCGCTGTCCATGTCACCGCACTGCCCGGACGAGGACGCCGCCCCCTGCTGCTGTGGCCGCGCCGCCGCACTTCCCGGACGTGGACGGCGCCGCCGCATTGCCCAGACGCCGCCAACGCCGCACTGCCCGCGGGACGGAATCATCCGTCACGGCACTTGCAACTGGCAACTGGTCGTCCCCAACTCGATCATAGCGTCTCCTTCGTCCGCCTGCTTGCAACGCCGGAAATCAAAGTTGATCTTGGTCGTCGGGCTACAGCGCAGATGGTGGCCTTGAGCATGATGTGCTGCGTGCTCTGGAGTCTGGATCACCCCTTGAGAAGGTGCGCTGAAATCCATGTGCACATCCCGAATCCTTACTGGAAGTGTCGACACCAAGTTGTTTTTTTTTTGCTCCAGCTATCATTCTCATATATTGTAATGTGTTCTTATTGTATGGCAAGTTAGTTTTGAACCGAACCCAACATAAATGGCACATCTAATATTAGTAGGAACATTTTTTTATTAGATTACGATTCCATGGGCTCCATTAATTAGTATATGCATTCCTTGCGAGGAAAGGACAAAGTTAAAAAGTAGTATTGTTGAGGATATAATTGCACTGGAACTAAAAATTAACCGTTGTCAGGGCGGAACTATCTCAATTGATTTTGTTCTATGATAATAACATGATAAAAAAGACTCGACAACTTTTAGTTTTTCGATTCAGAGTATCTCAAAATCAATTGTTGAGGTATTTGTGCTGCTATTGACTTATACCAAGAAAATTAATCGACATAGACCCTCATACCGTCTTTTTCTACATGTAAATTGTCCTTTGTAACTATGAAGACGTGCGTTGCACATACATGTGTACTAGTAGGACTAAATCACAAAAGTGAAGTTCAAATTTTGCCATTGGCTTGTCAGATTGCATCCCCTCATAAAAACAACTACAAATTTTTGTCAAAAATGAATCCCTAAAATTGACCCAAAAAATAATTATCGGGGGCATGCTGCCTTATTTCATCTCCATCGGTCTGCTTGCTTTACATGGGTCCATAGCGAGTAAAGTTGCTCAACTCCGTATAAGTCGTAGAGTCCAAAGTCCAAACACAAACAAGGATCATTTCATATAACCCATGGCTTCGGTTGTTGCAAGAGACTTCCCAGGTTCGATATTAGAGCTTTCGAGGTCACCAAAGCTCTATCTCTTCCTCAGTCTGATTACCTATAATCACATGAGAATCATGAAAGACAGTTGATCGACAGCTGTACTCATCATTACCTTGGCGAAATTAGTAGAGCTGATGCGGCGTCAGGTTGCAGAGCGGACCCGAAACCCGGCCCGCTTCAGCTAAAAATAGCCTAGGCTAGTTATTAAAATCGTGCCAAACTTTTTCGCTTTTTCAACTGATTCCTACTTATGCGGGCCGTTGCGGGCCGCCGCCTGACACCTTCAGCGGCGAGGAGAGGACGAACATCCGGAGCCGAAAGCGCGCGACACACGCAAAGCAAATCTCTAAATTTCGGCAGTCCGGCCTCGCTGTCTCCGTGGCCGCTCTTGCTGCCGGTGATTCGTCGCGTAGCCCGACGTGCGGAGGGGGAAAGGAATGGAAAGGATCAAACGAAAGCCCCTGACGGCAAGGCAATCGACGTCGCCCCAAACCCACAAGAGCTATCTCATCTCGCGGTGGATGAGACCTTTTCCGGCCCGCACCAAACCCCACACGGCCCTCGTGGCGGTCGTATCCGCCCGAATATGCCTCTCCCCTTCCCCGGTTCAATTACTCCCAACCCTCGTCTCTTCTCCTTCCCTTCTTGTCTTTCCGCTTTCTCTTTCCCCTTCCCCTCGCCGACCCAACCGAACAAGCAGCCCACAACCCGCTGCCTCGCTCGCCCCGAGATTCATGGACCTCTTCTTCGAGCTGCTCCTCACGGCGGCCGCCACCCTCCTCGTCGCCTTCCTGCTCGCCAAGCTCTTCTCCGCCAACAACAACGATCCCCGCCAGCGCCACGCCCCCGCGGTGGGGCCCGCCGATGTGATCGTTGCGGACGAAAAAGTCCTTGAGGACGAGAGGATCATCGAGGTCGACGAGGCCAAGGCGAAGGGGGCGGCGCCGACGCTCTCCGAGGGCTGGGTCGAGGTGGAGAAGGCCTCGTCCCCGGCGGCGGCTGCTGTCGCGGACGGGAGGAAGGCCGCGCGTGGGTGGCCGTGGACGAGGGGGTTCCGGCGACCACGCTCGCCCCGGAGCTGTTCCTCGGCACCGTGCTGCAGGAGCGCAAGGAGGAGGGAGAAGTTGGCAAGGATTTGTCCGCCGAGGCAGAGGTGGCGGCTGCCGAAGCGAAACCTCCGCGCGATTTGGGCGCTGGAACTACTGCTCCCAGGGGGGTTCCTGACGTGGGGTTGGAGAAAGAGACCGTCCAGCAGCATGATTCGGGTGCTGAAGTCGTCGTCCCGGGTGAAGTCGTCCTTGACGCGGGATTGCAGAAACAGGAAGTTCAAGCTACTGAAGCTGTTTTAGTGGAACAGCCTCATCTGGTTGCCGGGGCTGCTCCTGCACAAGTTACTGATGCGGGACTGGAGGAGGTGGAAGCGCAGGCTGATGAGGTGATTCCGCCTGAATCGGCTTCTGAGACTGTACCTGCTGATGAGGTTCCTGACGTGGTACTCGAGAAGCAGGTGAAGGAGCAAGTTACTGAAGCGATTCAGCACGAATTGGCTGCAGAGGTGACTCCGAGTGAAATCCTCGATGTGCTGGCAAGGGAGGAGGGACTGAAAGAACAATCTGCGGAAGAAGCTGTCCATCAGCACGAAGAAGTTCAGAACAAGGAGGAGGAAGCTCAATGTGAGGTCGGTCCGGTTGATCAGCAGGAAAAACTGGTTCCTAAGGAGGAGTTGGTAGTGAGCAAGGCTGATGATCTGAAGGTCAGCCAAGAAGACATCTCTATTGACAAAGTGGTAGTTCAGTCACCAGAGAAGGAAGCAACATTGCTCGAGATGCCGGAAGATGAGGCTAGAGCGAACCTGGAGTTTGAGGAGTGGGAAGGGATTGAGAGAAGTGAGGTGGAGAAGAGATTTGGCGCAGCGGCGGCATTTGCAGCCAGTGATGCTGGGGCGGCTGCTCTGTCGAAGCTGGATAGCGATGTGCAGCTGCAGCTGCAGGGACTTCTCAAGGTTGCCGTTGATGGTCCCTGTTATGACTCCGCGCAGCCACTTACCCTGAGACCTTCATCTCGAGCAAAATGGTACTTGTTTTCTCTCTTTGTCTTACTCTGCCTCGACTTATCTTTCGTCTGATGCATTAATTAGTTATAGTATTACTCAAGGATAACAAATACATTTGAGTACCCCAACACCCCAAGCGTGCTAAATGGTAATATACGCAGCATGGCCTGTAAGAATATTATTGACACTGGACCCTTGCTGTATTTTCAATGACTGTGAGGTGTAGTAGGATCAGTGACGAACAAATAACATGAACAACTGGATTGTTTTGTGCTTTTCTGTTCTAAGTTGGGAAAAGACCAAAAATAGGTAGTTACACCATAATAGCACTGAAATTATCTGGTGATGTGTCTATTACTTCTTGTGGGGACTACTCTGGTTATTAAGCTAGTTCAGACTTGGTGCACTTAGATAAGCAAGTAACTGAGTAGTGTTCAAGGACGTCTCTGCATGCGGCTGAATGATTTACATGAATCTTTTGAGATTTAAAATAGATTACACACGAAGGTAAGTAGTGCATATAAAATGCAAATCATTGTAGAGGTATGAATCCAGCATTACTTGACAGACTGCAATTTAGTCATTAATAAAAACAGGAGAGATACGTGTATTATATGCACACAGCATGAATCAAGCATAGCTACAACCAAGCATATTTAGCAAGATATATTCTTACTTCAGTCGATATATGATTCAGTGCTTGCCCAAAACGTTTGGTAGCTAATCCTGAGAGAATTCTTGTCTGCTACCACCAAGCATATTTAACAATATACATATATTCTCACTTCAGTCGGTCTATGATTCAGTGCTTGCCCAAAACGTTTGGTAGCTAATCATGAGGGTATTCTTGTCTGCTATTAGGAATTCGATAAACCAAAGATGGGCAAACATAACGTTTTATACTAAATTTAGTTCCAGTGGCATTCTTAAATATACTTGTTGAAGCAGTTCTCGCTTACGGACATGCTATTTCTAGTTTGACATAATTGATATGTTTTGAACAAATTGCTTAAACATAGAATCGTACACATTTAATTAATATTTTGGCGTACAAGTTGTTTGTTAAAACATCTCAGTAGACCTAATCAGTTGGATACCATTTGAAATAGTGGGCTGACAGGCAGGACTCACCTGTCAGTGTCCATTGCTATCTTCGCGCCTCTTGTAATTGACATGTGGGACCCACGCGCCAGTGGCACATGAGTAACAGATCAACTGAAAAAGTAGAATGCTCTCTGCTCACAGGAAAAACGTTATACAGTAGTCCCCCCCTCCTCCTCCAAATAGATCCGCAGATCCTGTTTGGTGTTAAAGCTGTATGTGTGAAGATAGATTGTAAAAGGATTATACTGTAGCCATACCTGCATAGGGGAGGAAATTGGACTGGAAAAAAAAAGATACCCATTGCTGATACCCGCAAAAAAAAAAAAAACCATTGCTGATATCCACCTGTATTCTAAAAGTCCCACATGTTCTTTCATATTTCGGCAAACAATTTTATACATTCTTGATAAGATTCATTTTGCCACCTTTTAGTTTGGGACAACGTATCATGGTAAATCATGTACGACAGCGGCACATACTGGTGGGTATCGAGTATCGACAGTAACTTAAAATTTTAGGTTTGTCAGGTGTAATTTCTGTGTAAAGTGAATTGACAATTCTACATCAAGCGATTTACCTTCTGTTCTCTAATCTGGCATGACTGACAATTTTTATTTTTGGGTAAGGAACATGAGTAAAAGGATTTTACTGTATATAAAGTTTCTTGTGCAAATTTAGCTGGTGGCCCTGTGGTCATATCTTCTGAATGGCCTCATAACAGTGGAAGGCTGTCTGCCGACATGCATTTGTATGTTTAGCTTTGAGTGTGCTGCCGTGATGTAGTCCGTTTCAACTGGAATATACCTTTGGTTTGTTTTTAGCGCGAGCGCGGCACAAGTACCCTGTTTTGGAGTTGCAAATACTGCTGAAATCATATGTTTTGAACCCAGCTGTGATAATATCCTAGGACATTGTTATGAGTTTTTATTTATTTTTCCTTTTGAAGATACCCATCAGAGCATTAGTTGTGAGATATTGTATCCTGGTAGCCATCATCTTAAGAGTTATGAGTAATAAACCATATATTGCAGAATGAGGTTCTTGTGATGAGTAGCATATGCTTAAAACATACACATCAAACAAATTGGTAGCTGTTGATTTGCCTTCATAGTTCAGAACTAGGGTATCATGAATTGTGATGTGCCACCAGTTAGCTGACTCCAGCATTTAGTATGATCCACATGTACAATCAGAAGAGAAGATATGTTCATAATTTTATGCACATGTTGAACCATTGCATCCTTTTTGTTGACCATTTATCTACAAGCCTTATATATCGATTAATTAAATCGACTACTGCCAACCAGTGGTGGTAAACATCTAATGACCAAACTTACCTATTATTGGAACGTGAAGAGTTTATAGATGTTAACATATGGAATGCTGGTCAAAAGTGTAATATTGAATTTTTGACATACTAACACACACCTAACTGATCGACATGACATGACAGGGCAGATTTATTGTACCTATCTCTGACCGAACTAATGCTGGCGCTGTAATTATGATAATTATGAATCTGCTACATACATGTATGCTGGACAAAGGAGACATAGTCATAGGTGTTTTTTCATATCTTGTCATGGTTCTTCCATTGTTGACCGTCTAATGTACTCTGCTTGTAGATGACTTTAGCCACATTGCCTTGCATCAACCTTAATATTGCAGAGGCCGGGAAGTTTAACCTTCCTTTTCAGAAAAAAAAACATACATGTTTTCTGTTTTCAACAATTCTGTTAAGTCTAAAAGTATTCGGGCGGATGGTCGTTGCTGTAGTTTGTCCATCGCTGTTTTGATAGTTTGATAGTTTTCATTGTTCTTTCTTTTTCATCTGGCTAGGCTTCGGTCTTGAATGACTTTGATCTTTGCTGGCGTGTTTTTTTTGTGTGTGTGTGCATTGGTGTTGGCTCTGTGCATCTTTAGTCATGCACAGGCCGGGTGTTGTGTTTGTACCTCCTTGATGCTTCATTTTGAGTCAATAAATTCCACCCTTTATCAAAAAAGGAAAGTATGAGCAATAAATAGGCACGAGAAAAACACACACAGGTTATCCGATAAGAGATATAAATCATGTCACGATTTTGACTTGGCAATGATCCTACTATTTTGGACTTATCGTGTTGAGTCTGGAATACCTTAAACAAAAAAATGGCTAGATAATGTCTATTGGTATAATGATTTGACAATGATGAGCTACCAGTTGTTAGTAAGAAATTCATATTTATATTCTTGGTGGGTTCTGTGTAGGTACACCCATGCTTAGGTGGATCTGTTCTTAACTAATAACATCCATTTGTTGTTCTGTCAGGGTCTCTTGGCAAAAGCTAGGAAACATGCATCCTGAGATTGCTATGGAAAAGTACATGGATCTTTTGTCAGAATTTATTCCTAGATGGATGGGAGACAAAACCTTTGTAAGCTTTCTTTGGTTGAAGTGTATACGTTAGGGTTTCTTCAACGTAACCTTTTGCTTCCTTGCTTAGTTTAAACTAGAGAGCTAACGGTTTGTGTATATCATATTATAATATAGAGCACAAACCAACATGAAGGTGACGTTGATTCTGAAGGGGCCGCCTTAACAATGACTGCTCATACAAGGGACGCAAAAACCAATCAACGGTAAATTACTAATTACTGAAGTGTGGAATCGTGGAGCATAGCAAAGTTAGGACAGGGTTACATATCGGTGTTGTACTTGCCATATTGGACTGGTATGTATGTATTGGTGCTGGTATATACTGAGTGAAATTTCCAGCACTGTAGTTGTACCAGTTGTTTTCAGTGGCAGTATGTACAATGATCCGGTATGGTACCCTGATTTATGTCTCTGAACAGTTGTTTATGACTTGCTGCTGTTGCTGAATTTCTTGACAGGAATGAAGGTAGTACTAGCATACGCGAAGGTCCACTAACAAGTCCTCCTAACCCAGACAAAGGTACATGTTTTGACATTGTTTACTTGGTCCTAGGAAAGAAAATGTGTTAGCAGTTTGTTTAAGTGATGTTAATACTTCGGTTTTCTGGCTGTTGAATTTGAATTCACCATAACGGTAACTAACGCAACTAAATTTGCAGGGCAGAGTTCTGACCTCCCTGCCGAATGAAGGTAACAACACCCATCAAGTATTACTACTTGCATCGGTGATATCAGCCCATTGCTGAGATCTCCATTGATGCATCCCTCATAAGATTAGATTTGTACAGTGGCTGTGGTTGTGCTAATATTAGTGCTGTAATGGGTGTTGGTACGTGTACGTATATGACTGTATATATATCCCCATAACGACCGCTCCTCCTGCCTGTATATTTGGCTAGTAGAAGCAGGCTTATCATCAGGTTTAGCCTGTGCAACAGTAGTACCTGTGGTAAGTGGTAATTGTGTGCCATTCAGCTGCTTGGAACGAGAAATGGAGTGGAGAAAGAATCATATTATGGGTCTCCTTTTCGAAAAAAGAGTGGGAGGAAGTGCTTCTTCCCCCACTTCACTTTCATCCTATCTTCAGTTGGATTTTCCCCATGATCTTCAGTTGGATGGTCGGAGTCGGAGGAGAAGAGTGTTTCATTTTCTTGTTTGATAACGACCTGGCTGCACGTTACGTGTCGCGGTCACCGCATTCCGTCATTTTCCGAAGCAGAATGGGCTCTCTCCTGTGTGGACAGCATGGTCCCGTGGCCGGCCTTTGGCTCGCTGGACGCCTGGATCGGAAGATGTATTTTTGCGCCCCTCTTCGGATGGAGCAGATCGTGAAACCATGGCCCGTCGGTCAGGCCGTCACGTGTGCCCAGCCATGTCTCACAAACAAATGCACGCTGGGCACGGGCCGCGCGATGACACGACTCGCCACATCTTCGGGACAGAAGGACTGCACAGATCAGCCGTGGCGAAGTGGAGCTTCGACACGTCGGAGGAACACAAAGGTCCCATGCTGCGCATTACTCCAGTATGCTGGCTGTATGCTACGAGTCACATGATCCACAGGACAACACTTGTCCATGAAACCGCACAGCTCCCCAGCCCCAGTGCGGCACGGCGAGTCAAACTCAAGCATACCCCGTGTCCGGGTCCGGCTGATGCACGCCCGTGAACCACCGCTCGCGTGCCCGCGCCGAGCAAGGCCGGCGCCGCAGTCGCGCAGCGCCAAAACGTACAGGCACGCCACGACCCGGCAACGGCCAAGCCGGGGACAAAGGCAAGGCGGCACGGACTCGTACCGAAAGGCGGTGCACGGCGTATGGCATACAAGCATGCCTTTTTTTTCTCGCTTAGATCATCTCCACCGGTACCTGCAAAGCACACCAAAGATATCGTCCTAGCGGAAACCCCATGTTTCTGGGATCAAAAAACTGCCTGGCATCTCCGAGGCTAACCTCATAGTTGGGGGCGTGCTTGGAGTCGCCGGACAATGCCCAAACAAGCCTCTCACAGGCGGGCCCCGCATGTCATAGTTTTTTTTTTGAAACCTCCGCATGTCATAGTTTGGAGCCAAATTGTTTCACTCCTTCCGCATTTGCCAACTGGATATCCAAAACCTCAAAGCCTTCCCTCCCTTTTCACATTGCCGTCATCGCAAGCTTCTCCTTACCCGATCCCTCGAATGACCCCCCCTCCCCCCCCCCCCCCCCCCCACTCTCGTGATTTCCTCGCAAGCAGTCCGCGTCAGGCGAGGAGCCGGATGCGTGAGAAGCTGAAGGCGAACCGCACGGTGGAGTCCAGCAATCGAGCTGAAATGTTGACCAATTTCAGCCAAGGCAGCACAATGGCCGTCCCTTATGTGAGTCCTCACTATCTTCCCCCAACTATTCAACGACATCCCGCGCTGACACATACATGTTTCTCCTTGCTCGAGGTAGGCGGGAACGACACCGTCGACCTGAAAGCGGTCTTCTCACTAGTTGTGCCTGTCAACCAAGGTATCGACCTCAACCAGGAGGCCGCCTACATCAACTCGCCATTGCTACGTCGGTCGGAACTCGTGAACGACGACTTTTCCATCATGGGTTCCTGGCAGCAGTTGTTCGGTCATGGCGCCACCAATGTGCTCGATGAAATGACCGACCTTGATGTGATGCGTTCTAAGTGTTTCGTGCATGTGTGCATTGAATGAAGCCGGCCCCGACATGTGTGCTTACATTGGGACAGAAAAAGTAAAAGCGGAAAAATAAGGCGGCATCGATCCCCCCCCCCCCCCCCCCCCCCCCCCCCGCTCGCACACAAGATTTGCTTCCAGAGTACTAGAAGGAGGTCTCATCGTTCTCGACTCGCAAAGCGTTGATGCACGAACAGAACAAAGAAAGGTGATCCACCTACTTACCATGCAAGACCAAAAGATTAAGGGGATGCAAGACGATATGTAAATCAAGATCATGTCCACCGACATGAAAAACATGAGCCCGAATCGGAAGACTTGGTTTGCCGAGAAAATCTAACACATTACGGCGAAGAGGGGAATAAAGGGACAACATGTGACTTTTATGTATTTCCGATGATGTGTTGTGATGTGGCCGGACTTGATAACATTTTGGTGGCCAGATTTGGTGTTGGCCTAGATTTTTATTTGGTGCGTAGTGTGGTATGGCCGAACTTTGATTATCTACAATTTGGTGGCCGATTTTTTTTAGTGTTAGAAATGCAAAAAATGGGCAAACAAAAGATAGGGCCCAACCGTTTGGGCGGTGCCGTCGAGGGCACAATCCCCCATTACGCGAGACATGTGTCCGACATCCCCGAAGCAGACACGTTTTGGGGTTGCCGGTTGTTGGAATTTATTTGTGGGCTTTTACTCATGGCCCAAATAAATTCTGAAATTCTCATGAGCCATATGCATGACTGGTTGGGGGACTAAATTTTAGTTCCACATTGCTAGTTTGGAAAGAGTTGCAACACTTTATAAACGTGAGCTCTTCTAACACTTATATGAGCATGAGAAGAGAGAGTCTCCCGCGCGCTCCTCCTCCGTCGTTCGCCTCGCCACGCCACACCTTGTGACGACGTGCCGCATTTTGTTTCGAGAATGAGCCAAGCCGGAGGACTAAGCTATGCATCTTGTATATATTTTTACTACCTGGAAAAAATTAATGATTAATGATTAATGGACATATTAATCACTGTTCTGATCTCACTCGGACGTGGGACTCGTCCACGTCTTACCCGACCCGCAGTATATATATACAGGCTAGGCGAACCCTATCCGTCTACGCATAACATATGGTTCCTCCTCGTTCCAGAACATTGCCCCGTCGTCTTTCCAAGTCTTCTCCATCCTGTTTTCCGGCGTGCACCGATTGAATGGACAATAGGCCTCCTGAACCCCGCTTCTTATGATCCTGTACGGGGAGCGCACTCGCGCGACTATTGGCAGCATACTTCCTCAACGACGACTTCTTCCCGACATCGACAACCTCTTTATCGACGATATGGCTGACAACACGAGCGCCAACGGTTCTACTGCCGTTGTCCCGTATGTAATTTGTCTTCTCTGTTCGAGATCATGCTACATGCTACAGTTTCTGTTCTTATCGTTTTCGTGGATTAAATTAATTTACTAAATTGTCTATATATTCAACACCCGTGATGATGCTCTTAGGGTAGCGAAGATAATGCGAGCAGAGTGAATGAACAGTTTTCGCGGGATGCATTTTGGGGCTGGGTGATCTTGGGTGCATATGCATCGATGCGTACTCTGGCTAACAAAAAGGTTTCCCTTTTTGGCCAGCCACTCCAGAAAGCCCGACAATAATTCCTGGATTACACACAAACTGCAGGCATTATTTTGGTTTGCGGATCAAGTTTCAGTCTACCAACCGCTATGGCGTGCGGTACTTTTTCGACTTTGGACCATTTTTCATGTGGGAAAGCTCGCTGGGTTTAAATTCCGTGTTTGTTTCTCTACATATCTTTTCGTAAAGAAGGAATGTGAAGATAATGTGAATGATGCCCGGGTTTGGGTAACGTAAGAATTATGGATACGCCGAAGGCAGTGGTAGGTTGTTGAATAAGAACAAATGTTGCATGTTTCTTAAGCATTTCTTTCTAGCAAGTGCATGTATTGGCTGTAGCCTGTAGCTGAATACCCAACAATAATTGCCTGTTGTCTAATGATCATCTAAGACATGTTGTCACATGTTTCTATCGCAGTTGCATGCATCACAGGCTTTTTCTGGGATGTTAATGCGACGTAATTAAGTTGGACATCGACGTGCTGTTATGCCCTGCAGGGAATGTGATTCCATATCATGAGCTATAAACCTCTTAATTAACAGTTAACACTACTATTTACTCACCTGACTCCCGAGCACGGCACTACGACAAACGTGATCACAAGCTAGCCATCGGCAACCGTGAGCTATACCGCCACTGGCTCGAATTTAACTCATCCACGGGCCGTGAAATCCATCATCGCCGGAGCTACGCAACAGAGGAAAACTTCCAGGCCTGCGGTACAATTCCAACCCACGGGACCAGTACGAGACAGCAGAATGAGGCGAGGATCGTTGTTGTTCGCAGGACCTGTGATCTTGAGAGTACACACATGTGAACCCACGCACTGAGCGAACACGGCGTGCTGGGTGGCTAGGCCGGTGTTGGAGCACCACAAGGGCACTGCACCAAACGATGGAGGCACTCGACGACGCGACGTCCGCCACCGCTCTCTTCCTCCGAGGACCAGGCGTAGCAGCTAGTACGTGGTAGGCGCCCATGGCGGCCCGTGAACCCGCGCTGGCCAATGGCCGCTCGCCAAGTGCATGCGAGGAGGGCGGCCGCGCCCCCAGGGGAAATGCCCCGTCTTTGCCGTCTTCTATGCTTCTGTCTATATATACCCTTGGAGTAGCTCTCATTGCTGCGATCATATAGCTGGTACTCACACGCATACATACACTTTTCAGCCATTAACCAGCTCGTGAGAACAGTCTCTAGCTACCTTTGAGAGCTTCGTTCGCAGAGGGCGCGAGCAGTTAGTTTGAGAAGACGAAGCTGCTTGGTGAGCGGAGCGCCGGTGAAAGATGAGGAGCGGGAGCTCTGCTCTGAGACATGCGGCGGTGCTGCTCGTGCTGTGGGCGGCGCATTGCGGCAATGAGCTCGTTGCCGCCGTGCCTCCTGGTCAGTCTCCTTCCTCCCGCCAGAAAAGTGTGTGCTTCTTCCCTCTCCTGCATTTCATTTCGTTCTTTGGCTCCCTCTCTGATGTGTGTTTCAACTCTTGCTTGGCATGATGCAGATGGCTGGTACGATTACTCTGCCTACACGGACGTAAGTCTCACTGAATGATCCTCTGTTCTTTCCATGAAGTAGCTTTCAGCAGCTGCAAGGTCTTCGCTGACAGTTTAATTAGTTTCTTAGAACATGCTGACACTGTAGTCTGTTAAGCTAGTTTTTCTTGCGTTGTTACGGTGGCATTGGTCTTCTGGGAACTAATGGGGTTTAGAACTAGGAAGAGGACGAGGGAAGATGTCGACGCCATTGGACCACCAACGTTTAATTCCTTTCCGCAGTGTGCACCTGACGTTTTCTTCAGTTATTTCAGTTTTGTTTCCATGTGTGCGCTGGGAGACCACCACAGTCCACAAGCCCACTCACCACCAACCTACCAAAGAATAAAAATCATCACACGGAACAAGTGACAACTAGTATTATACTAAGCTTTTCACGGTATATTATACTAAGATTTTCACGGTATAGTTTATGCATTAGAATTCGTTATGTTCTGAAGTGTCTAGAAGTATCAAGGTGAGTTTGTTCAACATGTTTGTTCGATACTCTTCTTTGGAAGCCAAGTACAGTATCCTAACATGGGTTTTCAGCTAACTGGCGCAGCAAATGAACTGCTTACTGCATATTAGCGGTATGCTTAGCTGCACCTCTTTTGTGTCTCTTGTGTGATTGAGTCCCTGTCGGCCTGTCATGCGCGCTCGTGATTAATCAATTAGTAGGAGTAGTACAAGGGACTGAAGAAAGTTGCAAGCGTGTAATCTGCATGCTAGCTCTGACGCACCACTCGTAGAGAACCAGTTCTTGGTGGTGATTAAATCTTTGCAATCTACATATGGCGTTCAGTGCAGAGGCCAGCCGGAGCCGGCGCAGTACAACGGCGGGATTCTGAAGTACAGCAACAGCGACGACCCGACGGGGTACAAGACGACGGAGACCGGCGTCTTGTCACCGGCGTTTGTGGTCTACGACCTCAACAAGACCACAATGTACACCTTCTCGGGTTGGATAAAACTGGAAGGGTCTTCGTCGGCTCTGATCACGGCGAGGCTTGCCCCGGACAACTCCGGCACGAGGTGCATCGGGACGGTTCTTGCCCGGAGCGACTGCTGGTCCTTCCTCAAGGGTGGCTTCGTCCTCGACTGGCCAACGCAGACCTCTGTCATCTTCTTCCAGGTGCTGGGAGTATCACATTCGCATTAGAGAGATAATACGCTTGGAAATGTTTTGGCTGACCCCTTGTTAATAAAATTGCTTTTCAGAATGCTGATAGGACCCCTATGAAGGTCACGGTCGCGAGCGGCTCGCTGCAGCCGTTCAGCACGGATCAATGGTCCATGCACCAAAAGGATACGATCCGGAAGGTACCTTTAATTTTGGTTGTTCTGACGCGCAACCGTGATCTCCTGAATGTGCGAATAATTTGAGCTGTTTTTGGTGTATATGAGCAGAGGAGGAAGCGGATGGCCACCATCCACGTCGCCGATCCGCACGGCACCCGCGTGGTCGGCGCGTCGGTGTCCGTGCAGCAGACCGCCAAGGACTTCCCTTTTGGGTCGGCGATCGCCTCCACCATCCTGGGAAACGATGCCTATCAGAAATGGTTCGTCGACCGGTTCAACGCCGCCGTGTTCGAGGACGAGCTCAAGTGGTACTCGACGGAGCCGGCGTCGGGGCTCCTCCGGTTCGACGTGCCGGACCAGATGCTGGCGTTCGTTCGCTCCCACCGCGTGATGGTGCGCGGGCACAACATCTTCTGGGAGAACCAGGACGCGACGCCCCGGTGGGTGAAGGGCCTCTCACCGGAGGACCTCCGCTCCGCCGTGAACACGCGCATCCAGAGCCTCATGACCCGGTACCGCGGCGAGTTCGCGCACTGGGACGTCAACAACGAGATGCTCCACTACAACTTCTACGAGCAGCGGCTGGGCCCCAACGCGACGGTGGACTTCTTCAGCGTGGCGCAGGACGCCGACCCGCTCGCCACGCTCTTCATGAACGAGTACAACGTCATCGAGACCTGCGACGACGTCTCCTCCACCGTCGACGCCTACGTCGCCAGGCTCAAGGACCTCAGGGCCGGCGGCGCCGTGCTGGAGGGGATCGGCCTGGAGGGTCACTTCTCCAAGCCAAACATCCCCTACATGAGGGCGGTGCTCGACAAGCTGGCCACGCTCAACCTGCCCATCTGGTTCACCGAGATCGACATCAACAACAAGTTCGACGCGCAGACGCAGGCCGTGTACCTGGAGCAGGTGCTCAGGGAGGCGTACGCGCACCCGGCGGTGAGCGGCGTCATGCTCTGGACGGCGCTGCACCAGAACGGGTGCTACCAGATGTGCCTCACCGACTGGAACCTCAACAACCTGCCCGTCGGGGACGTCGTCGACCGGCTGCTGCAGGAGTGGCAGACGGGGACGGCCACCGGACCCAGCGACGCGCACGGCGCCTACAGCTTCAGCGGCTACCTCGGGGAGTACGTCGTCACCGTCAACTACGGCAACACCTCGGCGCAGTCCACCTTCTCGCTGTCGCCAGGGGACGAGACAAGGCACATCACCGTCCAGATATGATCGATCACCGTGAATATCTAGGATCGAGCGGCTGCTTTGGGCTTCTACCTTCCACCTCCGCTGACATGTCGTTGTATATGGGTAGTGTCGCTTATAATTACGGATTCTATAATAGGCGTGCGTTTGCTCCATGACTATATATATGATCGATCGAGCTACTGGGTCCAATCTTTCTGCTTTGGGCTTCTACCTCCGTTAACATGTCTTTGCACTTGCACATATGGGTGGGTATTGTCGTTTATAATCTCCCCTTCCCTGACCAAAACTAATATGGGATACTGTTGAGGCGCTAGGAGAGGTGAAGACCGACGACCACCACTGGGCACTAGAAGGGTAGTATCGGTGGCATATCACGACTAAGGCCATGTGATGTTCCCTAATTGCCTCTATTGATTCTGGTTAGCGCCAATTTATGTATTAAGGTATTCCCACCATGAGAAGTTCCTAGCTCATGTCGGAAAGTTCCTAGATCAGGGTTGACCGACGAGGATCTCGGTCTTTAATAGGGGAGAGGGGAAGGTGTGACATCCTGACCTAAGGTCTAGGTCTACGTCGGTGGAGCTTCTAGAAGTGGGCCACCGGCTGAGAGAGTCTTTTAACGTCGTGGGCTGTAAGTGGTGCAGGTTCATCATATTCTGGTATAAACCCACTTATGTCTGAGAGCTATATTAAAAGTGAAATGAACAACTCTTCAAACTGATCGTATGAAAGGACAACATATAAATAGCACTTCCGCTTCGGTCCTTCTCCCATAGACACATCAACGATCGAGATTGCACGATACCCCTTCACCATAAACATAATATGTTCCGTATAACCTACTGATACGGCTCGAGCCGAGCCCGGCAAAGATTGAGCCGGACCTGGCGAGGACCAAGTCAGCTTGACCTGTAGACTTGGCCTTAGCCCAGCCGGTGAAAAATGTTAGCAAATGGGTGGCCACGGAACTTGAACCTGCGTCTCCCAGGCGCAGCACAGGGCGCAAAGCAACTGGGCCAACGTTGTTTCTATGATGTAAGACGCATCTTATTAATGATATTTGAATTATCTACATGGCTAAGCTAAACGGGCTGGATCGAACCTGAGCGTACAGGACCCACCTAGCTAAACGGGCTGGATGGAAACTTAGCGTACACAAGCTAAACTGGCTGGATCTAACGTGAGCATACATAACCGAGGTGACACTAGGAAGATTCCATCGTTCTTGCTGTAAAAAAAAAAATCCATCGTTCTTTCACTCACTAATCATTGAAATTGAGCACCAAATAATTTAAATTTAATTCTAAGAAATTAACAAAATGAAATTAAATATAGATGAACCCATTTTCATGAAAAAATTGATAATCATAGCAAGTGATTTTTTTTACCTGCTCGAAATGATCTATTATTTTTTTCATAGTATAGTATGACCAAATTAGGCATTCTTGACAAGTATTATTGTTTTTTGACAAGTCCAACATATTATTAATTTTTTGCTCAACAAATGTGTCCAAAAAGAGTATTCTGGCACGTGCAGCGAATCTTTCGACAACTGAGTCTCCATTTTAGGTTCTCACGTGCTTGTATGACCTACCCTTACACAGTTAATGAGCAAACCCAATTTTTCTACCTCATTCGACACCAGCCCAACGGGTAGATGACACACGACAAAGTGATCATCACGGTTCGTCATAAATCTGTGATAGTATGCATTGGGACCACTCGAAAAGGTGGACTTGATCATAGTATTCCAATATAGTTGTGCCATGAAGTTGAGGAGACACTATCAATATTTAAATTCACAAAATTGTCAGTTTGCCATTATTATCAGCAATTTTTATATTGAAAAATGAAATAAGTATGAAAATATTGCCAAAATGCAAAATAACATTTCATTAATGCCTAATTTGGTCTAGCTAGCTGGAGAAAAAACTGAGGTCATCTCGCAAAATTCATAAAAATCTCTTGCTTAGAAATGGATGCCAAACATAGCCAGAACGGGTCTATTTGTAAACAAGTGATTTTTTTTTACCTGCTCAGAATGACCCATTATCTTTTCTCTAGTATAGTATTACCAAATTAGGCATCCTTTATTTTTTTTGACAAGTCCAACATATTATATATTTTTTTCCTCAACAAATGTGCCGAAAAACCGGCATTCTGACACGTGCAGCGATTCTTGCGACAACTAAGAATCATGTGCTTGTATGGCCTACCCTGACACAGTCAATGAGCAAGGCCAATTGGTCTAACCATTTCAACACCGGTCCAAGGGGTAGACGACGCAGGACAGACAAATCATTATGGTTCGTCAAGAATCTATGATAGTATCATCGAAACCACTCGAAATGTTTGACTTATCATAATACTTCTATGTATGTCTGAGTGAAGTTGAGGAGACAATGTCCACCCTCCAAATTCACATAATTATCAGTTTTCCATTAATCCCCAGATTTTTTGTATTAAAACATTAAAATATTGCCAATTTTGCAAAAATAACATTGGATTCATGACTAATTTGGTCTAGCTAGATGTCTAGGAGTGTTGCGTTTGGATCCACATGTCCCAAACTTGGTAGATACACTGTCTAGTAGGTCAATAGGTACATATCTAGCACCTTTGGAACATGTGGACCCACATGCAGCACCCATACCATCTTGACCTAGCACATCTGGGACATGTGAACCAACATGCAACACTCGTAGTCATCTAGTTGTATATCAACCACCTTTGGGACATGTGGACCCACACACAACACTCCTAACTATGTTGCATGTTGTGGAACCCACATGATAGTTTTAGATCAAATTGTCTAGGGCTGGTGCATTTGGGTCCAGCTTTCTAGTAGGTCATATAAGTACGTACCTACCACATTTGGGACGTGTGGACCCACATGCAAAACCCATAGCCATTTTGACCTAGCATGTTTGAGATATGTGGACCCACACGCAACACTCATATCCATATAGTTATATATCTACCACCTTTGGGACATGTGGACCCACATGCAGCCCCCTAGCCATTTCGAGCTAGCACATACGGGACATGTGGACCCCAATTCAACACTCGTAGGCATCTAGTTTTATATCTGCCACCTTTGAGACATGTAGACTCACACACAACACTCCTATCTATGTTGCTTGTTGTGGGAGGATCAATCTATGTACGGCTGGTGTATGTAGGTCTAGATGTCTAGAAGGTCATGTAGGTATGTATGTAACCAACTTTGGGACATGTGGACCCACATGCAGCATCCCTAGCCATTTTGAGCTAGCACATCCGGGACATGTGGACCCACATGCAACACTCAGCCATCTAGTTGTATATCTACCATCTTTCAGACATGTGGACCCAGATGTAACACTCCTATGTTTGTTTCATGTTGTGGGACCCATATGATAGTTTTCGGTCAAGCTGTCTATGGCTGGTGCATGTGGATCTAAATGTCTAATATGTCGTATGGATATGTATTTATCACCTTTCGGACATGTGGGACCCACATGCAAAATCCCTAGCGATCTTGACATAGCACGTACATCTGGGACATGTGGACCAACATGCAACACTCATAGCCATCTAATTGTATATCTACCACCTTTTGGACATGTGGACCCACATGTGACACTCATATTCATCTAGTTGTATATCTACCATCTTTGGACATGTGGACCCACATGCAACACTCCTAACTATGTTTCATGTTGTGAGACCCACATGCTAGTTCTAGCTAGGTCAATATGTCTAGGGTTGGGGCATGTGTATCCATATTTCTAGTAGATCATATAGATATGTATCTACCACCTTTGTGACATGTGGACACACATGCAACACCCCTAACCATTTTGACCTAACAAATATAAAAAAATTGACATAATGTAAAATAAGATTGCATTCATGCCTAATTTTGTCTAGCCAGCCCGCAGAAAAATTTTGGGATCATTTCGTGGAAGTCGAAAAAAACACTTGCTTACAAATGGATGCCAAACATAGCCAGAACGGATCTACAACGTTTGGGACATGTGCAGCCATATGCAACACTCCTACCTATGTTGTACGTTGCAGAACCCACCTGATAGTTCTAGGTCATTCTGTCTGGTGCAGGTGCATGTGGTTCCAAATGCAACACCCCTAGCCATCTTGACCCCAGCACATCTAGGACATGTGGACCCACATGCAGCACTCTTGAAGCCATATCTTACCACCTTTGAGATATGTGGACCCACATGCAACACTCCTATCTATGTTGTATATTGTAGGACCCACATGATAGTTCTAGATCAAGTTGTCTAGTCCCGTGCATGTGCATGGTTACAAATGTTTAGTAGGTCATATTTATCTACAACCTTTGAGACATGTGGACCCACATGCAACACCCCCTAGCATTTTTAACCCAGCACATCTAGGACATGTGGACCCTCATGAAACACTCATACCATATCTTACCACCTTTCAGACATGTGGACCCAAATGCAACACTCCTACCTATGTTGTATGTTGTATGTTATAGGACACACATGATAGTTCTAGGTCAAGTTGTCTAGTGCCGGTGCATGTGGTTCCAAATGTCTAGTAGGTTGTATAGGTATATATGTAACACCTTTGGGACATGTGGACCCACATGCAATACCCCTACCCATCTTGACCATAGCTTATTTAGGACATGTGGAGCCACATGTAACACTCATACCCATATCATACCACCTTTGAGACATATGGACCCACATGAAACACTCAGAACTATGTTTGCATGATGTGAGACCAAATAAACTTTTAGGGGTTGCATGTTAGTGGGACCAAAGGTATAGGGCTGCACATTCTCAGTTTATATGGTTATTCTTGCATATGACTTATATTTCATGTCATGGGTCTACTTATGGCTTTGATCGCATTTAGTGGTCAAGATAACTAGGTTGCATGTTTTCGGCCTGCGTGGTTATTTTTGCATATTGCTTTCATTTCATGTTGTGGGTCGACATTATCCTTTGCTATGGGTCGATCTACATTTTTAGGGCTACATCTTTTTTTGGTCTAGATGTCGATTGAGGCATGTGATACGTCTCCAACGTATCCATAATTTCTGCTGTTTCATGCTTATATTATATCATTTGCTACATGTTTTATATACACTTCATATCACTTTTATGCATTTTCTGGGACTAACCTATTAACAAGATGCCACAGTGCCAGTTCCCTGTTTTCTGCTGTTTTTGGTTTCAGAAAAGTACTTCTGCGAATATTCTCGGAATTGCACGAAACAAAAGGCCAGTCCCTATTTTTCCAGCACGTACACGGAGTCCGAAGGAGAGACGAAGAGGGCGCCGAGGTGGCCAAACCACCTCGGCGCGGGTGGGCCCCCTGCCGCGCCACCAGGTGGTGTGGGCCCCTCGAGCCTCCACCGACGTTGCCCCTTCGCCTATATATTGCCTCAGACGCGAAAACCCTAAAACACGAAGTCATATTTCCAGAAGAGTTCCGCAGCGCCGCCGCCATCGACGACAAGTTTCGGGGGACAGAAGTCTCTGTTCCGGCACGCTGCCGGGACGGGGAATTGCCCCCGGAGTCATCTCCATCGACTCCACCGCCATCTTCATCGCCGCTGCTGACTCCCATGATGAGGAGGGAGTAGTTCTCCCCCGAGGCTGAGGGCTCTACCGGTAGCTATGTGGTTCATCTCTCTCTCCCATGGTGTGATCTTTATGTGATCATGTGTATTGCTAGTATCGCTGAATACATTAATAATGTTTATGCTACTCAAGTGATTTTGTCTAGTTTCTGGAGTCATTGTGACAACACGGTATCAAGGTGACAGTGTGGGTACTTGTGTGACTCTATGAATAATTTAGATATTTATCATGGCTTATTCTTGGGAATGTGGTGTTTGTTTACTCAGACTTTGAGGTGTGCTTTTGCAGCCCTACACGTAGTACTCTTGTGTTATCAAGAAGGAGAATAATCCCGAGCAGTATTTACTTGTGTTCAGTTGTGCTAATCTAGTTGAATATGTAGATGTTACTCTTTATCTATTATGCACTCTATAGGTTACTTTAATATGAACTCCGGTACTCTCCACGGTGTAAAGGTGACAGTGTGTGCACCGTGTGTGATTCCTTTATGACGTTGTGGCGCTTGTTTACTCCGGCTTGAGGTGTGCTTTTGTAGCCCTACACAATGAATGGTGTTTGTTATCCAACAAGAGAGTGTTTAAGAGTAGCTTTTACTTATTCAGTTATGAGATCATTGTTGAGAGTGTCCACTAGTGAAAGTATGATCCCTAGGCCTTGTTTCTAAGCATTGAAACACCGTTTACAACAAGTTCTGCTACATGTTTGCTTGCTGCCATCTTTATTTCAGATTGCAGTTACTACTTATAATCATCCATATCACTTGTATTTCACTATCTCTTCGCCGAACTAGTGCACCTATACATCTGACAAGTGTATTGGGTGTGTTGGGGACACAAGAGACTTCTTGTATCTTAATTGCAGGGTTGCTTGAGAGGATATCTTTGACCTCTACCTCCCTGAGTTCGATAAACCTTGGGTGATTCACTTAAGGGAAACTTGCTGCTGTTCTACAAACCTCTGCTCTTGGAGGCCCAACACTGTCTACAAGAATAGAAGCACACGTAGACATCAAGCTATTTTCTGGCGCCGTTGCCGGGGAGGTAAGCGTTGGAAGGTATCTCCTTTAGATTCTGCAATTATTTCTTTTTGTTTCTTGTTTTTATTTTCACTAGTTAGGCTTAATGGAAAACAACAAAAAAATTAGAGATCTTTATGAACTTTATATTGAATTAGGACATGATGCTTTTGAAGAGAAAATTAAAAAACCTATGGAGGCTTGTTTGCATGATGGTAGCAATGGTATTACTATAAATTCTTTGAACACCATTATTGCTAATGCTATGGAAAAGTCTAAGCTTGGGGAAGCTGGTTGTGATGAATATGATATTTTTAGTCCCCCAAGCTTTAAGGAGGAAATTTGCTTTGATGATACTTTGCCTCCAATATATGATGATTATAATCATTGTGATATTTTCAGTCCACCTACTATTGAGGATATAGTTTATGTTGATTATGATATGCCTCCTATATATGATGTTTACAATGATGAATATGATATTCTCAGTCCATCTACTATTGAGGATAAAATCATTTGATTATTCTATGCCTCCTATTTATGATGATTACAATGATGGATGTGATACTTTTACTCTCACTATTACTAATGATAATGTTCATGCTTATGTGGAGAGTAATGATACTTTTATGCATGTGGATCATGATAAGAATGCTTATGTGATAGCTATATTGTTGAGTTTATTCATGATGCCGCTGAAAATTATTTTGAGAGAGGAAAGTATGGTTATAGAAATCTTCATGTTACTAAATTTCTTCTCTTTATGATGAATGTTTTGAGCTTTCTCTTGATTTGCTTTTATTTGCTGGGTACTTTAAGACCTACTGGTCCTTATGAGAGAGGGAGACACGATTTCATATATCACAATAATATTAAGTCTTCTCTCTTTATGTTGAAATTTTTGAAGTTACACTTGTTTTGCATTTCTATGCTAGTCACTTTGTTCTTCATTGACTTGTTTTCTTACAAGACTCCTATGCATAGAAAGAGTGTTAGATTTAAACATGTTTTATATATGCTTCTTGATGCTCTCTTTTATGTTTCAACTCTCATCTATGTGGCATCATAAAAATCACTATGCCTAGCTAAAAGGCTTTAAAGAAAAGCGCTTATGGGAGACAACCCATCGTTTTTATTTGCTGTTATTTTTTTTTCTTTGAGTCAAGGAGTTTTGTACTTCTGTAGCAACTCCTTTGTATCTTTATTTTATCGCATTGTTGTGCCAAGTAAAGTTCTATATTGAAAGTTGATGCAAGATTTGGATTTCTGCGCAGTAACAGATTTTTAGCTGTCACGAATTTGAGCTTTTCTCCCTGTAGAAAATTCGAAAAATTCTAAAAAATCACGCATCTTCCTGAGATATGTACGCAACTTTCATTATTTTGGCCAGATCCATCTGAGCAACTTAAGTGCCTCGAAAAAATTCGTCATTCCAGACTGTTCTGTTTTTGACAGATTCTGCCTTTTGTTTTGCATTCGCTCTTTTACGATGTTTGTGTGGATTTCTTTGCTCCACAAAGCATTGGTGGCTGTAGCTAATGTCCAGAAGCTTTGGGAATGATTGTATCATTACAGAATATGAGAATTTTTGATTATGCACTAACCCTCTAATGAGAACTGTCTTGAGTTTGGTGTGAAGGAAGTTTTCAAGGATCAAGCGAGAAGGGTGATATTATGTGATCAAGAAGAGTGAAAAGCCTAAGCTTGGGGATGCCCCCGTGGTTCATCCCAACCATATTCAAGAGACTCAAGCGTCTAAGCTTGGGGATGCCCAAGGCATCCCCTTCTTCATCAACAACTTATCAGGTCATCTCTAGTGAAACTATATTTTAATTCTTTCACATCTTATGCGCTTTACTTGGAGCGTCTGTGTGCTTTTATTTTTGTTTTTGTTTGAATAAATTCGGATCCTAGCAATCCTTGTGTGGGAGAGAGACACGCTCCGCTTTTTCATGTGAATACTCATGTTCTTCACTTATATTTGTTGAGTATTCTTAACTAGCTACTGCAGTGCTTTTAGCTCCTGTTTTTCATGCATCTCTTCGAGCTGTTAGCACTTGTTTATAAATACTCTCTTGCTGCATTATATTATCATTTGGAGAGTTTATGTTTAAATAAATTGATTGGTGTTTGTTTGGAAGAAAGAAAATGCTACATGTAGTAGTTGGTATTGGAAAAGACATATGCATTCTTGTAGATCATTGTCTTGTTTCGATTTGATGCTTTGCAATTGTTTTGAGCTCTCAAGTAGATCATGTTTAAGCTCTTGCATCATGTAGTTAAAGCCTAGTAGTGGAGAACTACCGTAGAGCTTGTTGAGACTTGGGATGCATATTTGTTCTCTCTAAGGTCTAGATATTTTCTGGTAAAATGTTTGAGCAACAAGGAAGACAGTGTAGAGTCTTATAATACTTGCAATATGTTTTTATGTGATTCTTGCTGTACCGGTTTATACTTGTGTTTGCTTCAAACAACCTTGCTAGCCTAAACTCTGTACTGAGAGGGAATGCTTCTCGTGCATCCAAAACTTGAGCCAAAACCCATGCCATTTGTGTCCACCATACCTACCTACTATGTGGTATTTCCTGCCATTCCAAGTAAATATTTCATGTGCTACCTTTAAACTATTCAAAACTTTATTACTCCTTATTTGTGTCAATGTTTTATAGCTCATGAGGAAGTATGTGGTGTTTTATCTTTCAATCTTGTCATTTACTTCTGACAGACTTTCACCAATGGACTAGTGGCATATACATCCGCTTATCCAATAATTTGCAAAAAGAGCTGGCAACGGGGTGCCCAGCCCCAATTAATTACAACTTTCATTAATAATTCTCTTCACATGTTTTGCCCTGATTTATCAGTAAGCAACTTAATTTGCAAATAGACACTCCTCCATGGTATGTGAATGTTGGAAGGCACCCGAGGATTCGGTTAGCCATGGCTTGTGTAAGCAAAAGGTTGGGAGGAGTGTCATAAAGAAACTAAAATACATGTGTAAACAAAAGAGAAGAGGGATGATCTACCTTGCTGGTAGAGATAACGTCCTTCATGGGAGCCGCTCTTGAAAGTCTGGTTGACAAGGGGGTTAGAGTGCCCACTACCATTCGTTGACAACAACAAACACCTCTCAAATACTTATTTTGTGCTCTCTATATGCTTTCGAAAACTTAAAAAGCTCTAGCACATGATTTAATCCCTGCTTCCCTCTGCGAAGGGCCTATCTTTTACTTTATGTTGAGTCAGTTTACCTACTCCTTTCTATCTTAGAAGCAAACACTTGTGTCAACTTTGTGTGCATTGATTCTTACATGTTTACTTATTGCACTTGTTATATTGCTTTATGTTGACAACTATCCATGAGATATACATGTTACAAGTTGAAAGCAATGCTGAAACTTAATCATCCTTTGTGTTGCTTCAATGCCTTTTACTTTGAATCTATTGCTTTATGAGTTACCTCTTATGCAAAACTTTTTGATGCTTGTCTTGAAAGTACTATTCATGAAAAGTTTTTGCTTATATGATTCATTGTTTACTCTTTATCTATTTGTTAGCAAACTATAGACCATTGCTTTGAGTCACTTCATTCATGACATGAGCCTTGCAATATATTGATCAAGATTGTGTGAAAGCATGTCTCCTCAGAAATTATTTGTTGTTATCGTTTTACCTACTCGAGGACGAGTAGAACTAAGCTTGGGGATGCTTGATACGTCTCCAACGTATCCATAATTTCTGATGTTCCATGCTTATATTATACCATTTGCTACATGTTTTATATACACTTCATATCACTTTTATGCATTTTCTGGGACTAACCTATTAACAAGATGCCACAGTGCCAGTTCCCTGTTTTCTGCTGTTTTTGGTTTCAGAAAAGTACTTCTGCGAATATTCTCGGAATTGCACGAAACAAAAGGCCACGTCCCTATTTTTCCAGCACGTCACGGAGTCCGAAGGAGAGACGAAGAGGGCGCCGAGGTGGCCAAACCACCCGGCGGGTGGGCCCCCTGCCGCGCCACCAGGTGGTGTGGGCCCCTCGGCCTCCACCGACGTTGCCCCTTCGCCTATATATTGCCTCAGACGCGAAAACCCTAAAACACAAGTCATATTTCCAGAAGAGTTCCGCAGCGCCGCCGCCATCGACGACAAGTTTCGGGGGACAGAATCTCTGTTCCGGCACGCTGCCGGGACGGGGAATTGCCCCCGGAGTCATCTCCATCGACCACCGCCATCTTCATCGCCGCTGCTGACTCCCATGATGAGGAGGGAGTAGTTCTCCCCCGAGGCTGAGGGCTCTACCGGTAGCTATGTGGTTCATCTCTCTCCCATGGTGTGATCTTTATGTGATCATGTGTATTGCTAGTATCGCTGAATACATTAATAATGTTTATGCTACTCAAGTGATTTTGTCTAGTTTCTGGAGTCATTGTGACAACACGGTATCAAGGTGACAGTGTGGGTACTTGTGTGACTCTATGAATAATTTAGATATTTATCATGGCTTATTCTTGGGAATGTGGTGTTTGTTTACTCAGACTTTGAGGTGTGCTTTTGCAGCCCTACGTAGTACTCTTGTGTTATCAAGAAGGAGAATAATCCCGAGCAGTATTTACTTGTGTTCAGTTGTGCTAATCTAGTTGAATATGTAGATGTTACTCTTTATCTATTATGCACTCTATAGGTTACTTTAATATGAACTCCGGTACTCTCCACGGTGTAAAGGTGACAGTGTGTGCACCGTGTGTGATTCCTTTATGACGTTGTGGCGCTTGTTTACTCCGGCTTGAGGTGTGCTTTTGTAGCCCTACACAATGAATGGTGTTTGTTATCCAACAAGAGAGTGTTTAAGAGTAGCTTTTACTTATTCAGTTATGAGATCATTGTTGAGAGTGTCCACTAGTGAAAGTATGATCCCTAGGCCTTGTTTCTAAGCATTGAAACACCGTTTACAACAAGTTCTGCTACATGTTTGCTTGCTGCCATCTTTATTTCAGATTGCAGTTACTACTTATAATCATCCCTATCACTTGTATTTCACTATCTCTTCGCCGAACTAGTGCACCTATACATCTGACAAGTGTATTGGGTGTGTTGGGGACACAAGAGACTTCTTGTATCTTAATTGCAGGGTTGCTTGAGAGGGATATCTTTGACCTCTACCTCCCTGAGTTCGATAAACCTTGGGTGATTCACTTAAGGGAAACTTGCTGCTGTTCTACAAACCTCTGCTCTTGGAGGCCCAACACTGTCTACAAGAATAGAAGCACACGTAGACATCAGCATGCATGTTGTGGGTCTAATTTTTTAGGGTTGCATGTAGTTGGTCTACATTACAAGGTTTACATCTTCTAGTTTTTGATTGCATGGTTTGGATCTATATTCTCTTTGATTTCATGTAAATTTCAAGGTTGGGCCGTGTGGACCCTAGCCCTTGATGTCTAGGTGGGCATTTTTTTCATTTTTTTTTTGTTTATTTCTTTTTGCCTATATTGATAATGTGAGAAAAAGATGATTACTTACTTCTGGGCCAAAAATCACTTTTCCAATTTTCTGATGTTTCTCTGGGAATATTGAATTTCTGCACAAAAACGAGACACCAAATCAATTCTGCTGAAAACTTCGTTAGTCCGTATTAGTTTCACCCAAATCATGCAAATTAGAGGACAAACAATAGCAAAAGTGTTCGGAAAAGTAGATATGTTTTGGACGTATCACAACCTTATTTACGGGTCGGGCCTGGGCGGGCTGGTCGGGCCGGGCTAGAGATGGCCAGATATATTTGGTAGGTTATTTACAAAAAATTTATTTTTTGCAATCGAAAAAATAAAAAATTGTTTTTCTAGCAAAGAAAATGAAAATTGTGTTCGGTAACATCGATAGGTCAAGCTGGATAGGTCTGGTGCATCCAGATGTCTAGTAGGTCATATATGTATGTATCTACAACCGCGAGTATAGCAAGGAAAGAAGGCGACGCCGCGATGCTTCCGCTGCCAGCCACGCCTCGCCCCATGCTCCCGCGAGGAGAGCATATAAGATGCACACATTGTCTTGTATTTTTTATGTTTATTAATATGCTCTAATCATCAAGTTTTTTATGAAAATGGATTTATCTATATTTTAAAATATTGATTAAATTTTTAAAAAATAAGTGCACCATGGAACCCGTGCTTCAAATGGACTTTTCGGTGGTCCAATGGTCCATCCGTTTTTCCCTTAACTACGAAGGACACAAAAATTCTACTAATATTTTTGAATAAGATGCTAAATACAACACCGAGTCAGGCGTAGCACAGCGGCTTTGTTCCTTGCGCTGCAACTGTGAGACCTAGGTTCGAATCACAGTAGCACCAATTTTGCTGTCTTTTTCCCAGGCGAGCGTGCAGCTGGCTCGGGCTAGTATTCAGGATTTCAGGTCGGCTCGGCTTGCTCCAGATCGGCTCGGCTCCACGGGAATAAACAGCTCAGTTCAATAGGCTATACGGTCTTTGTACGTTTATGGGGAAGGGGGAGAAGGACCGAAGCAGACCTCCATATAGATGTTCATTACATTCTTGTAAATCACAAGAAAAAACATTTTGTACATCTAGTCCATCAACGTTTTATTAGGTTGTCTTTAGTGAGCAACACCTTCCTGTTAAGAAACCCATTAAGATTTTGCATAGTAACTTTAATTTCCATAGGTATTTCCATAAAAACCTAGTGCATAAAATCTTCGTACATATATAGATTTTACCGAGAACACTCGCGATGTAGTCACACTCCATGAAAACCTATCAGGTTCATATGTCAAGTTAACTCATTAATATGTACTAAGTTCAGCCACACGGTCCATTTAACTCCAGTTAATAACGATTGTCTGAATGCTATATTCAGCGGTGAGTTCGATAACACATGCACAACAAAAAAATTGTTGCCGCACAATGTTATAAAGAAATGGATATTGAGATGAAAGAGGGTTTGCACCTAACCAAGAGTATTCTGGAAACATAGTACTTATCCCATCACCAACGACAAACAAACCTCGTTCAAAAAACTCTTTTTTAATGCCCATGAGTCCCTTCTATAAGGGAAAATCAGTCAGTCTAGCTTGTACTTCCGATAAAGTTTTTATCGTAAATATTTATTATGTAGCAGCTCCTGCAACAGCCCGTCATCGTTAAGTAGTTTAAATAATCATTTAGTGAGTAAACACTTATTCTTTATTTCAAGTGCATCAATGGCCAAACTTCTCTCATCTTTTGGGTTGCAAATAATATTACACTTTGATAGGCGACATTTCTTTTGCTGATAAATTTGCCAGAGAAACGTGATGGATAAAAGTGTAACATTTTCCTTACCCCTCTGGCTATCTCAAAGAAAGACAACCAAAACATAGCAAGACTATAGTCAGAATATAATTAAGTAGTATAAGAGGATCTCTATAGAAGGGAACTTTAACAACCAAGAGTTGTTCAAAGATACATAAAGTGACCATTTAACTAAAGCACATGATTGTACGTACTTAGAAATTTTCTCTGCACACATACTTCTATATATAGGAAACACTCCTTCTACCCTATTCCAGACACATCCTTTGTCCACAATCACATTTGCTTTTTCTTCCCAACATGGGGTATGGACAATACATGTATTAGGAAGGGCGCGCGGAATGGGTGGCATCCGGAAATAAATCTTTAGCGAAATGGATGAAGTCGGTACTTGTGGCTCCAACTTTGGGTTAGTGGATGACTGATAAAGGATAGAAGAATAATCAACTTTGATTCGCTGGCTACAAAACCAAACTCCTCTTCTGGCTCCGTGAGGAATATGACCATATACCATAGTCCGTGCAGCTATGGTTGTTGATCATGCAGAGCGGAAGAATTGGAAACACCGGCTATAGCGCCTTGTAGAAAGTACTCTCTAAAAATTAAGAGGTCACTATGTTTTTTTTCCTTTCAAATGAGCCAAGTGACCTGATTCATGTAGCCATCTTGAGATGTATAACTTACTCAGGCTTAAACTAAAAACTTCGCAATAAAGTACAGGTGTGTGCAGTGTGCTGATGCAGAGATCGAGGCTATGCTCCCATTTCGATTTTTTTAAAAGAAAACAATCAAGATGTGATGCAATCAGTTTACGTTCTATCTTAGTTTTGCTGATTTTCCGTACATTTTTCTTTGTTTTTGAATAGGACGATTCGACATTCACATGTCTGAATAACATGGGCAAACACCAGATCGAAATTAATTTATATGGTACCTACAAATAATTAAGTAGTATGAAATTTATCCGCCGGTCACTCTCGCTTCACCCGTAGCATTCAACAAAAAGTACATGTCCTTTATTTTGTTAGATGTATCATCACAGTGACCATTTGACTGAAGCACATGATTGTACGGACTTACAAATTTCTTTTGTACACCCATTTCTATGTATAAAACACACTGCCTTCTACCCTATTCCATATACATCCTCCTTCCTCAGCAATGTTAAACTTTTCTTCCTAACATGTGGTATAGACAATACATGTATCAGGAAGGGCGCGCGGAATGGGTGGCATCCAGAAATAAATCTTTAGCGATAAGTGTGAGTCCAGGACTTGTGGCTCCATGTTTTAATTAGTGGCTGACTGGTAAAGCAAATAAGAATAATCGACTTTGATTCGCTGGCTACAAAACCAAACTCCTTCGCTGTGTTCGTCTTGGGACTCGGGAAGGGTTATAGTCAGGTAACATCAAATTTGCAGCACACTTCAGAATCTTGTGCACCCAAACATCTGCGCACTTGCTGGTTCTAGTATAATTTGTTAGACTAGGAGAAACCTCTTGTTATCTATTTGACCAAGTTTGTCGAGAAAGATCTCGCGACTCCATGAGAGAAGCCTTCAGATCACTCAGAGTCTCAGAAGATGAGCAAACTTGGACCGACCAATGTGCCTTGCAATGTACTGTAATGAGCATCACTTGGCATTCAGTACAAATAATAATGCAATTTGGCATGTTCCTATGTTGTATAGCTAATCCTAGACCATCGATGGCATACAGATTCGACCGGATGATTTTACTGATATAATTGTCCAGCAGTGGTCACTGGTCTCAAACTTCCAAGCTGGTTTGCTCGAACCATGTAGTACTACATGTGGCTCGGGCCACAGCCTGTGAAGAACACGACCAGATCCGTGCGTCGTATCGTGCTTCCCGAGGAAAAAACAGATGGAATCACACATATCGGGGACCCTCTCCATGGGATCCTCCTCGCCTTCCCCGTCTCCAGCGCCGCCGCCGCCGCAGTCGTCCGCTCCTGCCCGTGGCGCCTCCAATGCCAGCCTGCGGTGGCGCATTCTCCGCCGCGCCCTGCTCGCTCGCTCCTCCTCCTCCGGCGCATCAGGTCCTGCCGATTCCATTCCCTTTATTCGCCCCCCATCAGCTTTTACGCTCGATTCGCCTAGTTTAGCGTCCCTTTCCACTTGATCTGCCGCGATCAGGCGATCCATAGCTGACGTATAGGGGGGCAGTGCATCTTTGCCGTAGTGGGCGTCTCATTGCAGACCTCAACACCTCGTAGCACCGATTCATGTTCGAAACAATTGCTGTCAACGGCTTATGCTGTTCCAGCTTTGAATTCCTGTGCCTGCAAATTTCAAATTCAGGCGAAATTGTTAACACACAAATTCATCGTGGTACATCCCATTTGTTCGCATAGCTGGGTAAATATTGAAAGAAAACTTGGTAGTGAAAGCCCCGAGAGTATAAACAGGAACCTGATTTCGCATTCGCGAGGGCTTTTCTAAGGATTTAACCTAGAACATTCATGATGTAGTCAAGATCCATGAAAACCTATCCGGTTCATCCATCAAGTTAACCCGTTAATCTCTACTAAGTTCAGCCACAACGTCCATTTAGCTCCAGTAACGTCCGTCTGAATCCTTTATTCAGCGGTGAGTTCGATAACGCATCCGCAATAATAGCATTTTTATGCCGCACAATATCATAAGGAGATGGGTATTGAGATGAAAGAGTGGTTGCGTCTAACCAAGAGTCTTCCAAAACAGAGTACTTATAGCATCACCAACGACAAGCGAAGCTCGTTCGAATTACACGTTTTTAACGTCCATGAGTCCCTTCTAGACGGGAATCAGTCGATCTAGCTTGTACTTGCGATAAAGTGTTTATTATGTAGCAGCTTCTGCCACAACCCGTCGTCTTTAAGTAGTTTAATTGAGTAAACACTTATTTTTTATTTCAAGTACATCAATGCCCAAACCTCTCTGATCTTTTGGGTGGCAAATGATACTTCATTTCGATAGGCGATATTTCTTTTTGTGCAGATGATCAGAAGAAACGTGATGAACATAGCAAGACTAGTCAAAACAGAATTAAGTAGTACAAAACGATCTCCATATGAGACCATTTTCCCTAGGCAGCAAGCTAGTTTCCGCTCAAAACGATCTTCTACTGGTTTCCTTTCTTTCTTAAGAACCCTTTTGTAATGGAGGAATGCCAAGATATTTAAAAGAAAGGGAGCTAGTCTCGCACGCAAAGATGTGCTATACTCCTCCTCTACATTCTTGACTTTGACTAAACAATAAATTTCGCTCTTATGAAAATTGATCTCTAAAACCCGAGAGTTGTTGAAGGTATATAAAGTGACCATTTAACTAAAGCACATGATTGTACGGACTTACAAATTTCTGTTGTACACACTCTTCAATATATAAGACTAACTCCTTCTACCCTATTCCATATACATTCTGCGTTCACAATTACTTTAGCTTTTTTTTTCCCAACATGGGGTATGGATAATACATGTATTAGGAAGGGTGCGCGGAATGGGTGGCATCCAGAAATATATTTTTAGTGGAATGGTTGAAGATAGTACTCGTGGCTCCTAGTTTGGGTTAGTGGATGACAGATAAAGGAAAGAAGAATAGTCAACTTTGATTCGCTGGCTGCAAAACCAAAACTCCTCCTCTCTGTCTCGCGAGGGACTCAGCAGTTACAATCAGGCAACACCAAATGTGCAAAGCACATCAAACCTGGTGCAGCCAAGCATCAGTGCACTGGCTGGTTCTAGTATAATTTGCTAGACTATGAAAATCATCTCGTTATGTATTTGACCAAGTTTGTCGAGAAAGATCTCGCGACTCCCTGAGAGAAGCCTTCAGACCACTCTGAAGATGAGCAAACTTCGACTGATCTTCCATTGCGCCTTGCAAAGTTATAATGTAGTGAGCATCACTTGGAATTCAGTACAAACAATAATTGTTTCTATGTTGCATAGCTAATCCTAAACCATCCATGGCGCTGCTAAATGGCATGCAGGTTTGGACCATTGGATGATCATACTGATAGAATTGTCTGGCCGTGCCAGGTGGTTCCAAACTCCCAAGCTGGTCTGCTCCTTGGTCAATGTGGCCAGCCTGTGAAGAATACGACCAGTTCCGTGCCTAGTATCGGTGCTCCCCGAGGAAAAACAAATGGAATCAGACATATCGGGCACCCTCTCCATGGGATCCTCCTCGCCTTCCCCGTCGCCAGCGCTGGCGCCGCCGCAGTCGTCCGCTCCTGCCCGTGGCGCCTCCAATGCTAGCCTGCGGTGGCGCATTCTCCGCCGCGCCCTGCTCGCTCGCTCCTCCTCCTCCGGTGCATCAGGTCCTGCTGATTCCATTACCTTTTCTCGGCCTACTCGATTCGTTTGGTTTAGCGTCCCTTTCCGCTCGATCTTCCGCCATCAGCGATCCAGAAGCCGAGATAACTGACGTATAGGGGGAGTGCATCTTGCAGTACTCGTCATGTCATACCTGCTCGTAGCACCGGTATTTGTGGAACAGAAAGTGTGTAGCCGGAACTCTTGATTTGCTGCTCTTGTAATGTTAGGGAGCATTGGCATTTATGCTCTAACGGCATGCATTTCACCAGATCGAGATACACATGTTCAAAACAATTGCTGTCAACGACTTATGCTGTTCCAGCTTTGAATTCCCGTGCCTGCATATTTCAAATTCAGGCGAAATGGTTAACACACAAATTCATTGTGGTACATGCCATTCGTGCACATAACTAAGTGCTTTTTGACAGAAAACTGTACTGAAATCCCAGAGAGTATAAATAGCAACCTATATTTGTATTCATGAGGGCTTGAACTAAGCAGGTGGGATTGTACATCTACTCTATGAACCAAGTGAGCTAGGCCCCTCTTATAGCTCAGTACCTGATTGGAAGAAATAGGTCTAGCTTGATTTGGAGCATGATTTCTTGCTTGAATCAGGTGGAAATGGGGTTCTTGCTTCAGAATTATATAGTACTATTATGACTACTCACTGCTTAAGCTTTGCAATTAGCACTACAGTAAAATTGTGAATGTACACTTACCTAGCCATACGTTTTATTTGTAGATACCAAGATAAACATCTAGGCAACCACTGCTTAATTTTTTTTAGGAAGACTGTAAGGGAGACCCCTACACTATAAATAGAAACACAGATTCACATTTATGTCATTCTGGTGATTGGCATCCTGTAATGCAGCTTCTTTTTTTAGCACTGTTGCTTCTGTTTAACCTTTTTTATTTAAGCTTTCGCAACTTTAAGTACCTCAAATCCCTCCCAAATCTATACTTTTTAGTGGTTAATAATTATAATTCGTTTTTATATTTATATTACAGTAACTTAAGTTTTCCTGGTTAATTTACGCAGAGGGAGCTTCAAATGACCAGCAGAATATTGGTGATACAAACAAAATTTCTAGAAAGGCATCACGTGGCTTCAACCTTATCGAGTGTCATGCAGTGCCAGTTTCACAGTTAAATAAATCACAAGGAAATTCGTTAAATGGAAATGAAAATGGCGTGGAATGCGAAAAAGATGTCTATGTTTGTTATAAGCTGCCTTGTGGAGGTGCACCGGAACTTAATGTAATGTAAGCAGTCAACTATTTTACCCACAGTTTACTGTCATACTAAACAGTTTTTCCCCTGATGTAATACACGTAATGATCTTCCAGTTCATTTCTGATATAATTGGGAATCATACTATTCTCTTTCTGCCAGTAGGCCCCGCCAATTAGAATCTAGAAAGGTTGGCTATAATTCCTTAGTTTAATATTTTATTGTTTGACTACAGATACAGAAGTGAGGATTCCCTTAAGCTAAAAGATATCGAAGCTTCCAACAGATCTAATATTGACACTACGGGACTTGTATGTAAGTTTATTGTTCAAGCTGATCTGTTTTCTTTGTTATTACCATGGGTTATGTAATTCTCTGTTAGCTTAATTTACCTGCATGGTCATTTTTATCTCATTTGCTTCAGTTATTGCAATTTTGCTGTCACCAGTTACTACCTGCCAAATTGAAGAATTTTCAAAAAAAAAGTAAAGGAACAGGCTTATACTTCGTGTAAAGAGACGGTAAACCTCTTTTTTAAGAAAGTAAACATATGCAAAATATGAACTGTTGAATCCATTGTTCATTTTACATTATTGCATTTCTTGTCCTCTTTGGACAAGTTAGAACTTAGGAGTTTGAAGCCCCATATGTGTAGAAATTTTGCCTGTTTCGCTAGAAACGGCAGTCTCACATATCCAACAAAATTGCGAACTTATGTAGTACGATATTCACCCATATTCTAGTATTTGATGCCCTCAAGATCTATAGTTTGTTCATCTCTAGTAAACCACCTAACTGGCTTAGCTTCCAGCCAGGTAACAAGTTACTGTGATGCTGCATACAATGCTCTCTGGGCAGCAATCACTTAATTTGTGATATGGTTAATCTAGTGACATAGTACTATTCATTTTATATCGAATAGAAGCCATCCTCAGCTTTTATTTTATTTTTTCCTTTCGTGAAGGTTGTTGGCCGTCAGAAGAGGTCCTTGCCTTCTACTGTATCAACCATTCCGATATGTTCAGGTTTGTTGTGACTTGTGAGGTGTATTTACCCATGGGGAATTGGACTATTTTACCTTATATTATCAGCAGTACACTTTCTTTTGCTGATTGGCATAGCTTGCTTGAGTAACTTGATCTGCTCCTGTTAGAGTTAATTGCACAGGTGCTCCACTGATCCAAGAACTGGATACTGGATAACTCAACATTGTGGTCTTTGTTTTACCTTTTGATAGTTTTGAGCTCTCATGAATTCTATCTAAAAATGTGGGGTGAAATTTTGTTCACTTACAAAGGCATAGCATGCTTGAGTAACCTGAGTTGCTGCTGTTAGAGTTAATTGCACAAGTGTTCCACTTATCGAATAACTTACTGGAGAACTCGACATTTTGGTCTCTGTTTTACCTTTTGATAGTTTTGAGCCTCACGAATTCTATCTAGAACTGTGGGTTGAAATTTTGTTCACGCATACAAACATCTAGTTATGGACCTTTGTTATTCCACATTAGCTACAAACTACACAGCAATCATTATGCCTAGGTGAAAGTAATAGTCTATTACTACTTTGACTAAATTCAATCTATGTAGTATATTTCTCAGATAATTCTCCTTTCCAACTCATTATAGGTCCAAAAGGGTGCTTGAACTTGGATCTGGTTATGGATTAGCTGGACTTGTTATTGCAGCCAGTGCAAATGCTAACGAGGCTGTCATTTCTGATGGAAACCCACAAGTAGTTGGATGTATCCTTTCTAATCAGTATTACAAAAGCTGCTGCATAAATTTCATATTCCTAGACAATATTGATATAATATGAGCTACATACTGCAAGTGTTCTTTTGTGTTAATACCGCGACCCAACAGCAAACCAGATTAGATTGTTCGAGATGTTACCTTTTTTATGCCTTTGTAAGCCATTAACCCTCAGATATTCAGAAGAACATATCCATCAATGCAGAAACTTTTGGTCGAACGAAAGTTAAATCTATGATACTACATTGGGATCAAGAGCAACCTTCAGACATGTTGAACTCTTTTGACATTATTGTTGCAAGTGACTGGTATGTTCTACTGCTTACCACGTTATTGTTGTCGAACACTAATCAAGTAATCATCTTCAACCACTCCTGCTAAGTGTTGTTTCATGTGTCAGTGATATCCTCTTGTGTGGTGGGGCTGTAATATTGCTTAGGTGCAAAAGTTGGAGCTCCTTCCATTGTGTGAAAAACTGTTTTAGAAGCTATATCTTAAAAGTATATTGCATTTTTTGCTTCAGTCAGATCAACATTCTTGATATGCATCCAGTCAAATTACAGAAATGGTTAAACTTGTATTTCCGCCCTCTCAAGAGATGCTAGTAGTTTACAGTTTATAGAGCAAGCAGCTGCTGTAAGTCAAGTCAGCAACTAATATATATACAAACCAGGTAGTGGTCAGTTTTACCAGGATTGTCTTATTGACATTTCCCTCGTCCTGCAGTACATTTTTCAAGCAATTCCATCAAAGCCTTGCCCAGACAGTCAAATCTTTGTTGAAGCATTCGGAGACCTCGCAGGCCATCTTTCTGAGCCCGAAGAGAGGTGATTCACTCAACAATTTCCTAGAAATAATCAAAGAATATGGTTTATGTTATGAGTTGATAGAGAATTATGATCCCACTGTCTGGAGCCTGCACAAAAAATATGTGACAGGGGATGACAGATCGTGGCCCAACTATAACGAGGAGCATTGCTATCCTTTATTGGTAAGAATTACCTTTGGACATTCTGTTTGATCCTACATGGGTTCGTCTGTATGCACTAGCATCATCCGTTCTTTATTCTTCTCTATCAAATACGACAGTGTAATATCTTCTACTGAATCTTCGTTGATATTTTTTCATGGCATCACCCTTTTTTCGTGATGTGACAGAAAGAGAGATGTACACACATGCAAATTCGATTTCGATCAGTCTTCCGAATCCTGAATATTTAATGAATGAAATTATTTTGGATGCATAGCAATCCAACAATGTCAAATACCATTGGTGGTTCCTTTTTCAGCATCCTCCATTTCGGTCCTCATCCGTAAAGGTTGCAACTGATGCAGACACACATACTTGCTCACCTTTTGTTCAATCTGTTACTGAAATCATCCGTTTATTCAATAGTTCCACCTATTTCTTTTTTCTAGAGTAAGTAAACATATAAGTTACCATTTTTTCTGTGAGATTACTCATCGATCGTGTAGCTGAACTTTTGAGTCAGAAGATTATCAATCTGTGCACAGTTAACTGCTTCCACATAGGTGCTGACCCCCACCCTTCTCGATCTAGCATTGCAACAGATAAATATCTTGTGGTGTCTGGTACTGCACTCCAAATTTATTAGCGGTTTTCTCTGACTTTGCGTCTACTCAGTCGACGTATCAACGACATGAGTTATCCCTAATCAAGTGGTTGCTGCATCACCGCCTCATGTTCTTTTATTAGCTGCTGCTGCTGCTTTCTCTGCATACCTTGCGTCAATGCCTCGTCAGATCGTCCAAACGCAGTTGCTTCCTATCTAATCGCCATTGCGACAGCTTTTTTTTATTGCTGACTGGGTGAAAGCAACTTAGGCCAATGCCTGCATGTGTTTACGGATAGCAACACTTCTGTTGAACTAGCGTAGGTAAGGTTTAGGAGATATTATTGAGCTCATCTTCACTCGTCGGCTAGCTGACAACAACCGTCCACAGTATCAGATACGGTGATGATAATACAGAAGCGATCGCAACGCATTGATATTTTCAGCGTTTTTGGGGTGGGATCCACCATTGGTTCCCTCCCAACCGTTTAGGTCCGCCATTGCTTGAATTTGACATCTTCATGGACCCCCTCGTTTAGGCCATCTCCAGCCGTCCCCCCCCCAGAGCCCCCCAGGAGGCCTTTTTCGCGTCGCGCCGGTCAAAAAGCGCCGTTTTCCTTCCACTCGGCCTCCCCAGAAGCCCAGTTAGCGCCGTTTCGGCGGAAAATAGCGCCGGCGCACCCAGGCGAAACCCAGCCCACTGGGTTCGGCCTGGGGGGGCGAAATGGCGCGAAAGGCGACGCGGGCCAGCTCTGTCAGCGACGCGGGGAAATGGCGCGGAACAGAACGCCCGTGAAGTGGCGCGTCCTCATCTTCTCGGCTCCCGCGTCGGTCAAAATCCTGCCGGAGTTATTGGCGTGGCCAGCGGCCAATGCTTCCGCCGGTCAAAGGCTGCCGGAGTAATGGCGTGGCCGCCGCGCGTCGTTTCGAAGTCCAATCGGAGGCCACGCGGCGCAGTATCTTCGCCGCGGCGCGCTATAAAATCCCCCCACCCCTCGCCGTCCGTCCACACCAGCTCTCGCCTTCCTCGCTCTCGCCAGCCCCTCGCCGTCCTTCTGCTCTCTCTCTGCCTCCCTCTCGTCCATCCTTCGCTAGCAGCAATGGCCGACGACAGCGCCGCCGCTAACGGCTTTGGCCGCCGCAGCCTCCGCAAGAACGAGGCATGGGCCCTGTACCGGTGCGGGTACCCGTGCCCGCCGGACATGCGCGTCCCCGGCGTCTCCGGCGGCCAGGCAGCGTGGGCGCTCAGCACGGGTGGCATCCCCGTGCCTCCCATCCCTGTAGGCGCCGAGTTCGAGTACGCCATCGACGAGGTCCGGGAGGGCCTGACGGCGGAGCAGGCCGCGGACCCGCGCTGGAGGGCGGAGGGCAACTCCGCCTTCTGGACGGCGTACTTCCAGCGCCGCCACGAACAGGACCTCAACGACCACGGCAACAACGGCCAAGTGGAGGGCCGCCACAACCGCGGCGGGCGCAAGCGGTGGTGGGGCGGCGAGGGGCGCAGCCTCGACAATGTGATGGAGTACATCGCCAACGGGAACACACCGCGCCTGGAGATGCCGCCGCGCAGGGCGTCCTGGACCCCGCGGCGGATGGGCGCGGCGGCCTCGTCGTCGTCGGGGAACTCCTCCTCCTCCGGCGCACGATCAGCGCCGTCATCGACCCGGTACGCCCCCTCCTCCTTGACGCCCCCTTTCTCAACTCCGGGCGCCCTGCCCCGGTGCGCAGCGGCGCCCTGCGCATCAATGAGCCACGCGGCGGCTCCCAGCGCCGCGCCGCCTCACCGCCACGCTCCTTCCTCCGCCGCCTCGTCAAGGCCAAGAAGGAGCCCAAGCCAGAGCCGGAGCTGGAGGAGGAGTGGCCCGGCCTGAAGGAGGCGGAGGAGGCGTCCTTCAACACCGTCCAGCCGGCGCTGCCGGAATGGGCCGACGACTGGAGCCTCCGCTCCTTCACCGAGGAGGAGGTGGAACGCCAGCGTGTGGCCCTCGCCGACCTGGAGCGCTGGCGCGCGGAGGAGCGCCAGCAGCGCCAGGAGCGCCAGCGAGCTACCGCGGCCAATGCGGGCCGTCGCAGCCGCATCCCGCCTCCTCCCGTGGCGCCGGAGGTCGAGTACTACAAACTCGACCCGAGCGACGACGACGAGGACGACGCCTTGCAGAAAGCCCTGCTGCTGAGCAAACTGCAGCACGGCGACGACGGCGCAGGCCCAAGCAGACCCCCCGGCGGCAATGACGGCTCCGACGACGACGGCGACTACAGCGCCGCGATCCGTGCGAGCCTGGGCCTCAACTAGTCGCCCCGGGCCGAATAAAAGTGTTTTTAATTTTTAGTTTTAGTTTCTGCCAATGTATCTCGGCGAGTTTGCGCCAATATGATGAACTCGCCGTCTTTTTAACTGTTTGCACCATTTTTTTGAATTTTTGTTGGGTCTGGACACGGCTGGTGAACGCGCCCCCCCCAGGGTTCAGTTTCGCGCCGTTTGGCGCCGCGGCGCCCCAGAAAAGGCGAAGTTTTGGACCGGGGGGGCAACACGGCTGGAGATGCCCTTAGGTCCAGCGTTCTTGTCAGCCTCTCAAACGTGAACTTCGTACGTGCCCTTGGGATCTTTGGCGAATGTGCGTATTCCATGAGCAAAAGTGACACTTCCCGAAAGGCAGCTTCTTTTTTGCACTCTTGTGTTGCAACGAAAATACGAGGAAAAGCCATCAACTATGACAAATGCTTTCTAAATACTTATGTCTTGGAGGTCATGTGTGAGCTTCTATGGCTTGTCGGAAAGATGATGTTTATGCTTTTTTTTCCTGGGTTGATCTGTCTGTATTGCTTTGTACTCCCTCCGTATCAAAATATAAGATGTTTTCTTGCACATGAACATGTCTAGATACATGTGGGTTAAAAAATGGTAAAATATTTATATTTTGATACGGAGGGAGTAAGTTGGAAATTTCTTCCTTAGGTCGTAACGGCGTAGAACTTGTGGATGCATTGACAATATTGCTTTTTTTTATAAGGCTCTGTTTGTGGTTTCATAATCTGTTGTCAAAAGTTAACCACAAAATAGGCAAAACCAGTCATACACACTAAAATAGCGCTCCGGATTGTCTGACTTAGCGTCAACTGACTTGTGGGTTTGTCGCATGTGAAGCCCTCATGTCAGTGACTCAAAGTAACCTGACGTTATGTGAACCCCTAAAATAGGCCAACGAGTTGTCCATGGAACTGAATATGATGTTACATCGATTCATCTTACATTCTATCGCTAGGGCGCTTTGATTCACAAATATCATGAACATTTTAGAGGGTCTGAATTCTTAGGAATTATCTCTATGTACATAGTTTGGACTGAATCATTTTGGAGGGTCTTACTACAACCCCCTTTGTTTTTCATGTGGTGTGTCAAACAAGACTTGATATTTTTTCTGTAGTTTTCTAATGATATAACAGAATAGTACATAACATTCCAATTACTCTCCCAGTCCCCATTTAGGTGGCGCACACGCTTTTTGAGGTATAAGTTTGATTATCAATTTGGTCAACGAAATATGGATCATATGTCACAAAAGTTATAACATTGAATTTTTATTCGGATAAAGTTGCTAATGATATAATTTTTATAACAAGTGACACATATATTATTGCTCAAAATTAAAACGTGCCACATGCATTGGGACGGAGAGAGTACATCTTTTCCTATTCATGTGTTTACGAATCATTTGGATAGGGACTCCTTATTCATTGAATTTGGTTGCCTATCTTTAATTTTATATGTCCCAAACTCATTTATTCACTCCAATATATACTCGCAAAAAAAAGTATTCATGTCATGATCCCATCTCACTTATTTGCCTAGTTTCTCATACCATAGATAGTGTATTACCCAAGGGCATATCGTTCGAGTGCTTTTTTTGGCGGGTTTTATCTAATAAAAAAAAGATATCATGTACATATAGGAATGCACTATAAGCCTGAGAGGTTTATGGAAATATCATCAAACATGTCTTGATAAAATTCACTATGGTGCTCTAAAATAGTAAACTGTGGCAGCATCATGTAGAATCAAGAATTAAGAGTCGCTCGACTAGTCTATGAGTCGGTACTTGTGTTCCAACCAAAAACCTCTACTAGTCATGACTAGTAATGAACTAATGACTAGTCACGCAACTAGTCCATGAGTGGTACCCTGGCAACTCGGCTCGATTATCGACATGCTCGTAATCCTTGTTTACAATTACAGATCAAGTTCTTACAATTAAAGATATTGCATTTTGTTTTTATATGCAACTTTGTGGAGGTAGAGATTTTTCATGAATTTGCTCATCCTTAGTGTATTCTACACCTATGAAAGAGGTTATTTAGGGTTTAGGTTTTTCTTTTCAATAAAAAAGATAAAGAACTCAATGGAGGTCAGGAGACAAAAACAGCTGCCTATATTGATCGCATTTTATCCAGAATGGTTGAATGGGATTTCCTTGGTAACCATTATCCGGTAAGATGTGACGTTGTCATGCACTCTAAATGCCTCTCCACCCACTGGTATTTGCAATTACATGCGCAATTAAAAGTTGAGGTACAACAGTAATGGCCGATTGGTAAGCACGTGTATCGTACAGCCATGCAGAGGAAAGCAGGATCCCTTCCATAACCATCGATCTATCGAAGGTACTAGTATACTATACTAGCTTTTTTTAACTGTGGTCGGTGTTAGAGTATATTACGTGTTAGGCTAGATTTGGTAGTTTAGGTATGTTAGACAATTACTTGGATCTCAAGTTACCTAGTCCTAGTCGGTTTGTACCATTATATAAACTCATGTACGCTGCCGCAATCAATCAATAAACCATCGTTCTATTCAATCTTCATGGTATCAGAGCAGTTCGCTCCTCGGCCTAGGGTTTAGCCACAAATCGCTTCCGTCGCGCCGCCCCCGGCGAGATATCCATGATCGCCGGGGGCATCGCATCTCGTAGTTAGTTTTCTTCCAATTCCAATAAATTAGTTCGTATTTTTTAGCAAATTTTGTTTTTCTTCAATTAGATCTAGCCACCAAAATCCATCAATCCCCGGTGCAAAACTCCAGAAGATCGATCTACTCCGTCGCCACGGTCTGCCTCAAGCCTCGCCCGGCCGGAAACGCGGTGCTCAACATCAGCTAAGCTGCGCACGCAGCATGTTCTACTCTGACGGGTCTTCATCACCAGGCGCCAAGTTTGCTTGTCTCATGTTGCATGCGGCATGTGCACATGGGACGGGATCGATCAAGATCTACTTCAAGCATGCACTAGTCTACATCGCCATGTCATCGCCAAGCCAATCTACACCAAGCCTTCGACTTCGATCTGCGGCACTACGTCCTCGCCGTCAACATAGGGCGCACCTCCATCTCTCGTGGTCATCATAGCCGACAGCCATCTACACCAACATCATCGCTTCGTCGCCGCCACCACCGACCGTGGACATCGTCAACGCCAACAAAATCTTCCTCTTCTCCACCAGCGACGCCGCGCTGATTACAAGCGGAACACACGGGTCTAATCCCGGAAATCTACTACCGCTACAATTCAATCTCCATCAACAACTACTTCGTCGTCTTCGTCCACCACGACCTCGCCGCCAGAGTTGCAGTCTATTTTTTTTTTTACTTTAATCAATTTTCTTCTTGCAACTACTTCGTCTACTCCGGCGTCAACGGCGGACAACTTCTACGCACCGACCGGTCACGGAGAATTTCTTTGCTGATCCCTCCAACTTTGGCTCGCATGGCTCATGATGGTCCCTGTCTTCGCACGTTCGGTATTGGCACCACCGACGCGTGCCTTCGTCCCCGGCGCGCCCCCGAGTCTGGCAAGCTCGGAAAGGCGTGTCGCCTACCTCGACTACTCCGACTCCAACAACTTCTACTACATTACTACGTACGGCGAATTTCTCCAAGGCTCAACGACGACATCGACCACAACACCATGACAACATCAACCTCTTCGACTTCATCAGCGGCGACTACATCACCAAACGGCACCACGACCACAACTACGACGCCCCACTCCGGCTGCATCGACATCGGCATCCACCGGCATCCTCTCCGGTCGCGACTTCGGATTATGCTCCAGTCAGACCGTCCGCGACGCTCCAGCTGTTCGCGTCACCACCGATCCGACTGCGGAGGGGGGGGGGGGGGGGGGGGGGTGTTAGAGTATATTACGTGTTAGGCTAGATTTGGTAGTTTAGGTATGTTAGACAATTACTTGGATCTCAAGTTACCTAGTCCTAGTCGGTTTGTACCATTATATAAACTCATGTACGCTGCCGCAATCAATCAATAAACCATCGTTCTATTCAATCTTCAGTCGGCACCAGATCCTTCTTTTTTCTCTTTGCTTAGCTAATTGTAAAGAGTTTGTTCCTTGTCTTTACAAATATATTCCCTTTGGCCACCGAAAAGGATCTTACTTAAAGGATCTTACTTTTAAGATCCTTTATCACCAGATTGTTGTCAATACACTCGATTTTTGGCTCAAGATTCCTTAGCGCGGCTTAACAAACTGAAACCACAGCTAATTGTGCACTACTTTCAGTTCATAAGCAACATGGGAGTCAACTAAAAGGTGAACACTCCACGAGGGTGCAAGCAAATTCTCACGAGGGCCCTGTCCAAAAACAGTTTCTTGCCATTTTGCCAAAGCCCAAAGGTAATGCAATTTGGTACTATAAAGAGAGGTCGTAACAGTGTTGCTGCACAACGACAGTGCTAAACACCATACGTCTATTCGTCTCTGAATGTGTAGTTCGGTCGGAACATACTTAACGCAATTATAAGCACTTATTTTTCTTCCTAGTGCTGTGCTGTGTCTTGTCTACTTGTTAATTCAGGCACAGTTGCAGTGATGAACTAACTGCCTTGTATTCTAACGAGAAGGTAGCGCAAATCGCGTATGAAAATCCAAGTTCCCGGTGAGCAGGAAAACGACCGGCCGGCCGGTGGCCGATCCTTGTCACGGTTACCCGGCAGCCTCGTGCGATGGCCGGCGTCACCTCCGCTCGTCCTCACCGGCGCCCGAAAGCAACATGTGTCCTTGCACCAGTTTAAGTCAAATTTCCGGCAGTCCCGGCCGGCGATCCCCAAGTGCGTCAGCTCCACCGCCGAATCGGAGAAACCGGCCAATTTAGCCACGAAAGGGCAACGGATCCCTGAGCTAAAATCGGCAGGTAAGCCCGTGTGATTGATCAGATAGCTGAAAGCGAAGTTTCTCCATGAGAGTTCGGGGTTTGGCGGATCCCTAGATATGGTATGTTAGGTACGAGCTTCCCTGCAACCTACTGATTGCCTCCATCTGAACTGAACCTCCCGAGCAAGACGATCACTGCTTCACTAGGTTACTGAACATCGATCATGCCAAAACTAAAGGTGATCGACATCAGTGGCGGACCCAGAAAAAAGCTGGAGGGTGGGCACACTCCTAAAGAAAATTCGACAAATTTCGCACAGCGGACTTTTGCCAAATGAATACAATAAATTATAAATTGATTCATAATAATATAAAAAATCGTACCATGATGAGTTTGTACATATGTTTTAAATGTGTATGATTCCAATACAAATAGTTTAAAACACGAGCAAAGCGAGCAAATCACCTAAAATCTAATGGAAAAAAAAAACCAACGGTGATGAAGAAGATGCAATCCTCTTTGCTTCGTGATTCAGATAAAGAGCCACAATATCACTATGTCTCGTCATAATCCATTTTCACTACCACACACACAAGAAAAAAATAGAAATTAATTTGGGGATTTCGAGGGAAGAGGAGCTGGTCCATGTCGTTCTCGTACAAGAAAGTAGCATGATTTGGGCCTATTGGGCCATGTGGAGAGGTTCTAATCTTCTGATTCTGAGTAGGTAAAAAAAATGTTTTCAGAATTCTGGGTGGGCCGCCCACCCTGCCCACCCTCTGGGTCCGCCAGTGATTCGACATGATTCTGGTAGGCTGTTTGATCGGTTCGTAGGCAAGAACAACAGTAGGCACTAACTGAACCTTCCTTTGGCCTTATTAGGTTTAGGCGGAAACGATGACCCGTTAGGGTCTCGTGGTTCGTGTTATATAGGGGGAAAAAGCCTCCACCGTGGCGTACAAGGTTGTGTGTATACGGTTGGTGTACTACACCGTACCGTATACATACGATCACATTACATTGTCTAACAGCCCCCCTTAATCTGAACTTTGTAGAAGATTCAGATTACGCCTAAACTCATACAAGTTTCTAACAGGAAGTGCTTTGGTAAAACCATCAGCAATTTGATCTTTGCTGGATACAAATTTGACATCTAATTTCTTATTTGCTACTCTTTCACGAACAAAATGAAAGTCTATTTCTATATGTTTGGTACGAGCATGGAAGACTGGATTTGCAGTCAAATATGTAGCTCCCAAGTTATCACACCATAAGCATGGACGTTGTCGAAGAACAACTCCAAGTTCTCCAAGTAATGCTTCAACCCATATTAATTCAGCGGTTGCATTGGCCACTGATTTGTATTCTGCTTCAGTACTTGAACGTGACACTGTAGCCTGTTTTCTTGCACTCCATGAGACCAAATTTGGACCTATGAAAACTGCAAATCCTCCAGTGGAACGTCTATCATCAAGACATCCAGCCCAATCTGCATCTGAGAAGGCACTTAAGAGTGTAGAAGATGATTTCTGAAAAGTTATTCCAAGACTTACAGTGCCTTTAACATATCTCAATATTCTCTTGACTGCTGTCCAATGTGTTGTTGTGGGAGCATGCAAATACTGACATACCTTATTAACCGAAAAGATAAATCTGGACGAGTTAAAGTAAGGTATTGAAGTGCGCCAACAATGCTTCTATATTTGGTACTGTCATCCGAACCTAGAGGCTCTCCAGCAACTAGAGAGAGAGGTTCGGTTGTGGAGAGAGGTGTGGGTGCAGGCTTACACTTGGTCATACCAATTTTATGGAGCAAGTCTGAAACATATTTCTCCTGTGTCAAGATCAAACCATGCTGAAACTTCTTCACCTCAATACCCAGAAAATAGTGTAGATCACCAAATCCTTGATGGCAAAATTAACATTGAGATCTTGAAGCAGGGCAGTGATGGCCGAATCTGAGGAACTTGACACTATGATGTCATCAACATAAATCAACACATATATGGTTATATCTGACTTGTGATAAAGAAACAAGGATGTATCAGCCTTAGAGGGTATGAAACCAAGATCATGAAGTTTGGAAATAAGACGAGAAAACCATGCTCTAGGGGCATGTTTCAAACCATATAAAGCTTTGTCAAGTTTGCAAATGTGATTAGGAAATTTGGGATCTTCAAAGCCAGGAGGTTGTTTCATGTAAACTTGCTCTTCAAGAACACCATGGAGAAACGCGTTCTTGACATCTAGCTGCCGTAAGCTCCATCCTCGAGAGACAGATATAGCTAAAACAGTCCTGATAGTAGCTGCTTTAACAACAGGACTGAAAGTGTCCTCATAATCAATGACATACCTTTGCTTAAAACCTTTTGCAACGAGACAAGCTTTATACCTATCAATAGTACCATCTGCATGTTTCTTGATATGATAGACCCATTTGCAGTCAATGACGTTTTTGCTTGAACTGGGAGGAACAAGGTGCCATGTTTCATTCTTGAGCAAAGCATCATGCTCCTCCTCCATTGCTTTGCGCCATTTTGTGTCCCCAAGGGCTTCGTCAAGTGACCGAGGCTCACCTGTAGAAGCAAGCATGCCATACCAAATACAACCATCTCTGTAAATTTTGGGATTACGTATACCTTTCATAAGTCGTGTACGGACGCCAAGAGTAGACGGAGCCATAGGAGGTCGTGCACGACGGGTTGCCGTAGAAGATCCAGCAGCAGGTCCTGTCGCTGCGTCGCGACGAGCGCGTGCAGGCGCACGAGCGCGCTGTGGCCTTGGAGCTGGTGCCGCGGGAGTCGAATCCAGAGGCGCCACGTGATTATCAGGTGGCGAGGATGGTGCTGGGGACGCAGAGCGAGAGCTCTCCGCAGGCATGGGGGACGCGGAGCGAGAGCGCTCTGTCGGAGACAGGGACCCCTGCGCCCTGTGCTGCCTCTGGGCATGCAGACGTGGGATTGACCCGCGTGCTGCGCGAGGGTGAATCAACCTCAGGATCGGCGCCAGCAGGATCAGGAGAATCAGCATTGGATCGTGCTCCATCTTTGTCTTCTTCTGAATTTTCTGACTGCTCATTATTTGCTGTGTTTTCATCAGTTTCGGCATTATTTTCAGTATCATTTTCTGCACCCCTTCGGTATCTTCAGGATCATCATCAGTATCAATATTTTCTGCAACTTGTGGAGAAGGATTAGTGGCAACAGGTATATAAGGCACGGTCATAGGATCATCAAGTGGTGCATCCCCAACATTTAATGGTGAAGAATCTTGTGGCAAAAGAAGTATCTCATGACGAAGGCGCGAGCCAGCATTAGGATTTAAAGAGGCAAAGGGAAACACATTTTCATCGAAAACTACATCTCGGGAAATATACACACGACCAGTTTTGGGTTAAGGCATTTGACTCCTTTATGAATGGGACTGTATCCAAGAAAGACGCATTGTGTAGACGGAAAGCAAGCTTGCGTTTGTTGTAAGGACGCAAGTTGGGCCAGCAAGCACAACCAAATATTCTTAAGGAATCATAATGTGGTTTCATATGTAGAAGACGCTCAACAGGTGTTTCAAAATTGAGGACCTTGCTAGGAAGCATATTTATGAGAAATGTGGCTGTGAGAAAAGCTTCGTCCCAGAATTTAAGTGGCATAGATGCATGAGCAAGTAAGGCTAAACCAACTTCAACGATATGGCGATGCTTACGTTCGGCGGAGCCATTTTGTTGGCGAGCATGAGGACAAGATACATGATGCGTAATGCCTACTTTTTGGAAGAAGCCATGGAGTTTTTCATATTCACCTCCCCAATCAGTTTGCATGGTGACAATCTTTCTATTAAACTTGCGTTCAACTAGTTTTTGAAAATTCAAGAACACTTGAAATACATCAGAACGTTGCTTGAGCAAGTAAATCCAAGTAAATTTGCTAAAATCATCGATGAAGCTTACATAATAGATGTTTGCCAACAGAAGCAGGTGTTGGACCCCATACATCATAAAACACCTGTTCCAAAGGAACAGTAGATACACTGGTAGAGATGGGATATGGTAATTGGTGACTCTTTGCTAGTTGACATGAATCACAAACGTAGGGATTTATTTCTGTAGTAAAGGAAATGTTATTCTTCCTAAGAACTTGTTGCACCACAAACGAAGACGGATGCCCTAGACGACGATGCCAAGTGGAGGAAGATGGCTTTATTGTTGCAAAGGCATGCTTGGACGACCCATTAGAAATAGGCACTAAAGGGTAAAGACCACCATGGCAGGGACCTTTAAACAGCGTTCTCCTTGTGACCCGATCCTTTATAAAAAAAAAAACGGGTGAAATTCTAAAAAGACATCATTATCAAGGGCAAGTTTATGAACAGATAAAAGATTCTTTGATGCACTAGGAATATGGAGAATATTTTTGAGTTGTAGAGAATTATCATGTGGGGTGCAAATACTTGAATTACCAATATGAATAATGTGCATACCCTTACCATCTGCCGTGTGAACGCGATCACGGCCCTTGTACTTGTCGGCGACGGAGAGTTTGTTCAGCTCGCCAGTGAGGTGGTGTGTAGCACCGGAGTCGACATACCAGTTGGTGTCGACGCCATAGGCAGCATTGGCGTCCTTCTCTGTGTCCTCATGATCATCATCACTGTCCGAGCCGTCATTGCCATATCGCCACCAGCAGTCGCCGGCAGGATGCCCGTGGATCTTGCAGATTTGGCAGGTGACATCGACAAAAGGAGTCGGGGCACGGCCATGGCGACCACGGCGTCCCTGCCCTCCTTCATCACGAAGTCCCCCATCATTGCGACGCCGATCGTCGCGTCGCCCGTCACGGTGACCATCACGGCGGCCGTCACGTCCATCATTGCGTCGTCCATCATCACGGCGTCCATCGCGGCGATCAACACACGAGTGTCACCGCGGTCGCGATAGTCACCACGGTCACCACGGTAGTCACCGCGGTCGCGGTAGTCACCACGGTCACCGCGTGCGCGGTCACCACCACGGTCATCAGCGTGGCCCCGATCTCCACGGGGTCGGTTGTCACGGCCTCCATTGCCGCGACGATCTGCAGCGTTTGCTGACGAGACGAAGGAGTCCTGCCCTGACTCGGCTAGCATGTCGCGACGTAAATCGTGAGCACAAAGTTGACTGAAAAGATCATCAAGAGAGGTACCGGGGTTTCCGTTCACAGAGGAGACGAGGTCGTTGTAGCTTGCATCGAGGCCATTGAGGACATAGCCAATCATCTTATCATCATCAAGCGGTTTGCCAGCAGCGGCGAGCTCGGACGACAACCCCTTGAGCTTGGCGAAGAATGCTGCGGCCATCATGTCGCCCTTCTTGGTGTTGTTGAGGGCGCCACGGAGATGGTTGATGCGGGTCCGAGATGTGGTGGAGAACATGTTGGTGATGATGGACCACACTTCAGCGGCGGTTTGCAGATCAAGCACATGGGCCATGATTTCTGTCGACAGCGAATTCACGAGGAAGCTCAGCACCATCTGGTCCTTTGCCACCCACGCCGTGTAGGCAGGGTTAGGGACTATCATTTTTTTTTCTTGTTCTCATCTTCAACCTCCACCGTCTAATCGGGGCAGCTTCAGATCCATCGAGATACCCGAAAGCTTGGGCACCACGGATCGAGGGCAGCACGAGTGTCTTCCAAAAGAGAAAGTTGCTCCTGGTCAGCTTGGTGGAGGGAGGCGATCCAATCGCAGCAGGCGGTGCAGTCGAGGATGACGCCATGGCAACGCAGCGAGGGATCGGGATCTTAGGTTTGTTGGGTTTTGGGATGTAGATCGTGATGCGGCTGCGGCAGGCAGATGCGTGCGGCGGCGGCGGCTTGGGGTTTTGGTGTTTTGGTTTTTGGGTTGTAGATCGTAGTGCGGCGGCAGCAGGCAATGGCGTGCAGCGGCGGCAGGGTTTGGTTTGTGGTTGTGGCGGCGGCGGCTGAGGGGAAAGCTCAGCGGCGGCGGCAATGGTTTATGGATCGTACGGCGGCTAGATTAGGAAGAGCTCATTGCTCTGATACCATATTAGGTTTAGGCGGAAACGATGACCCGTTAGGGTCTCGTGGTTCGTGTTATATAGGGGGAAAAAGCCTCCACCGTGGCGTACAAGGTTGTGTGTATACGGTCGGTGTACTACACCGTACCGTATACATACGATCACGTTACATTGTCTAACAGGCCTCACTCATCGAAAGCAGTGGACCAGATGAATGGCCTCCACCACCGTGGCCATGTCCTCCCCACCACCACCACGCACGCCCGCCCTTCCGGCATCTGATTTGGTCCTCCAGATGGCACAACCCATGTGCCTAACACCAAAGCTTGCGCCATCAGACTGTACAGTAGAGATTATTCAAGCATTGTAGTGTACAATTTGTCGTAGTAGGGTTTGTATTCTAGTATTTTCGTCCATGCGGCCAACTCAGCCATTAACGGGCCATTCCTTTCGTTCTTTCTTTTGGTCGTTGATTGATTGAGGCACCCATCCAACTAGATATCAATCATCGGCTGCAAGAAAATCCTTTGATGTATCATGTACTAGGAGTATTGAGTAATTGGCAGCTAGACTGTCAGTGATAATGGAACTGCATCGCCTCTGATAATGGCGAATCATCAGTCTCAGCAATGCTAGATCAGAGACCTGTAACATGCCGTTGTGCTTCGTTTCGTGCATATCATACTAGCATGTTTAGCCATATATTCCGTAGTTGGTTTGCCACTGGTGGCCGGAGAGCTTTTCTGGAGAGCATTACGGCCGGAGAAGTGGACGGCGGCGAGTGCGTACATGATCATTGCAGTTGGACTCATAGAAACAGACACCATCCCAATTTCCATTCTCATGTGCTTAAGAATCTTCTCTACTACTAGTAGTATATTTCCTTTGTACTCCCACAACGGCGCAAACCATAAACAAGAAAAAGATGGTGGATTTTACAATGGCGTGATCCGATCTTTGGTCAAATCATTCCCCGCTTGCCTTGCCCCCACCGTGCACATCGCCAACGGCCCACTCCTTCGGCGAGCGAGCGAGCGCCGATCGAGGCGGCAACGGCAGGGGAGCGCTGTCGCTCTGGTGGCCCGTGCCGACGTCGAAACAATGTTCTCTTCTGACCGAAATCTCCCTGCTAACTCTGCTCTCTTTTTTTTTTGGTTCTCCGACGATCCAATGCTATAGAATCAACTGGAGCAAGAACAGCGCGAGCGGCGCGGCCGGGATCATTGCCATCCTCCTCGACGTCGCCGCCGCAGACGCGTCGCCGGTGGCGAGGTTGGCGAGCCAGGAGTTGTCCCCCAGAATCACACCTTGGGCGCCGGGTTGCGTGTACCCGGGTTGGCCGCTTGCTGTCCTCGGCATCATGGGTGGCGCGAACGCTGTCGTGCCCGGCACGGGCACCGTCGGCGTCGGGGTGACCGTTGCTCCGCCCGCCGACTTGAGGCTGCTCACGGAAAGGAATGGCAGAGCATGAGATCACATGAGAAGGTTCAGCTGGTTGAATACAGTAAAAAAAGAGCACCGAAACATAATCCAATACTGAATCTAATTCTGAACTTTCATGCTTTCAGCTAAGATATTACAGTACTCTCATGGTGAGCTCAGCCACCATGACAGTGCCGATATTTTCTGACTTCACAAGATAAGAAACTGACTACCCTGCCCTGACGCTGACGCTGATATGCCAGCCGACGGGACGGCAGTAATAAAAGAAAATACTAGGAGGGTCAAACCTCCCTGGACAAGCTAAGCACCCACTACTAAGTGCGAGATGAATATGACATCTACCAACCAATATAGTACAAACTCCAGACTAATCATCACACTCATACGTATTATCTTCCAAACCTCTCACTCTCACTGTCCCCCTTCTACTATTTCAGAAGCATGGCATTTCGGCTAAAATGTGAGATAAGGTGACATGGGAGTGCCCATGGATCAGTCGGCACCAACCGTGCCGATTTCATCATCGTGTTCCCAGGCTGAGCACACGCACGCTTACCTAACAGTGCGTGCAAATCTCACACCCTCTCATGGCGGACGAGAGTAAACTAACCACGCACTACCTAGAACGTCACGCGAAAGCAAGCCTTTATTGTTGAAGCTAGTAATTAAATGCAGTGGTTAAGCGGCGTCGTGGGCGTGCGGAGGTAGGCTCACCTCGGTGTGGCGACGGGGCAGAAGGTGATGGTGTAGTCGCGGCCGCCGCCGCAGGTGAAGGTGCTGGTGGGGTCGTCGAAGGCGTAGCTGTAGGAGCGCGGGCACGCCAGCTTGAACGCCTGCGAGTAGGCGGTGGGGCGGCAGGTGTTGGGGTTCGCGAACGCGCCGCTGCAGCAGTACTCCGGCGTGCCGAACGCGTCGCACGCGCTCCGGCACGCGCCACCGCCCGCCGACCGCAGCTCCGCGGGGCACCGCAGGTTCAGGTCCGCCGAGCACCCCGCCGCCGCGCAGGTCGTGCCGGTGCCCCCGCTGCTGCCCGCGGGCTCCACCAGGATGGGCAGGTTGTACCCGTCCACGAGGCTCACGTCGTAGAAGTCGTTGTGGCCGCCGCCGTCCAGCGTGAACTCCGCCAGCGTGGCGGGCGTCGCGCCGTGCGCGCCGGAGCACTCGACCGTGCCGGTGCCGCAGTCGCCCGTGGCGCACGCGAACCTGCCGGTGGCGTCCTGCCCGCAGCCCGTGCGCGCCCAGAGCCGGCCGGACCAGCCGGTCGGGAACGGCAGCGCGCGCGCCGAGCCGGGCGGCAGCGCGAAGCCCGTGGGGTCAATGCTCGCCGTCCCCGCGTTCGACAGGATGCCCGGCCACACCGTCCCCGTGCATCTGTTCAGGAACGTGAATGTCACAGCTCCACCCTCTGCACCAAACAAACAAACACAATTCAGCTCACCATTTGCAAGAACTGCTGCGACTTCAAACAGAATCGCTCTACGACGTCTGAATTACCTCTCAGGCATATGCAGAGCAGCGCAACGACGACAACGCATACTCTTTGAATCCCCATGTCCTTGGAGCAATGCAGCTCTGTTTTGGTGGTCAGTAATGGCGGGTATAGTGTCATTACACTACCTGTCTGTATTAGTAGTGGCAGTCCAGCTCCAGTACTAATTTAGTAGTAGTACAGTGATGAGAGACGAGTGGGACAGTACAGGGAGGTAGAGAAGTCCAGAGAAGTCTTGGGCTATAGGACCGAGCAGCAGCCACCACCCATAAACTATCGGGTGAGAGACAGAGGCCGGAGAGAGAGGCTGAAGAGGGAAGAAGGGGAATCTGAGCTATCCCTCCATGGCTGTATTTATAGCCAAGAGGGGCTGTTTACCGATCATGTTTTCTTCAGCAAAGTGAAAAGCATGGAGTGGGGCTTGATTGGATTCAGATAACCTTTTCTCTCTGCAATTTGCATACGGAGGCCTAGGGTTAATCGATCGCTGCAATTTCCACGATGGATCAGGAATGTATAAAGGCTTCCTGCTTGGTTATGCCCGTATCTTTCCGCAGAAAGGTGTGCATCGTGCGATGAGATTTAGTGGAGGATGGATAGGTATGGCTTAACCAACAATTCTGGGGGATTACAGGATAAGACCATAACATAATGAACTATGGAGGGTGGCTTTGCTGAAATTCTTGTCGGGTATGTAAATTGTGGTGGAACGATCCTTGCCCAGAGGGTCGATCAGATGCGTGTTATATGGTGATGAAAAGCCCATCACGTGGCAATACATAGGTTCGTATTTGGGTTGGAGTACTACTCCATACCAGTATACGTAAACATATTACAAGTCTAACAGCCCCCCCTTAATTACAACCTTCGGAGAGGTTGAGATTACGCATAAACTCATGTAGATTCCTAACTGGCAATACTTTTGTGAACCCATTTGCAATTTGATCCTTACTGGAGATGAACTTGATGTCAAGCAATTTATCTGCAACTCTTTCATGAACAAAGTGATAGTCTATCTCTATATACTTAGTTCTACCATGAAAAACAGGTTAGCAGACAAATATGTGGCACCCAAATTATCACACCATATACATGGTTTTTTCCTTGAGTGTCACACCGAGTTCACCTAACACAGCTTCAACCCATATCAATTCTGCTGTAGCATTGGCAAGAGCTTTATACTCAGCTTCGGTACTTGACCTTGAGACTGTTTTCTGTTTTCGTGCACTCCAAGAGACCAAATTCGGTCAAATAAATATAGCAAAACCTTCAGTAGACCTTCTATCATCAAGACATCCTGCCCAATCTAAAACTGAGAAGGCACTAAGCAAGCTAGATGAAGATTTCTGAAAAGTTAAGCCAACACGTAATGTACCCTGAACATAGCGTAAAATTCTTTTGGCAGTGGTCCAATGGGCAGTTGTGGGAGCATGCAAATATTGACAAACTTTGTTTACCGAGAAGGAAATATCTGGACGTGTCAAAGTCAAGTATTGTAGTGCACCAACAACACTCCTGTAATTTGTAATTTGTACTGTCATCAGGACTAAGGGAGTTCCCTCAGTTAAAGATAATTTTTCACTTGTTGATAAAGGTGTCGGACAAGGAGTGCATTTTGTCATACCAAATTTAGCAAGCAATTCAGTAGCATATTTTTCCTGAGTAAGAAGCAAACCATTATTACTTTTCTTTACCTCAATCCCCAAAATGAAATGCAGATCTCCTAAGTCCTTGAGGGCAAAGTCATCATTAAGATCTCGAAGAAGTGCAGAAATAGCTTGATCAGAGGAGCTTGTGACAATGATATCATCAACATAGATTAGAACAAATATCATAATGCCAGATTTATTATAGAGAAAAAGTGAAGTATCAACCTTAGAGGCAATGAAACCAAGCTGTTGCAACTTGGCACTTAGTCTAGAATACCATGCCCGGGGAGCTTGCTCGAGTCCATATAGGGCCTTATCAAGTTTGCATATGTAGTGTGGAGTTTGAGAATTCTCAAAACCTGGAGGTTGTTTCATGTATACTTTCTCTTCCAGAACACCATGCAAAAACGCGTTCTTGACATCTAACTGCCGCAAACTCCAACCTCTGGAAACAGCAACTGACAGAACAATACGAATAGTTGCTTCTTTAACAACAGGGCTGAATGTATCCTCATAGTCGATGCCATACCTTTGTTTGAAACCTTTTACAACCAGGCGTGCCTTGTATCTATGAACTGTACCATCTGCATTTTTCTTAACATGATATACCCACTTACACTTACAGTCAATGAGATTCTTCGTGTGATGATGAGGAATAAGATGCCATGTTTTGTTTTACATAAGGGCATTGTATTCTTCTTCCATCGCCTTTCGCCAACGATCATCCTCAAGGACATCCGAAAGAGTGCGGGACTCATCTGTGGATGTAAAAATAGACCAACGAACTGTACCATCAGTGATAACACGAGGCTGACGTATACCTTTTTGTAAGCGAGTGCGAGGCTCCGGAGGCGGTGGAGGAGGCGTTGGCGAATTTGGTGGTGTTGGCGAAGCTTGTGCTGGCGAAGGGGTCGTAGAGGACCCAGGCGCAGAAGATCCGCTGGATCTTGGTGTGGCCTCGGGATCGGAAGGCCCACACGCAGGTGAGACAGACCGAGAGGGCCGAGGCGACGTGTCACGCGGGGACTCGTCATGGCCGTCGTCGCGACGTGGAGAGGACCGCGGGGACCTAGGCGGGGTCGGGGATGGTGACCGCGGCGGGGTTCACGAGCATGTGCGTGAGCGCGAAGGAGACCAGCGCTGGCGACCTCGGTATCTGCCCGGATCGGACAACATCTAATGTTGTTTTCTGCATGTTGTGTATCACCGTTTGGCTGTGTTTCAGCACCATTGGTCGTCAAATTTGTTGATGTTTCTTGCTGCTCCATGCTAGAATCTGCTTGCACATTATTTTCTGCACTATGATCATTAGTAACAACCGGTATAACAGGCAAAGCCATATAATCATCAGTGTGTGCAACCCCAATATTTGATGTGGTGGAGGATGAATCCGAAGGGAGAAGAAGTATTTCTTGGCGGAGGCGAGCACCGGCATTCGGATGTAGAGGGGCGAAGGGAAAAACGCTCTCATCAAAGACAACATCACGTGATATGTAATTGCGGCCTGTAGAAACTTCTAAACACTTAACTCCTTTGTGGTGTGGACTGTATCCTTGAAAAACACATCGTGTAGATCAAAAAGCAAGTTTCCTTTTGTTGTAAGGACGGAGATTGGGCCAAGCGCACCCGAAAACTCGGAGAGACTCATAATTTAGCTTTGTATGAAGAAGGCGTTCAACAGGTGTATCAAGTTTATAGTTTTACTTGGAAGCAAATTTATAAGAAAGGTGATAGTGAGAAAGGCTTCATCCCAGAATTTCAAGGGCATGGAGGCATTGGCAAGCAAGGCTAGACCAACTTAAACAATGTGACGGTGTTTGCGTTCAGTGGAACCGTTTTGTTGGTGAGCATGTGGACATGAAACATGATGAGTAATGCCAACTTTCTGAAAGAAATTGTTGAGTTTTTCATATTCACCACCCCAATAAGTCTGCATAGTAATGATTTTTTTTATCAAATTTGCGCTCAAATTGTTGCTGCAAATTTAGAAACACTTGATAGACCTCAGAACGCTTTTTGAGTAAGTAAATCCAAGTAAACTTGCTAAAATCATCAATGAAACTTACATAATATGAATGTTTGCCAACAGACTCAGGTGCTGGACCCCATACATCAGAAAACACTTGTTCCAAAGGAACAGTGGAAACACTATTAGAGACAGGATATGGTAACTGGTGCCTCTTAGCTAGTTGACATGAATCACAGATGTATGGACTTATTTCAGGCGAATAAGGAATATTGTTTTTCCTAAGAACTTGCTGAACTATAAAAGAGGAGGGATGCCCTAAACGACGGTGCCAAGTAGACGAAGATGGCTTTATTGTAATGAAAGCATGCTAGGACGACCCAATAGAGAATGGAACTAGTGGGTAGAGTCCATCATGACAGGGACCTTTAAACAGTGTGCTCCTTGTCGCCTGATCCTTTATCAAAAAGAAATGTGGGTGAAACTCAAAGAAGACATGATTATCAAGAGTAAGTTTATGAACGCTCAAAAGATTTGCAGTAGCACTAGGAATATCAAGGATAGTTTTAAGATGTAAAGAAGCATTGGGAGTGCACAAAACTGAATGACCAATGTGGCTTATTTGCATACCGTTTCCATTAGCAGTGTGGACGCGATCTCGGCCTTTGTACTTGTCATGAACGGAGATCTTGCTCAACTCCCCCGTGATGTGATTTGATGCACCGTGTCGGGGTACCAGTTTGTGTCAACCCCATAGGAGGCAAGGTTGGCAGTCTTTTCTTCACGATCACGATCATCGTCAGAGTCGTTGCGGTCATCATAGCGCCACCAGCAGTCACTCGCCGGTGGCCATGGATCTTACAGATTTGGCATGTAGTGTTGACGTAGGGGGGTGGGAGCACGACCACGACGGTCACGGCGGCTTCGAGTGCCACCATCATAGCGTCCGTCACGGCGATTCCATCGCCGCCATCCTTGCGGCCTCCATCACGAGAGAGCCACTGGGCATCATCATCTTGGCACGCATCATCACGGCGACCACGGTCGTCTTGACCACGATCACCGCCACGTCCCTGATCATAACCACCACGAGGGCGGGTGTCGGCCAGGTGAGCAAAGGAGGTGAAGCCGACAGCAGGGACAACTTCATCTTCATCATCAGAAAGCATCTCGCGACGCATATCTTATGCAGCAACCTAGGCATAAAGATCATCAAGAGTTGTGCCATGTTGGCCATTAACAACAGCAATAACCAAATTATAGGCGCCACCGAGGCCATTGAGAATGCATCCGATCAGCTCATCTTCATCTATTGGCTTTCCAGCAGCGGCGAGTTCAGAGGAGAACCCCTTCATCTTGGTGAAGTAATCTGCAGCCGTCATCTCTTTCTTCTTCATCTTGTTGAGGGCAGTCCGCAGGTGCGTGATCCTTGACCAAGAGGCAGAGGTGAACATGGCGGACACCGTGGCCCATACACCAGCGGTGGTTTGGAGCTCAAGCACATGGGCGAGCAGATCTTGCGAGAGGGTTTGAAGGAACCACCCCATCACGAACTGATCTCGAGAGATCCATGCAGAATACGCCGGGTTCATCACCATCTTCTTCTTTCCTTCTTCCTCGACCTCCAGGTTTTTGCCGGGCGCGACGTTAGAACCGTCGAGCAGGCCCATCATCTGCGCACCTCGAAGCGGACGAAACACAAGTGCCTTACATAACAGAAAATTGTTCCGAGTGAGTTTTTGGGAGGGAGGGTTACCCAGAGCGGCGGCCAAGGTAGCCATGGATCCAGACGACGACATGGCGGCGGCAAGGGTTTTGGTTTTTGGGTTTTGGCGGCGGCAGGCTGTAAGAGCGGCGGCGGCGGCGGCGGCTAAGAGCGGCGGCGGCGGCAGGTTGTAGGTCTTGAGGCGGCGGCAAGATGCGGCGGCGGCAGCGGCTGGTTTTTCGTAGGGTTTTGCGGCGGCTAGTTCTCAGAAAAGGCCTGCTCTGATCGTTCCACCACAATTTACAGGGTAAACGCATCCAGGCCAATGTTTGAAAGTTCAGCAAACAGTACTTGCTTTTGCAGTCGATGATACGGTTGTTGCCTCCTTGTGTCTTCCTCGTGTGTGTGCTTGTTGGCAGCTCCTACAAAGAACGGAGATGGCTTAGTGCTGGAAATCATCGGCTATCGTCGCAACTCGCAAGCGCATTGTTCCTAAAATGACTGGATTGTGATACCTCGATGATGTATGTGTTCATAAATTGACTGTGACTGTGATATCTCGGAGAAGGTGATGAGATGTGTACAGTCTGACTTTATGATGTGAAGAGATTGTCAGGGAACGAAGAGAAGACTGAAAAAATATGGATGGCTATCTAGTCAAGCATTACAATGAGACAACATTCGAAAAGAAAAAATTATGAAGAAGTTCCAAAGCGTTAACATCCTACTGTATTTTGCTTATTTTTTTGGAACAGTGATATTTTGTACTACTCTGGATGATATATATAAATCGTTAACATCCTATTTTACAGTAATTGTCCATGGCATATCTGGTTGATATAACCATAAATGAGTCTTGTTTTTGGCCCCATCGTAGATACATACACCCACCATATACAAGCACGTGACAAATTCCGTAAATAGTTGCTACTTGCTAGAAATGAAATGAAAAACACACTTCTAACGCTTGGGGAAGGCCCGAAATTATTGGTTTTAGATAGATTGGGTTGGCGCATGCGTTGACCGTTGAAACCAAATATGACTATGCTGCGGCATACCTCAAGATTTGTGCTTTCTGCACTCATCGAAAGGATCTCGGACGAGGGTCGTAGGAAGACATCCAATTACTATTCTGATTCTCACAGCGCTCTTGCTTCTAATTGGTTAGTGCAGGACTACTCTCTCCGTCCAGTTCCGGAGAAGAGAAAGGTTGCGTTACTTCTTTTCTTTCAGATAGTGGGGGCCTCTTTGGATTGTAGGAAATTCAAAGGATTTTCATAGGATTTCGATCCTTAGAAAGTTTTTCTATGGATTACCTTAGGTTCAAATGACTTGTGCTACTAAAATCCTAAGGATTTGATTCCTATGCCCCCAAATCCATAGGAATTTGAACATCCACTTGAACCTCTTTTTTTAGACTCAAGTGCGTAGGATCGAGATACTTTTTCTATGTTTTACATTTTATCCGACCGACAATTCGTACAGTTTTTTTGTGTTTTACAATCCTCTATTTTGCACATACAAACCCGTGAAATTTCTGTGTTTTTCATATTACTGTGTTTTCAAACCTGTGAAACATGTTCTTTGATAAAGAACTATCGAAATATAGGAGAGAAGCTTTAGCTGAAAACTGCAATTTTCTCATTGGGCTGCAGACTGCGGTGGTGGTCTAGGGGAGGATGATCACCAGAAATTCAGTACTAAGGGAATTAGAGAAACATCCTGTGCGTAGATTCAAACAAAGGAGTTTCCGAATAATGCTAGAACAAAGGCAATCGATATGTGACAGGAGGTATGGTTATCGTCTATTATTAGTTTGATATGTGGTTTTTTTATCAAAATGATGCATACACCCTTAACAAAGTCTCAAGAAAAAGTACATCGATCAGTCTGAAGCCACATTTTTTTGCGACAAGTCTTGCTACACCTACAAGCTTCATAATGAGGGTAGCCATGATCTAGCTGTTTACCCTGACCGCACACCTACGTTGAATAGGTGAATATATGAAAAGCTGCTGTTAAATTCTAAACATGCATATTAGGTGCATTTGTAGGTGGAGAGCTTCAGATGCACGGTTTCTCAAAGGTTTTTTTCTTTATCAACCAATGTTTTTGTTTCTTTTGAACACTTTTCTGCAGGGTAACAGGGAAGAGCCGGGACTTACCTTTTAGTAGAGGAGAGCTTCAGATGCACGGTGCATTGACAAAGTTCATTTAAAAAGGTTCGCAAGGAACTAAATCAACAAAAAGCAAATCAATGGAAGAATAGCGGATTTGATTCTTTCCTTTCATTAACTTGAGATGGGCTCCATAGCCAAGTCAGCAAGTGATACAGATAATGTTTTTCTGTCATTCCTTTATTTGCTGCAAAGCTTTATTCAGTTGAAGCTTCGCTTGACGTGACAGCGGCAGGAATTAGGCATCACGTCGACATACTTTCTCCTAATAAACTCGCATAATACGACTAGCTGGTAACAATTGGGTGTGCCATGAGCACACGTGAGGGACCCCATGGGAACAAATCTGCAATTACCTATGACATGCTCTGTCTTTTTTTCATGTTTTCCTCAAGGAGAACAGCTGCTGCCCCAAAGCTGTGGTACAGCATATAGGCCCAACGATTACCCCCAAGATATGTGCGAGTAAAGATGTGGAGTATGTGCCAATTGACATGCACGTCCGAAGAACATACAAAATCGGGTTGCCAAATATCTGAAGAAAATGGTAATAGCTGCATGAAAAACAGTATCACGCCCTGCACTCCTGCATCGGTGCAGCAACCGTTGGGCCTTTCAGAAACACGCGCCCCATCCCCTCAACTGGCAGAGACAAGAACATTTCAGTTCTGATATAAATCTAAAAGATGTGTAAATGTGTAATAGACACGTGAATCGCCTGCTTGGCTTCTTTTATCTGTATATGGTGCGCCGAATCTATTTTATGCTGCAGGCTCTGGAAAACATGCACGAACAATGCCTTAACAAGGCATCCACTTCCCTAAGAAAACAAGGGATGATCCCCTGTTCTCTGCCAAAAAGGAGAGAACATAATTGAAAATCCAAGTGCGTATGAAGCTGGGTGGTAGAAGTAAACTGCTATGTCCATCCATGTAGGGTGAAAGAGAAGTTTCCACACTGACCAATACCTCCGGCCTTGCGGGATCTGAAGTTCCAACGGCCTACAACTACCACTCGACTCCTACAAGCAAAGAGAGAAGAGAGAGATCGAATCAGCCGGTGTTGTCTGTCTCCCTCTGTAACTTGCAGTGCCACTCGAGAGATAGATCGCATCAGCGTCATCTTGTTTCGCAGGGTAAAAGAAACTTCCGATACATGATCCCAATTGCAAACTTTCCCGGAGGATGCATGGTCGCCACGTTTCCGCGAGTAACTTTTGCCCCCGGAAAAGGTCCCAAAAGGAAAGAAAGAAAAGGCTCTGAATCGGCGAGTTCAGAGGAGAACCCCTTCATCTTGGTGAAGTAGTCTGCAGCCGTCATCTCTTTCTTCTTCGTCTTGTTGAGGGCAGTCCGCATGTGCGTGATCCTCGACCGAGAGGCAGAGGTGAACATGGCGGACACCGTGGCCCATACATCAGCGGTGGTTTGGAGCTCAAGCACATGGGCGAGCAGATCTTGCGAGAGGGTTTGAAGGAACCACCCCATCACTGGCGGAGCGTCGTTGGGCTAAAGTGGGCTGCGACCCCCCCCCCCCCCCCCCCCCTTTACAAATTGAAAAAAAAAATTTACTAAGTATGTTGGCCCAGCCCGTTAGCACATCTCGTCTCCAATTCGACCACGGGGAGAACAGAACAGAGAGAAGGAACAGAACGATGCTTCACGCGTACGCTTCCGTCCCCTCCACCTCCGGCTCCATGGCGACCTGGGATGATAGCTAGGTAGTTCTCCTCCCCACTCCCCAGGTTCGATTCCGCCCCCCCCCCCCCCCAGGCCCCGATCCTCCTCTCCAATCTCCATCCCGTTCTTCTCCCTCCGCAATCCCCCTTTTCCGGTGAAGATCCACGCCCTCACGCCGTCGCCGTGCACCTACTGCTACGCCCGACGCGGCGGCGCCCCACTCCCAAAGGCCACCGTCGTCCGGCGACCTCCTTCTTTCGCGGCTGAGTCTGACTGCTGCACGCCACCTCCACCAGCGGACCGGCCAGCGCCCAAGTTAAGGTAAGATGCCCTATTTCTGAATTCAGGTTATTTCAATTTCACTACGAATTGTGAAATTTAGATGTACTGGTAATTTGTACGTCAATTGCACTACACTTGTTTGATTACTTGATCAAAAATTGATTCAGTGAAAAAATCTATTTATGTAGCAATGGGGAAACAACAGAAGATGCAATCCTTTCTTAAAAGAAAAAGAGACGAAGAAGTTGCTGAACCTGGTCCTGATAGTCTTGCATTGGTGGTATTTGTAAATCAAAGAGATGAAGAAGGAGAGGAAAAATCATATGCACGATGAAGAAGAGCAAGAAAATCCTATTAGTCAAGATGAAGAAGAAGAACAAGAGCAGCAAGCAAATGAACCATTGATATTTCGTGGAATGGAATTCTTGGAGCGAGATCCTGCACTACGTCCACAAGTCTGGCAGTACCCACCGAACTAGAGAGATGATGTAAGAAGAGCATACTTGAGGGTGGGTCCGATGCAGCCTAAGCTAAATAAGTATAAAGCTACTGGAATACAAGGACAACAAAGGCGTTTTCAGCATTGTTATTTCAGTTATTTCCCATCATGGTTGGAGTATTCAGTGAGCACTGGCCGCGCATATTGTCTGTTTTGCTTCATTTTCAGCAGAAATTTAAAGAAAATAAGTGGGTATGATGTCTTCACAACACAAGGTTTTGATAGGTGGAAGAAAGTTCATAATGGAAAACAGTGTGCCTTTTAACCCATATGGGATCAAATCCTTGCTCACAGCACAACAATGCAGTGTGAGATAGCCAAGCCTTATGAATCAGCCAAACCATTTAGCAAATATTTTAGAGGTGAAGAGCAAAGAGGAGAAAGAAAAGGATCGTTTGAGACTGAAAACAGCAATTGCATGTGTTAAGTGGCTCACATTTCAGTCTTGTGCTTTAAGAGGCCATGATGAGAAACCAGGATCAAGGAATAGAGGAAATTTCCTTGAAATGGAAAAACTTCTTGCAGAATTTTGTCCTGATATTGCAGCTGTAATCGATGGGAATGCTCCACAAGTTTGCAAGTGGAATTCACATGAAATACAAAATGAGATCTTGGGCATTTATGCTATGAAAGTTAGGGAGCATATACGAGCAGAAATTGGGGACTCTAAGTACTCTATTCTTGTAGATGAAACATGTGACGTTTCCAAAAGAGAGCAAATGGCACTAGTTTTCAGATTTGTTGATAAAGATGGTTGTTTACAAGAACAGTTCTTTCATCTCATACATGTGGCCAACACAAAATCACTAACACTAAAGAGGGAATTGTGTTCAGTATTATCCAAGCATGGATTTGATGTACAAAATATGCGAGGCCAAGGGTACGATGGGGTGATGATCCCGAAGAGCAAGTCTTGATGCCTGCACAAATAAACGGGATTAGGTTGAGACTCCAAGTGCAAAGTGTGTAGTAAAGTGGAAGACAGTTTTCCCCACGAGGGGTGACTCGAGGGTTTAATATCGAACTCTCGGGGAATCTGAAGTGGTAGATTTATCTTATCCTTCTTTTGGTTACCTACAAAACAAGGTTAGATGTTTTGGTCCTCAACCTCACCTGTGGTTGTCAAGCACAAGGTGTAAGAATGATATCAGGATAGTTATGCAATGCAAACAAGATATAAATATGCAATGATGGTGGATGCAATGATAAATGATATTTTTGGGTTTTTGAATGATGTACGCAAGATGAAAAGTATTTTTGTATTTTCGGATTTAATGATGGCTGAAAATAGAAAAGTGGTATATGGTGTTGGAAAGGTGTTTCTTATGATTAAAAATGGACTGGGGTTCATGGTTTCACAAATGCACTCTCTTTATAAAGTGGTAGACAATGGAACACAGAAAGTTAACATATGAGATTGCAACACAGGGTTGATAACAAGTTACTTAGATATATGGGCATCACGTCCTAACATAGAGATCTTTTGGTTATAACCTCTCTTATACTCCACCAAGATGCGAACTAAATCATAACACCTCAGCAATTAAGATAACTCAGAGCATAGCATTAAGTATCATGACATGAAGTGAAAATAAGAACATGCTAGGTCTAGTCATGGAGTAGTGGCAATGGTCACACCCACATCCCCGGTAGCATGGTATTTTAGTTTATCCCTAGTGAGGTAACAAAGTAAGGTAAAGATACCAAAGTGGATCGCAGAACTTTCTCTCGCGTTCACTGCACTAGCCACCACCCGTTACTCCAACTAATGCATACGTTCCCCCACACACGCTCTCATAAACATGCTCATAAACATGCTTGATCAAAACAAGTAGACAAGAACGGGGTACATAATATGCATCTATACTCCTAACTGAAACAAACATTGCAATCTCAAACATATATTAACTCATAAAGATCCACCACAAAGGTATTACAACGGTGACCGTAATCATGTTCAGCAGCTCATACGGTGCTAATTAGTGTAGCTCAAGAGAGGAGAGATACATAAGTCACTTCCACAACCCATAGTCCAGAGGTGGACTACTCCCTCTTTATCATGGAGACGGTGGAGAAGTCGATGGAGAAGATGGAGACCACGCCGGCAGCGCCCCGCCGGAGTTTTCCCCTCCAATCTGCAGCTCCTGATCTCCGTTTCGGTGTTTCTGTGTTTGTGCGGCGCTCCTTCCAGAGAACGTCGGGGGACCTTTTTTATAGGCGTTTTTAGGTCAAGACGAAGGCGGTGGAGCGAAGATCGACGACAACGGAGCCACGAGGCCCAAATGGGTGGGTCCCACGCGGCCCATGTACCTGGCCGCGTGGGCCCTGCTCATTTGGCCCTCGGGCCTTCGTTTGCTCACTTCCTTTTTCCGTAGGTCTTCTTCCTTCCAAATATTGACGCCCGTAAATTTCCAGGTGATTTCGTTGACGTTTGGGTCCCTGAAACATTAAAATACAAAACTAGGGTTTTCTGCCTGTGCAGGGTTAATTCCATAAAAATAGGAAATCATTGATATATTTCCAAAATCATGATAAAATATTGATATAACCCTTATATGATGCAAATATGATTGGAATATAGCAATTAAAGTGCAAAGTTCATGTATGCATTTTACATGCATCAACATCCCAAGCTTAATCCATGCTCGTCCTCGAGTATGAAGATGATAAAACTAACATGGACTTTGCAATTTAATACTTTAACAATGGATATCAAAGATGATTACTATTGCTACATATAGTCAAATGATTCATTCTTCAAAGGAGTAGCAATATGCAAATAGTTTATGAAGTGATATCAAGTATTCAAGACAAGGATGTTCGTTGATAGTTCACAAAGTGTAACATGGTAGCAAGTAATATGGAACACATGTATGCATAATGATAAGTAGAACATCCTACAATGGTCATAGAGTGTAGATGAAAATCTGAATATGATAGGTGTACACTTTGGAAAGATGTATATGTGAGTAGAGGTAAAGCATGCATAAGTTTTATCCAACTTCCAAACTCTTTACTTAAGTTAATGATTGCAATAAGGTATTCATTGGTGTCAAGCTCTCATTGCCCCTATCATAGCATCTTGAATGATTAAGGTTAAAGTGAAAGCAAATATGAGTAGTGTGCTTGAAAGAATGGGTTGAATGTCTCATGCCCCTTGAATACAAGTACTTACACCATGTGTTACTCAACTTGGGAAATAAAGCAAGTTCAATTAAATATCATTGTAAGCATAATAGTATCATCAAGAGCGTCAACTGGGGTACCTCTTGTCCCAAGATATGGAACAAGCCCATATCAAAATGACAAGACAAACAAACAAAATGAACAATCTCAACACCCTTTTTATTTACCATTTGGAATAGTTTTTTATTGCAAGGTGTATCACATAAGGTTCACCATAGTATGTAAGTAAATTTCCACCATGAATGATGCATGGCTTAGATTAGCGGCCCAGGCGTCTCTCTAACCATTTACACAAACTCATTTAAACTCACTCTATTTCCACATTTATTTCAACATGATAAGCATCCATAGACAAAAGCACATGATATCAACTAAATGAGATGAAGAGCATGTTGAAAGCTTGCCATGTGACAGCACATATGGGATAACTTCCAACCCAAAACATTCATCTTTTTTTTAGAAAAGGAGGCCGAGCCCCAGCCTCTGCATCGACTGATGCATGCGGCCTTTATTAAATTTATTTATCAAGTCTTACAACGATTACATCAAGGGTCACAAAGAGTCGAAACATGAATCAACCATCTAAACAGACAAGATAGCATATTGGGACTAAACATCAGTATGTTATCCTGAGATCAAAACGCCAGCTGCACTGGGTGTATAAGTCCCGCGCTACCGCAAGGAGTCGGTTGCACCCAATATCCACAACGGCCTGCTTGTCCGTTGCTTGTAGGAAGGACCACGTACGAATCAAATGAATAGCCATCGGAATAACCTGCATAAAAGAGGAGTTGTTTGCATTGTTAAAAATAATGTTGTTGCGTATGTTCCAAATGGCCCAGAGTAAAGCACAAGAACCCACTCGAATTTGTGCTTTCTCTTGTTTATCTACCCCTCTAAGCCAACTACCAAATAAATTGGAGATACTTTTTGGAGGTGTAATGTTGAAGGCCATATGGACAATTCTCCAAACTATTTGATCTTAATCACAAACATTCATCAAGCCACAAACATCATAATCTTAATCACAATGGGTCAAGTTTTATTATGCAAATAAAAGAACATTGTGCATCAAGTTCGTGAGAGCTATATAACCAATTTTTTTCCATTGCAATCAATAACATAAACATTTTCATTCAGAGGTAAGATAACACAAACAACATGTTAAACATACTCTGAATAGCATAAAGCCAATAGGTAGATATGATGGACTCACTGGAATAACTTTGGTTGAAGGTGTTGGAAACAAGTTTTTGCTTGTTGGAGTTTTTGGGCTAGCAAAAGGGAGAAAGTTGACCATCTAGATGCATGCATGAGTGTCCATAGAACTAACTAATCCATGTTAAACCAAGTGAAATAACAATCAGCACCAAAACATGAATAAGTGATAGCTCTACAAAGAGAATTTGCAAACTATTACTCATAAACAAGCTCATGAATCATGCAACTATATGTATCATTAAAAATCAAATCAAACATCCCTTTTCCCAATCTTATAAAGGCATCCAACATATTTCAACCCATATTTCCAGTAGCTCTCTCATATAAATGATAGTGTGGTGGTCTCTCAAGACTCAAACAAAAATAAAAAACGACGCTCCAAGTTTATGCGATAAAGTGTTTCGATCGAAAAACAGAAGTTGGACGTGTGCAAACCAAGAGTGTGTAGGTCCAGTGGGGTTGTCTTCACATCCCCAAGCTTATGGTCTTCACCATCCTTGGATAGCTCTTGGTGCATCTCCTCCAATCCCTGTGAAAAAACTTCAAAACACCGTTTCTCCCATCTCTTTTCTGTGGGGTGCATTAATAGTGATAAACAAATAGGTTCATTGCTGCATATAATCCTTTAACAAAAATTCATATGACATGTACAGAAAGTGTATAATGTTGTATGCCTACTCATAAACTCAATTGGATCAAAATATTCAACTTAAAAGCTCAAAGCATGCATCAAACAAAATGGGACAGAATCTGTCCAGAAAAATAGCAGCAGCAAAACGTATTTTTCTACCCTACCAAACTTTCTCGAAAAATTCGAAAAAATTCATGCATACATAGGATGAAAAGTTGCAACTACAGTTCAAATATGAGCTCATTCGGAGTTATATAATAAGAATTAAAAATCATACCGTGCACTGACTCGTGCAGGAATAAAATCTCCGAACGCAATAAGCAACTTTTCAAGACCAAAATGGGTAAAACTTGGCACTTTATTAAAAACTCCAGAACCTAAACTAGACAAAAATCTCTTCTTACAGCAAGAGGACACAAAGAAAATCACACAAAAATAACCGGGTTGCCTCCCGCAAAGCGCTTTCTTTATAGCCATATAGCTAGGCTTTTTACTTGTTGTTTTATTGTGGACGAAGCTCATGAGGGAGCTTGAACTTTGGTGGTTCCCTCTTCCTTGGAAAGTGTTCCATGCACTTCTTGTGTGTAAACTGAAACTTCACATTCCCTTCCTTTGAATCAATGATAGCACATGTGGTACGAAGAAAAGGTCTTCCAAGAATAATAGGACTAGAGGTTTTATTCCCCATATCCATGATTAGAAAATCTACAGGCACAAAAGTCATATGTAACTCTACCATAACATCACTTACTTTTCCCAAAGCATGTTTAATAGAGTCATCAGCAAGTGCTAATTCAATAGAGCATTTTTCAAGATTTTTCAATTCAAGCACTTCATATAGTTCTTTAGATAAAACAGAGACACTAGATCCTAGATCAAGTATGGCATGGTGTGTCGCTTTTCCAATAGTTACTAGTACCTTAGGTATCCACATATCCCCAAGCTTAGGTGGTATCATAGCCTCTTGGTTGTACCTAGCAATCTTTTCTTTCAAGACATGATTAGCAATATAAGAACCAAAACCTGCTTGGTTAGTGTTGATGGAAGGATCACTTGCAAATTATTGTAAGATAGATATTAATTCATGCAAGCTACAATTTTCTAAGTCAAGCAAAGGATCCTTGACTTCATTAAGCATTTTAACTTACTCAACTTTCTTTTCCTTTTTAACCCAAACTTGTTTCTTATCAGGGGGTGTTTCCCCACTTCTAGTCTTTTTCTTGACATGGATAGAATTGACCGGTTTATGTGCCCAAAAAATGGATAATATTTTCTAAGGAATGCCTTTTCTAGTTTTCTCCAAGTTTTAGCTATAGCAAGAGGTAGTGAATACACCCACTCTTTTGCCTCTCCCTTTAGCGAAAAGGGGAATGATTTTGACATCACGCTATCAGGTTCCTTAAAGTTTTGTGCCACACAAATGCCGGTAAAAATATTAAGATGCTCAAGACCATCTTCCATCCTTTACCACCAAATTGTTTCCTAGTTATCGAGTGTAATAAACCATAACTCACTCTATAACTATCAGTTTTTATCTCAGGTGTGGCAATAGCTCTCGTGATAAATTGATCATTAGGAGTGTTTGTGTAGTCACACAGCTTAGTTCTTTCTCCCATTTTAGCAAGTTTTTTTTTGGTATTTTTGATTTTTTTTTATGCAAAACTGAAATAAATATGATATGATATGCAATGACACTAACAAAACAAATAAATTGCTTTGTAAGTAAAGATGGATAAGATGGTGCTCACGTAGGTGCAACCTCCCAAGCTTAGGTGTTAGCACAAGTTGGTGACGTTGACTTTGTTGTGAGATGAATGCGATGATGCACACCCTTGGATAAATCTCTCAGCTACGATTCCCCGGCAACGGCGCCAGAAAACGTCTTGATGATCCCGAAGAGCAAGTCTTGATGCCTGCACAAATAAACGGGATTAGGTTGAGACTCCAAGTGCAGGTGTGTAGTAAAGTGGAAGACAGTTTTCCCACGAGGGGTGACTCGAGGGTTTAATATCGAACTCTCGGGGAATCTGAAGTGGTAGATTTATTTCTTATCCTTCTTTTGGTTACCTACAAAACAAGGTTAGATGTTTTGGTCCTCAACCTCACCTGTGGTTGTCAAGCACAAGGTGTAAGAATGATATCAGGATAGTTATGCAATGCAAACAAGAAATAAATATGCAATGATGGTGGATGCAATGATAAATGATATTTTTGGGTTTTTGAATGATGTACGCAAGATGAAAAGTATTTTTGTATTTTCGGATTTAATGATGCTGAAAATAGAAAAGTGGTATATGGTGTTGAAAGGTGTTTCTTATGATTAAAATGGACTGGGGTTCATGGTTTCACAAATGCACTTCTCTTTATAAAGTGGTAGACAATTGAACACACAAAGTTAACATATGAGATTGCAACACAGGGTTTGATAACAAGTTACTTAGATATATGGGCATCACGTCCTAACATAGAGATCTTTTGTTTATTAACCTCTCTTATACTCCTCCAAGATGCGAACTAAATTCATAACACCTCAGCAATTAAGATAACTCAGAGCATAGCATTAAGTATCATGACATGAAGTGAAAATAAGAACATACTAGATCTAGTCATGAGTAGTGGCAATGGTCACACTCACATCCCTGGTAGCATGGTATTTTAGTTTATCCCTAGTGAGGTAACAAAGTAAGGTAAAGATACCAAAATGGATCGCAGAACTTTCTCTCACGTTCACTGCACTATCCACCCCCGTTACTCCAACTAATGCATTCGTTCCCCCACATGATGCATGTAAAATGCATACATGAACTTTGCACTTTAATTGCTTATATTCCAATCATATTTGCATCATATAAGGGTTATATCAATGTTTTATCATGATTTTGGAATACTTCATGTTTTCCATTTATTTGGAATTAACCCTGCACAGGCAGAAAACCCGTTTTGTATTTTAATGTTTCAGGGACCCAAACGTCAACGAAATCACCTGGAAATTTACGGGCGTCAATATTTGGAAGGAAGAAGGACTACGGAAAAAGGAAGCAAGCAAACGGAGACCCGAGGGCCAAACGGGTGGCCCACGCGGCCAGGTACTGTGGCCGCGTGGGACCCACCGTTTGGGCCTCGTGGCTCCGTTGCCGTCGATCTTCGCTCCACCGCCTTCGTCTTGACCTAAAAACGCCTATAAAAAAGGTCCCCCGTCGTTCTCTGGAAGGAGCGCCGCAAAAACACAGAAACACCGAAACGGAGATCAGGAGCTGCAGATTGGAGGGGGAAAACTCCGGCGGGGCGCTGCCGGCGTGGTCTCCATCTTCTCCATCGACTTCTCCACCGTCTCCATGATGAAGAGGGAGTAGTCCACCTCTGGACTATGGGTTTGTGGAAGTAACTTATGTATCTCTCCTCTCTTGAGCTTCACTAATTAGCACCGTATGAGCTGCTGAACATGATTACGGTCACCGTTGTAATACCTTTGTGGTGGATCTTTATGAGTTAATATATGTTTGAGATTGCAATGTTTGTTTCAGTTATGAGTATAGATGCATATTATGTACCCCGTTCTTGTCTACTTGTTTTGATCAAGCATGTTTATGAGAGCGTGTGTGGGGAACGTGTGCATTAGTTGGAGTAACGGGGGGTGGCTAGTGCAGTGAACGTGAGAGAAAGTTCTGCGATCCACTTTGGTATCTTTACCTTACTTTGTTACCTCACTAGGGATAAACTAAAATACCATGCTACCGGGGATGTGGGCGTGACCATTGCCACTACTCCATGACTAGATCTAGCATGTTCTTATTTTCACTTCATGTCATGATACTTAATGCTATACTCTGAGTTATCTTAATTACTGAGGTGTTATGATTTAGTTCGCATCTTGGTGGAGTATAAGAGAGGTTAATAACCAAAAGATCTCTATGTTAGGACGTGATGCCCATATATCTAAGTAACTTGTTATCAAACCCTGTGTTGCAATCTCATATGTTAACTTGTGTGTTCCATTGTCTACCACTTTATAAAGAGAGAGTGCATTTGTGAAACCATGAACCCCAGTCCATTTTTAATCATAAGAAACACCTTTCCAACACCATATACCACTTTTCTATTTTCAGCCATCATTAAATCCGAAAATACAAAAATACTTTTCATCTTGCATACATCATTAAAAACCCAAAAATATCATTTACCATTGCATCCACCATCATTGCATATTTATTTCTTGTTTGCATTGCATAACTATCCTGATATCATTCTTACACCTTGTGCTTGACAACCACAGGTGAGGTTGAGGACCAAAACATCTAACCTTGTTTTGTAGGTAACCAAAAGAAGGATAAGAAGATAAATCTACCACTTCAGATTCCCCGAGAGTTCGATATTAAACCCTCGAGTCACCCCTCGTGGGGAAAACTGTCTTCCACTTACTATACACTCTGCACTTGGAGTCTCAACCTAATCCCGTTTTTGTGCAGGCATCAAGACTTGCTCTTCGGGATCATCAAGACGTTTTCTGGCGCCGTTGGGGGAATCGTAGCTGAGAGATTTATCCAAGGGTGTGCATCATCGCATTCATCTCACAACAAAGTCAACGTCACCAACTTGTGCTAACACCTAAGCTTGGGGAGGTTGCACCTACGTGAGCACCATCTTATCCATCTTTACTTACAAAGCAATTTATTTGTTTTGTTAGTGTCATTGCATATCATATCATATTTATTTCAGTTTTGCATAAAAAATTAAAAATACCAAAAAAACTTGCTAAAATGGGAGAAAGAACTAAGCTGTGTGACTACACAAACACTCCTAATGATCAATTTATCACGAGAGCTATTGCCACACCTAAGATAAATGCTGAGAGTTATGAAGTAAGTCCTAGTTTGTTGAACTTGATAACTAGGGAACAATTTGGTGGTAGTGCTATGGAGGATGCCTCTATGCATCTTCATGACTTTGTTGAAATATGTGACATGCAAAAGTTTAAAAATGTGGAAAGTGATATCCTAAAACTGAAGTTATTTCCTTTTTCACTTAGAGGAAAAGCTAAAGAGTGGTTGCATTCCTTGCCATCTGGTAGTATTAATTCTTGGGATGATCTAAAAGAAGCTTTCATTAAGAAATATTATCCCCCTGTTAAAATTTTGCAAAATAGAAACAACATCCTTTCTTTTAGGCAAAATGAAAATGAACATGTTGCTATGGCTTGGGATAGGATAAAACTTATGCTTAGAACTTGTCCCTCACATGGAGTTAATGAATGGACCATATTACACTCTTTCTACAATGGTTTAAACTACATGTCTAGAAACATACTTGATTCTGCTGCTGGAGGTGCTTTTATGAGTAAGACTATAGTAGAAGCTAAAAATATATTGGAAAGCATTTTACAAAACTATAGTCAATGGCATACTGATAGGGCACCTAATCCTTCTAAGAAAGTGAACTCTATTGAAGAAACTAATGATTTGTCATCTAAAATGGATACTATTCTTGCTTTGCTTAATAAACCTAGTGTTGAAAATGTTCCTTTGCAAGAACTAGTTGGAAACAATTCTGAAAATATTGATGTCAACTTCATTAGGAACTATGGTAATAATGGGTATGGTAACAACAATTATAACTCTTATAATAAACCCCCATATGTTCCCAACAATCGTCCTTTTGTTCCATATCCTAATGCTAATGATAATAATTGGAAGCCTATGTTATCACGCAATGATAATTCTGAGGCTAACAAAATTCTCATGGAACAAGTTGCTAGTCATAATACATGATACAAGAGTTGATAAGTCTGTTGCTTCTATTAGTTCTGATATTAAAGGCTTACAACTCCAAGCTGCAGGACTAGACAAAGCTTTGTCTAAACTAGCTGATAATCAAGCCACTTTATTGAGTATGTCTGCAGGGAAACCACAAGCATCACCTGTGGTTGGAATGAATTCTGTTAACATTGCTGAAAATGTTCCTCTTACTTTGGAGGAAACTCTTGATGAATTATTGAACTACCCTGAATATTTGTTGCCACTCATGTCTCAACTTGGTAGTTTAAAAGAAGAAGCTAAAGAAACTGAACATGATGAATCTCTTATGCTGATTGAGTTGGAAAAGAAAGTTGAGGAAGTTAAAATGCTTAATGAAGTCAAGGATCCTTTGCTTGACTTAGAAAATTGTAGCTTGCATGAATTAATATCTATCTTACAAAAATTTGCAAGTGATCCTTCCATCAACACTAACCAAGCAGGTTTTGGTTCTTATATTGCTAATCATGTCTTGAAAGAAAAGATTGCTAGGTACAACCAAGAGGCTATGATACCACCTAAGCTTGGGGATATGTGGATACCTAAGGTACTAGTAACTATTGGAAAAGAGACACACCATGCCATACTTGATCTAGGATCTAGTGTCTCTGTTTTATCTAAAGAACTATATGAAGTGCTTGAATTGAAAAATCTTGAAAAATGCTCTATTGAACTAGCACTTGCTGATGACTCTATTAAACATGCTTTGGGAAAAGTAAGTGATGTTATGGTAGAGTTACATATGACTTTTGTGCCTGTGGATTTTCTAATCATGGATAGGGGAATAAAACCTCTAGTCCTATTATTCTTGGAAGACCTTTTCTTCGTACCACAGGTGCTATCATTGATTCAAAGGAAGGGAATGTAAAGTTTCAGTTTCCACACAAGAAGTGCATGGAACACTTTCCAAGGAAGAGGGAACCACCAAAGTTCAAGCTCCCTCATGAGCTTCGTCCAATAAAACAACAAGTAAGAAGCCTAGCTATATGGCTATAAAGAAAGCGCTTTGCGGGAGGCAACCCGGTTATTTTTGTGTGTGATTTTTCTTTGTGTCCTCTTGCTGTAACAAGAGATTTTGTGTCTAGTTTAGGTTCTGGAGTTTTTAATAAAGTGCCAAGTTTTACCCTTTTTGGTTTGAAAAGTTGCTTATAGTTCGGAGATTTTATTCCTGCACGAATCAGTGCACGGTATGATTTTTAATTCTTATTCTGTAACTCCGAATGAGCTCATATTTGAACTGTAGTTGCAACTTTTCATCCTCTGTATGCATGAATTTTTCGGAATTTTTCGAGAAAGTTTGGTAGGGTAGAAAAATACGTTTTGCTGCTGCTGTTTTTCTGGACAGATTCTGTCCCATTTTGTTTGATGCATGCTTTGAGCTTTTAAGTTGAATCTTTTTGATCCAATTGAGTTTATGAGTAGGCATACAACATTATATACTTTCTGGACATTCATATGAATTTTTGTTCAAGGATTATATGCAGCAAGGAACCTATTTGTTTATCACTATTAATGCACCCCACAGAAAAGAGATGGGAGAAACGGTGTTTTGAAGTTTTTTCACAGGGATTGGAGGAGATGCACCAAGAGCTATCCAAGGATGGTGAAGACCATAAGCTTGGGGATGTGAAGACAACCCCACTGGACCTACACACTCTCGGTTTGCACACGTCCAACTTCTGTTTTTCGATCGAAACACTTTATCGCATAAACTTGGAGCGTCGTTTTTTGTTTTTGTTTGAGTCTTGAGAGACCACCACACTATCAATTATATATGAGAGAGCTACTGGAAATATGGGTTGAAATATGTTGGATGCTTTTATAAGATTGGGAAAAGGGATGTTTGACTTGATTTTTAATGATACATATAGTTGCATGATTCATGAGCTTGTTTATGAGTAATAGTTTGCAAATTCTTTTTGTAGAGCTATCACTTATTCATGTTTTGGTGCTGATTGTTATTTACTTGGTTTAACATGGATTAGTTAGTTCTATGGACACTCATGCATGCATCTAGATGGTCAACTTTCTCCCTTTTGCTAGCCCAAAAACTCCAACAAGCAAAAACTTGTTTCCAACACCTTCAACCAAAGTTATTCCAGTGAGTCCACCATATCTACCTATTGGCTTTATGCTATTCCGAGTATGTTTTCATGTTTTGTGTTATCTATACCTCTGAATGAAAATGTTTATGTTATTGATTGCATGAAAAAAATTGGTTATATAGCTCTCACGAACTTGATGCACTTTTTATCATTGCATAATAAAACATGACCCATTGTGATTAAGATTATGATGCTAGTGGCTTGATAAATGTTCGAGGTTGGGAGTTAGCCCATATGTGCTGTCACATGCAAAGCTTTCAACATGCTCTTCATCTCATTTAGTTGATATCATGTACTTTTGTTATGGATGCTATCATGTGAAATGAGGTGGAAATGAAGTTTAAATGAGTTTGTAAATGGTTAGAGAGACGCCTGGGCCGCTAATCTAAGCCATGCATCATTCATGGTGGAAATTTACTTACATACTATGGTGAACCTTCTGTGATACACCTTGCAATAAAAAACTATTCCAAATGGTAAATAAAAAGGGTGTTGAGATTGTTCATTTTGTTTGTTTGTCTTGTCATTTTGATATGGGCTTGTTCCATATCTGGGACAAGAGGTACCCCAGTTGACGCTCTTGATGATACTATTATTACTTACAATGATATATAACTTGAACTTGCTTTGTTTCCTAAGTTGAGTAACATGGTGTAGTACTTGTATTCAAGGGGCATGAGACATCAACCTTTACTTTATCAAGCACACTACTCATATTTGCTTTCACTTTAACCTTAATCATTCAAGATGCTATGATAGGGGCAATGAGAGCTTGACACCAATGAATACCTTATTGCAATCATTAACTTAAGTAGAAGAGTTTGGAAGTTGGATGAAACTTATGCATGCTTTACCTCTACTCACATATACATCTTTCCAAAGTGTACACCTATCATATTCAGATTTTCATCTACACTCTATGACCATTGTAGGATGTTCTACTTATCATTATGCATACATGTGTTCCATATTACTTGCTACTATGTTACACTTTGTGAACTATCAATGAACATCCTTGTCTTGAATACTTGATATCACTTCATAAACTATTTGCATATTGCTACTCCTTTGAAGAATGAATCATTTGACTATATGTAGCAATAGTAATCATCTTTGATATCCATTTTGTTAAATTGCAAAGTCCATGTTAGTTTTATCATCTTCATACTCGAGGACGAGCATGGATTAAGCTTGGGGATGTTGATGCATGTAAAATGCATACATGAACTTTGCACTTTAATTGCTTATATTCCAATCATATTTGCATCATATAAGGGTTATATCAATGTTTTATCATGATTTTGGGAATATTCATGTTTTCCATTTATGGAATTAACCCTGCACAGGCAGAAAACCCTAGTTTTTATTTTAATGTTTCAGGGACCCAAACGTCAACGAAATCACCTGGAAATTTACGGGCGTCAATATTTGGAAGGAAGAAGGACTACGGAAAAAGGAAGCAAGCAAACGGAGGCCCGAGGGCCAAACGGGTGGCCCACGCGGCCAGGTACATGGCCGCGTGGGACCCACCGTTTGGGCCTCGTGGCTCCGTTGCCGTCGATCTTCGCTCCACCGCCTTCGTCTTGACCTAAAAACGCCTATAAAAAAGGTCCCCCGACGTTCTCTGGAAGGAGCGCCGCAAACACAGAAACACCGAAACGGAGATCAGGAGCTGCAGATTGGGGGGAAAACTCCGGCGGGGCGCTGCCGGCGTGGTCTCCATCTTCTCCATCGACTTCTCCACCGTCTCCATGATGAAGAGGGAGTAGTCCACCTCTGGACTATGGGTTTGTGGAAGTAACTTATGTATCTCTCCTCTCTTGAGCTTCACTAATTAGCACCGTATGAGCTGCTGAACATGATTACGGTCACCGTTGTAATACCTTTGTGGTGGATCTTTATGAGTTAATATATGTTTGAGATTGCAATGTTTGTTTCAGTTATGAGTATAGATGCATATTATGTACCCCGTTCTTGTCTACTTGTTTTGATCAAGCATGTTTATGAGAGCGTGTGTGGGGGAACGTGTGCATTAGTTGGAGTAACGGGGGGTGGCTAGTGCAGTGAACGTGAGAGAAAGTTCTGCGATCCACTTTGGTATCTTTACCTTACTTTGTTACCTCACTAGGGATAAACTAAAATACCATGCTACCGGGGATGTGGGCGTGACCATTGCCACTACTCCATGACTAGATCTAGCATGTTCTTATTTTCACTTCATGTCATGATACTTAATGCTATACTCTGAGTTATCTTAATTACTGAGGTGTTATGATTTAGTTCGCATCTTGGTGGAGTATAAGAGAGGTTAATAACCAAAAGATCTCTATGTTAGGACGTGATGCCCATATATCTAAGTAACTTGTTATCAAACCCTGTGTTGCAATCTCATATGTTAACTGTGTGTGTTCCATTGTCTACCACTTTATAAAGAGAGAGTGCATTTGTGAAACCATGAACCCCAGTCCATTTTTAATCATAAGAAACACCTTTCCAACACCATATACCACTTTTTATTTTCAGCCATCATTAAATCCGAAAATACAAAAATACTTTTCATCTTGCATACATCATTAAAAACCCAAAAATATCATTTATCATTGCATCCACCATCATTGCATATTTATTTCTGTTTGCATTGCATAACTATCCTGATATCATTCTTACACCTTGTGCTTGACAACCACAGGTGAGGTTGAGGACCAAAACATCTAACCTTGTTTTGTAGGTAACCAAAAGAAGGATAAGAAGATAAATCTACCACTTCAGATTCCCCGAGAGTTCGATATTAAACCCTCGAGTCACCCCTCGTGGGGAAAACTGTCTTCCACTTACTATACACTCTGCACTTGGAGTCTCAACCTAAATCCCGTTATTTGTGCAGGCATCAAGACTTGCTCTTCGGGTCATCACACACACGCTCTCATAAACATGCTTGATCAAAACAAGTAGACAAGAACGGGGTACATAATATGCATCTATACTCCTAACTGAAACAAACATTGCAATCTCAAACATATTAACTCATAAAGATCCACCACAAAGGTATTACAACGGTGACCGTAATCATGTTCAGCAGCTCATACGGTGCTAATTTAGTGAAGCTCAAGAGAGGAGAGATACATAAGTTACTTTCACAAACCCATAGTCCAGAGGTGGACTACTCCCTCTTTATCTGTGTTTGTGCGGCGCTCCTTCCAGAGAACGTCGGTGGACCTTTTTTATAGGCGTTTTTAGGTCAAGACGAAGGCGGTGGAGCGAAGATCGACGGCAACGGAGCCACGAGGCCCAAATGGGTGGGTCCCACGCGGCCCATGTACCTGGCCGCATGGGCCCTGCTCATTTGGCCCTCGGGCCTCCGTTTGCTCGCTTCCTTTTTCCGTAGGTCTTCTTCCTTCCAAATATTGACGCCCGTAAATTTACAGGTGATTTCGTTGACGTTTGGGTCCCTGAAACATTAAAATACAAAACTAGGGTTTTCTGCCTGTGCAGGGTTAATTCCATAAAAATAGGAAATCATTGATATATTTCCGAAATCATGATAAAACATTGATATAACCCTTATATGATGAATATGATTGGAATATAAGCAATTAAAGTGCAAAGTTCATGTATGCATTTTACATGCATCATGGGGCCAGCAACATGAAGGGGAGTTGAATGGGCTGCAGGCTCTTTTTATTAAAGATTGTCCATATGCCTACTATGTTCATTGCTATGCACATCGGTTACAACTTGCTCTAGTTGGTGCAGCAAAAGATGTGGTTCCTGTCACACAATTCTTTCAGAAGCTTCTCTTTGTTATAAACACAGTTGACTCCTCTTCAAAACGTCATGATGAACTGCATGATGCCCAACTGGTTGAGATTGCGCGTTTGCTGGCAATTGATGAGATTGAGACAGGTAAAGGAGCTAATCAGATTTGCTCATTGAAGCGTCCAGGAGACACTAGATGGGGTTCCCATTTAGGTTCTGTTTCTAGTCTCATGCACATGTTCAATTCGGTGAAAGTTGTTTTAGAAAAATTAGGGGGTGATGCATCGGAGATGATTTGTCAGTTCAGCTGCACCTGGAAGTAGACTTGCTCGACACAGTTTATCAGTAGCAACAGTTTTATGACAGTAGCAGTAGTGAAATAATAGCAGCAGTAAAATAAGGACAGCAGTAATAATTGCAGTAGACAGCAGGATTAAAATACTGTAGGCATAGGGATGGATGAACGGGCGCTGCATGGATGAGATAATTCATGAAATAGTCATACATAGGGCAATTGCAGATAAATAAATAAGGTATCCAAGTAATAATCAATCATAAGCATGTGTTCCGTATTTAGTCGTGCGTGCTCGCAATGAGAAACTTGCACAACATCTTTTGTCCTACCAGCCCGTTTGCAGCGGGCCTCAAGGGAAACTACTGGTAATTAAGGTGCTCCTTTTAATAAAGCACCAGAGCAAAGCATTAACACTCCGTGAACACATGTGATCCTCACGTCGCAACCATCCCCTCCGGTTATCCCAATTTCTGTCACTTTGGGGCCCCGGGTTCTGGACAGTGACGTGTGTATACAACTTATAGATATGATCCAAAACAATAATTATTCTGTGATTCAATAACATGTTCAGATCTGAGATCATGGCACTCGGGCCCTAAGTGACAAGCATTAAGCATAATAAGTTGCAACAATGACATAAAGTACTACCGATGGATACTAGGCACCAAGCCCTAACAAATCTCACAACTATTACATGAATGATCTCATCCAATCCCTACCATCCCCTCAGCCTACAGCGGGGGAATTACTCACACATGGATGGGGGAGTCATGGATGGTCGATGGAGAGGTGGCGGTGATGATGATGGCGATTGATCTCCTCCAATTCCCCGTCCCGGCAGGGTGCCAGAACGGAGTTTCTGATCCCCGAAATAGGGTTCTCGGTGGCGGCGGAGCTCTGGAAGGTTTCTGTAAAAAACGTCGATTCCCCGAAGTTTTTAGGTCAGAGGCTTTTAGTAGTCCGAAGGGGAGCGCTGGGGCCACACAGGGGGGCCACACGAGCCCTGGGCGCGGCAAGGGCCCACCCGCGCCCTGGGTGCGTGTGGTGCCCCTGTGCACCCTCCTCGCTTCGTCTTCTGGCTCCGTGGGTCTTCTGGAAAAATAGGATTTATGGAACTTTTTCTGGAATTTTTTCTGAAACTTTGACTTTCTACACAAAAACGAGACACCAAGGCAATTCTGCTGAAAACAGCGTTAGTCCGTGTTAGTTGCATTCAAATCACACAAATTAGAGGAAAAACAATAGCAAAAGTGTTCGGAAAAGTAGATACGTTTTGAACGTATCAACTCCCCCAAGCTTAGCTTATTGCTTGTCCTCAAGCAATTCAGTTAACAACTGAGTGCGATAAAAGAAACTTTTACGAACACATTTGCTTCATATGATGTATACATGCCTACTATATGATCAATTACTTAGACAATTCATAATAGGAAACATGCAAATAATGACACCTAGTAGTTATGCAAATCATGAAAAGATACCAAAGTACTAAGAATGAATAACATAGCATATGTCTATCCACAAGAATTGCAATGTTCGTAAAAAGATATGACAAAGTGGTATCTCGCTTGCCTTTGTTTGAAGGGCAAAACATAAATGCCAAGGCACCTCTGAAGTTCAAGTGAAGACTAGATATAAAAATATCAAGATAAGAGTATCATAGTTATACCTCAATTAATCGTATCCTGGGACAAGCACATTACACTAAAAACGACAGTTATGCTCTCGAAGAGGTGCTCAAAGAAAGGATGGTGACTCAACATAAAATAAAAAGATTGGCCCTTCGCAGGGGAAGCAGGGATTAACACGTGCTAGAGTTTTTTATTTTAAAAAAATAGAGGTAAAATGTTTTGAGAAGTGTTTGTTAATTGTCAACGAATGGTAGCGGGTGGAACAGTATTCTACCTGTCAAATGGACTTTTAAGAGCGGCTCCCATGAAGGACGTTATTTCTACCAGCAAGGCAGATCATCCCTCTTTCTCTTTGGTTTACACACATTCAGGTATTTCACTGTTTGTCATTGCTTACTGATGAATCAGAGCAAAAGTGTGAAGAGAATTAATTGGTTAAAGTTGTAATTAATTGGGACTGGGCACCCCGTTGCCAGCTCTTTTTGCAAGTTATTGGATAAGCGGATGTATATGCCACTAGTCCAGGTGTAAAAATCCATTTGACAAATAGAATAAAGAATAACCACACTAATTCCTCATGAGCTAGTAAACATTGACACAAAAAAGGGAAATATTTTAAAAGTTTTAAAGGTTAGCACATGCAAATTTACTTGGAATGGCTTGAAATACCATGCATAGGAGTTTTTTGGTGGACTCTTTGGGATAACTTGGTTTAAAGGATTTGGATGCACGAGCAGCATTCCCGCTCAGTACAAGTGAAGGCTAGCAATAGACTGGGAAGCGACAACCACGAGAGCGATAACGGTCATAATCATGCTTGCGACAAAATAAAATTAACGGAGGCATAAAATGATACTAAAACTCTGAGGCAAAATAGATCATCAAGGCTTAATTGACTTATTTTTCAGTCATAACATGTGTGAGCATGTGCCAAGTCGAATCAAGTGAATTATTCAGAGGAGGATACCAGCCTGCCATACGTTTTACGAATAGAACAATGCATGTAAATATCTATATGACATGTTATTCGCTATTAGCATTTGGTACTGGTCATAAAAAGACATAAACTACTAAGTAATCATTAAATAACATAACCACTACCATGATAGCTAAGCATGTTCACATGAGTAGGCATATTTACAAAAATGAAACAAATAGAGTTCATACCAGCCTTTTACCACATCCGAATTGTCGTAAGTCGTCATTATTGCTTTTCACTCGTGTGGCTTGAATGATGTGAAATGATAACCAAGTCCAAGTGGAACCACGGAAATTTTTCGAACTCCTGAAACAACTATACAAAACAGCAGAAGAACAACAAATATTTTTGGGTTTTCGAATTTAGAGCAAGCATAGAAAGAAACAAGCAAACAAAGCAAAATCTTTTGGATTTTTGAATAACAAGCCAAAACGGAAAATAAAGTAAACTAGCACTACAAATTCAAAAGCAAGAGAAATAAAGGAAATATTTTTGGTCTTTTGGTGTTTGCGAAAATGAAATGGACACAAGAAACAAAACAAAAAGAAACAAACTAAAACATGGATATACAAAGTACCGACATGATATGAATATGATAAAATGAGTGAACTTGTCGGCATACCTCCCCCCAAGCTTAGGCTTTGGCCTAAGTGGGAGACTAATCATCCACATGGCCCAGAACTCCTTCCAGGTGGGTCACCTAGCGTGATCATAATCAGGATCCTGGTATGAGGAGCTCGTGTGTCAAAGGGCTGAATGAAGTCCTCCTCAGGACCTCCTCCCTCACTATCCGCATGAAGGCCATGCTCCTCCATATATGCATCCAGGTCTCCCTTCGAGACGATCCTTGCCTGACATCAAGGTTAAACAAAAGAGGCGCAGGCAAACAGACTATGCGTTCATAGGTTTTAGTTCTCCACCTGGTCTTCTTAACAAAAACTAATTCATAAGATAGATTATCAATGGTGGACCAGCGGGATAAAATTGGTGGCTAATCATAGAGTTAGATCAAGTCTTTCTGGAATGAACAATTCATCAGAAGGATCAGCAGGAAAGACCAAGATCAGCTAAAACACGTGCATCAATAATGCCTCCAAAAATGGGACCTTTGGCGGCAAGGCGGCGAGCAATCAGGGCACCAAGGTTGTAGGTTTTATTATTTTTAAGTGCATGAGCAAGAAAAGCTAGATGATAGGAAGAAATACCACTAGTGTTCTCTATAGCAAGCACACTCGTGGCAAGATAATATTGAAGTACCTGATGGCTGGAAATTGAATGTTCCTTATCTTACCGCGCTGCACTCTGCGGAGATCATCATAGCTCAGCTCATGGTAAAGATCCGCCAACTCGCGCGGCTCTGCCTGATCTTTCTCACTGTCCCAGATGGAGCAACACCTATGACCTGCAAAATCTTTTCAATGTCCATGTTGCATGCTCGATCATAAATCTTAAACTCAACAGTGGGGTTAAAAGTAGAGTTATTAAACTTAAAGCTTTCAACAAAATTCTTAGTGAGGTTAGCATATTGTGGCCTCTCATCCTGCATAAATTTCCATCAAACCAACATTGTTAATCATCCTTATGAAGTCATCATAAATCCCTGCATCTCTCATTAAGTTAAAGCATGGAAAAAGATGGATGAGGAACACCATCATCTTCCTCTTCACCGATTCTCGGTGCCAAAAGATCCTCATTGTATGATGGCCTAGGTGCACCTCTTGATCTTGAAGCCTTGTTTGCCTTGAGGAGATGGTGTTGCCTTTCAAAGATTTCTCCATAAGTGTGTTTTTCCATCTTCCTTTTCTGAAATTTTTAAGCAAACCTCATAAAAAATAATTTTGGAGTGGTTTAAATCAAAGAAACACTAGGGAGACTTACTAGGGGACTAAACATGCATCAAAACTAGTTTAATCTAAACAAAACAAGCATGCAAGCTCTAATGACATGTCACCTA
>CAMZMU010000045.1:48142645-48291564 GCA_947311845.1 Poa pratensis | reverse complement strand
CATCATTCAATTCAATTACTCCTCTTTTCCTCGGCGTAGGTACCGGAGTTGGTTCAGGCAGGGTCCAATCATCATGATTTTGGCTTATCTTAGCCAATAATTCCTCGGCTTCATCTGGAGTTCTTTTCCTGAAAACACAACCAGCACAACTATCCAGGTATGTCCTAGATTCAACAGTTAGTCCATTATAAAATATATCAAGAAGTTCATTTTTAGCTAGTTGATGTCCAGGCCGAGCTCTAAGTAAAGAACAAAACCTTGCCCAAGATTCAGGCATTTTCTCTCCCTCATTTTGCTTAAAGTTAAAGATTTTCTGTAAAGCAGCATGTTGAGCACTAGCAGGAAAATATTTCTGAAAGAAAGCATTGACTAAACCCATCGGGCTCTCAATAGATCCAGGAGATAAATCATTAAACCAAGTTTTAGCTTCATCTTTCAATGAGAAAGGGAAAATTTTAGTAACAAAGTAACTGCGTTTCTTAATATCATCAGAAAACAAACTACTCAGAGTAGAGAGAGTGTTCATATGTTCTACAGCACTTTCATTTTCAGTTCCTCGAAAAGGTTCTTTCTCAGCAATAGTTATAAAAGACAAGTCCACAGAGAAATCATAATCTTTATCTTTTATATTTATGGGAGATGTAGCAAATTTAGCATCAGGAGAAAGTTTATAGTTGACAGCACGTCTTTGAAGAAGATTTTTAATAGCATTAACATCTTTAGAGGTATCACAATTCATGCATTCATCAATAAAGTCATCATCAAGTTCAACATAAGTTTCCTCAAGATCATCACTAGTAGTTTCTCTTGTTTCAGGTGAATAAGCAGGTGTAACAGGAGTTTCATTAGGTGTTTCAGTATTTTCAAGTTGTTTAGATTTAGCAATTGTAGCATCTAGAAAAGGACCTAGTGAACCTCTTTCATCAAGCACAGTAGAAGCATCATCAAATTCATCAGAAACATTCTCAGATTCAGCAGAAGTAGCAGCACGTGAAGCATGTGCATGTGGTGGTGTGACAAGTTGACTTATAACAGACGGTGAATCAAGAGCAGCAGAAGTGTTCAGAGTTGTACCTCTCCTTGTAGTGGATGGCAATATGCGAACCTTATCATCACGAGGTTTACCCATGATGAATGAATTGCAGCGAGCAGTATGACTCCCTGGTGAGCTTATAAATAGAGCTATGCTCCCCGGCAACGGCGCCAGAAAATAGTCTTGATGACCCACAAGTATAGGGGATCGCAACAGTCTTCGAGGGAAGTAAAACCCAAATTTATTGATTCGACACAAGGGGAGCCAAAGAATATTTATAAGCCTTGACAGATGATTTGTCAGTTCAGCTGCACCTGGAAGTAGACTTGCTCGACACAGTTTATCAGTAGCAACAGTTTTATGACAGTAGCAGTAGTGAAATAATAGCAGCAGTAAAATAAAGACAGCAGTAATAATTGCAGTAGACAGCAGGATTAAAATACTGTAGGCATAGGGATGGATGAACGGGCGCTGCATGGATGAGATAATTCATGAAATAGTCATACATAGGGCAATTGCAGATAAATAATAATAAGGTATCCAAGTAATAATCAATCATAGCATGTGTTCCGTATTTAGTCGTACGTGCTCGCAATGAGAAACTTGCACAACATCTTTTGTCCTACCAGCCCGTTTGCAGCGGGGCCTCAAGGGAAACTACTGGTAATTAAGGTGCTCCTTTTAATAAAGCACCGGAGCAAAGCATTAACACTCCGTGAACACATGTGATCCTCACGTCGCAACCATCCCCTCCGGTTATCCCAATTTCTGTCACTTTGGGGCCTCGGGTTCCGGACAGTGACGTGTGTATACAACTTATAGATATGATCCAAAACAATAATTATTCTCATGATTCAATAACATGTTCAGATCTGAGATCATGGCACTCGGGCCCTAAGTGACAAGCATTAAGCATAATAAGTTGCAACAATGACATAAAGTACTACCGATGGATACTAGGCACCAAGCCCTAACAAATCTCACAACTATTACATGAATGATCTCATCCAATCCCTACCATCCCCTCAGCCTACAGCGGGGAATTACTCACACATGGATGGGGGAGTCATGGATGGTCGATGGAGAGGTGGCGGTGATGATGATGGCGATGATCTCCTCCAATTCCCCGTCCCGGCAGGGTGCCAGAACGGAGTTTCTGATCCCCGAAATAGGGTTTTCGATGGCGGCGGAGCTCTGGAAGGTTTCTGGAAAAAGCGTCGATTCCCCCGAAGTTTTTAGGTCAGAGGCTTTAAGTAGTCCGAAGGGGAGCGCTGGGGGCCACACAGGGGGCCACACCACCCTGGGCGCGGCAAGGGCCCACCCGCGCCCTGGGTGCGTGTGGTGCCCCTGTGCACCCTCCTCGCTTCGTCTTCTGGCTCCGTGGGTCTTCTGGAAAAATAGATTTATGGAATTTTTCTGGAATTTTCTGAAACTTTGACTTTCTGCACAAAAACGAGACACCAAGGCAATTCTGCTGAAAACAGCGTTAGTCCGTGTTAGTTGCATTCAAATCACACAAATTAGAGGAAAAACAATAGCAAAAGTGTTCGGAAAAGTAGATATGTTTTGGACGTATCAATCGGCAGGAGCAAACCGAGCTGATGGAGATACCGCTTTCACCTACTTGACAGCCTTTGAGTTTGTATTTATCCTTTGCATGATGAGAGATATATTGGAAACCAGTGAAGATCTTGGGAAGGCTTTACAAAAAAAGAAACAAGACATAGTAAATGCAGTTCGTCTAGTGCATTCCACCAAGGTGCTTCTAGAAGATATGAGATCTGATGAAGGGTGGGATATGTTCATCCTGACGGTTATTGAGTTCTGTGTGGAGCATGGCATCGAGATTCCAGACATGGAGGCAACATATATTTTGCGTGGTGGGCGTTCCCGTCGTCAACCTGATCATTTTACTACTGAAAGGTATTTACGGGTGGAGATATATCGAGCAACAATTGATAGTCAGATCACTGAATTGAATTTCAGGTTCAATGAGAAAGTGATGGATCTCTTATCCATTAGTGTTACACTCATACCAAGAAATGGATTTAGATCTTTCAGTCCTAAAGAAATATGTTCAATGGTGGAGAAATATTATCCAGCCGATTTTACACAACAAGAGAGGTGTGGGTTGGAGCTTCAGTTGAAGCATTTTGTTGTGGATGCTAAAAACAGTGAAGAACTGAGGAAACCATTGACCATTACTTCTTTATGTCGCTGTCTTGTTGAGATAGGAAGAGATAGAATATATAATTGGATTGACAGGTTGCTTCGATTGCTTGTTACTCTCCCTGTTTCCACCACAAATGCTGAGCGTGCCTTTTCCAGTTTGAAGATTATCAAGTCAAGGTTGCGTAACAGGATGGAAGATGATTATCTTGCAGATAGCATGCTGGTACAAATAGAACGGGAGATCGCTTTAGAAATTAGTTATGATGATGTGATTGCAGAGTTCAAAGCTACGAAGAACAGAAGAGGATTTCTGTAGGCAGTAGGCTGTAGCTAGCTAGTGGTCATATTTTTTTGTCTTTTGGTCATGGAGCATACAAATTACGTGTCCAATGTCCAGGTATATCCGAACCATTTATATTTGTTGCCTTTTGCATGAAGATATCTATAAATCATCATGACATTGCTATATCACAATATTTGTTCATCTTTTCTATGACTTGCCTCCCTTTTTTATGCTTTTGTCCTGTTTTTTATGGATTGTGCCCCCTCTTGTCATTTGTTCACGCTCCGCCACTGCACCCCATCACGAACTGATCTCGAGCGATCCATGTATAATACGCCGGGTTCATCACCATCTTCTTCTTTCCTTCTTCCTCAACCTCCAGGTTTTTGCCGGGCGCGACGTCAGAACCGTCGAGCAGGCCCATCACCTGCGCACCTCGAAGCGGAGGAAACACAAGTGCCTTCCAGAACAGAAAATTGTTCCGAGTGAGTTTTTGGGAGGGAGGGTTACCCAGAGCGGCGGCCAAGGTAGCCATGGATCCAGACGACGACATGGCGGCGGCAAGGGTTTTGGTTTTTGGGTTTTGGCGGCGGCGGCAGGTTGTATGTTTGTGTGGCGGCGACGGCTAAGAGCGGCGGCGGCGGCAAGATGCGGCGGCGGCAGCGGCTTGTTTTTCCTAGGGTTTTGCGGCGGCTAGGTCTCAGAAGAGGCCTGCTCTGGTCGTTCCACCACAATTTACAGGGTAAACGCATCCAGGCCAATGTTTGAAAGTTCAGCAGACAGTACTTGCATTTGCAGTCGATGATACGGTTGTTGCCTCGTTTGATTTCTGAAGTGAGCATTAAAAGAGAAATGGAAACAGAACAACGGAGATGGCTTAGTGCTGGAAATCATCAGCTATCGTCGCAACTCGCAAGCGCATTGTTCCTAAAATGACTGGATTGTGATACCTCGATGATGTATGTGTTCATAAATTGACTGTGACTGTGATATCTCGGAGAAGGTGATGAGATGTGTACAGTCTGACTTTATGATGTGAAGAGATTGTCAGGGCACGAAGAGAAGACTATATGGATGGCTATCTAGTCAAGCATTACAGTGAGACAACATTCGAAAAGAAAAAATTATGAAGAAGTTCCAAAGCGTTAACATCCTACTGTATTTTGCTTATTTTTTTGGAATAGTGATATTTTGTACTACTCTGGATGATATATATAAATCGTTAACATCCTATTTTACAGTAATTGTCCATGGCATATCTGTTTGATATAACCATAAATGAGTCTTGTTTTTGGCCCCATCGTAGATACATACACCCACCATATACAAGCACGTGACAAATTCCGTAAATAGTTGCTACTTGCTAGAAATGAAATAAAAACACACTTCTAACGCTTGGGGAAGGCTCGAAATTATTGGTTTTAGATAGATTGGGTTGGCGCATGCGTTGACAGTTGAATCTCGTTTAACCAAATATGACTATGCTTCAGCATACCTCAAGACTTGTGCTTTCTGCACTCATCGAAAGGATCTCGGACTAGGGTCGTACTAAGACATCCAATTACTATTCTGATTCTCACATCGCTCTTGCTTCTAATTGGCTTCTAATTGGTTAGTGCAGGATGCTACTCTCTCCGTCCAGTTTCGGAGAAGAGAAAGGTTGTGTTCCTTCTTTTCTTTCAGATAGTGGGGGCCTCTTTGGATTGTAGGAACTTCAAAGGATTTTCATAGGATTTCGATCCTTAGAAAGTTTTTCTATGGATTACCTTTGGTTCAAATGACTTGTGCTACTAAAATCCTATGGATTTGATTCCTATGCCCCAAATCCATAGGAATTTGAACATCCACTTCAACCTCTTTTTTTAGACTCAAGTGCGTAGGATCGAGATACTTTTTCTATGTTTTACATTTTATCCGACCGACAATTCATACAGTTTTTTTGTGTTTTACAATCCTCTAATTTGCACTTACAAACCCGTGAAATTTCTGTGTTTTTCATATTACTGTGTTTTCAAACCTTTGAAACATGTTCTTTGATAAAGAACTATCGAAATATAGGAGAGAAGCTTTAGCTGAAAACTGCAATTTTCTCATTGGGCTGCAGACTGCGGTGGTGGTCTAGGGAGGATGATCACCAGAAGTTCAGTACTAAGGGAATTAGAGAAACATTATGTGCGTAGATTCAAACAAAGGAGTTTCCGAATAATGCTAGAACAAAGGCAATCGATATGTGACAGGAGGTATGGTTACCGTCTATTATTAGTTTGATATGTGGTTTTTTATCAAAATGATGCATACAACCTTAACAAAGTCTCAAGAAAAAAAGTACATCGATCAGCCTGTCTACAAGCTTCATAATGAGGGTAGCCATGATCTAGCTGTTTACCCTGACCGCACACCTACGTTGAATAGGTGAATATATGAAAAGCTGCTGTTAAATTCTAAACATGCATATTAGGTGCATTTGTAGGTGCATAGGCACTCGTATTTCTCAAGAGACGTGTTACGGTACATCTAAGTAACCTGGACCGTTCGTGGGCCTTGATCCGACGGTCCACGGCTGATATACTACACACTTTTTCGTGTAGTATTAGGGGTTGTTTAGTCAAAACACTTGTTTAAATCATAAACTTTTTCCCGCTCGATTAAATTGTAGGGTAATCCAGTAAAAACACTTATTCAAAAATTCAAACGCGAGGGCAATATAGACATTACACTTAATCATTTCATTCGTTAGGGTTAGAACACCAGCAGAGACGGCGGCGACGGCGGCGACGTTTCGGAACCCACTTTCAGCAGCATCAGAGAATGGGGTTTCACACTAATCTGAATCATGCTGCTCCCAGCTTTCTAACTCAACAGCTCCGCTTTCTACCAGCGGGAAATTCTTACAGTTTGCACGAGCAGAAGTGAAACGTTTGCCTAGACACACTAATCTGATTCATTCATGCAAGTCACTCACCGGACGGGGGGTGGGAATCCGAGGGCGTGGGGGGCTCTCCAGGATTGTGGATCCTGCGCGGCGGCGGCCAGCGGGGAGAGGGAGGAGGCACGGGCGGTGAGGTCGCGGGCGGCGGGCGGCGGCTGGCAGCGGGCCGGGCAGAGGCACGGGCGGCGGCCGGGGCAGAGGCACACGAGCTCACCTCGCTGATGATTAGGTTAAATATACTGCGCCGATTAATGAAAACAATGTCGTAGTATATAGCCGTTACTTAGAGCCGTTAATACGTCGTTACCCCTAAACTGGCGCACTAAGACGGGCCTAATTTTCAGAAGCCCGTTACCAGCCCAATTCACCGCGTCCGTCGGATCAACCATATACTACACCCTAATTTGTGTAGTAGAATGCACCGTAAAATCTGTCATTTCTCAAAGGTTTTTTTCTTTATCATCCAATGTTTTTGTTTCTTTTGAACACTTTTCTGCAGGGTAACAGGGAAGAGCCGGGACTTACCTTTTAGTAGAGGAGAGCTTCAGTTGCACGGTGCATTGACAAAAGTTCATTTAAAAAGGTTCGCAAGGAACTAAATCAACAAAAAAGCAAATCAATGGAAGAATAGCGGATTTTATTCTTTCCTTTCATTAACTTGAGATGGGCTCCATAGCCAAGTCAGCAAGTGATGCAGATAATGTTTTTCTGTCATTCCTTTATTTGCTGCAAAGCTTTATTCAGTTGAAGCTTCGCTTGACGTGGCAGCGGCAGGAATTAGGCATCACGTCGACATACTTTCTCCTAATAAACTCGCATAATACGACTAGCTGGTAACAATTGGGTGTGCCATGAGCACACGTGAGGGACCCCATGGGAACAAATCTGCAATTACCTATGACATGCTCTATCTTTTTTTCATGTTTTCCTCAAGGAGAACAGCTGCTGCCCCAAAGCTGTGGTACAGCATATAGGCCCAACGATTACCCCCCCCCCCCCCCCCCCCCAGCAATCGCTGCTCCAAGATATGTGCAAGTAAAGATGTGGAGTATGTGCCAATTGACATGCACGTCCGAAGAACATACAAAATCGGGTTGCCAAATATCTGAAGAAAATGGTAATAGCTGCATGAAAAACAGTATCACGCCCTGCACTCCTGCATCGGTGCAGCAACCGTTGGGCCTTTCAGAAACACGCGCCCCTTCTCCCCTCAACTGGCAGAGGCAAGAACATTTCAGTTCTGAGATAAATCTAAAAGATGTGTAAATGTGTAATAGACACGTGAATCGCCTGCTTGGCTTCTTTTATCTGTATATGGTGCGCCGAATCTATTTTATGCTGCAGGCTCTGGAAAACATGCACGAACAATGCCTTAACAAGGCATCCACTTCGCTAAGAAAACAAGGCATGATCCCCTGTTCTCTGCCAAAAAGGAGAGAACAGAATTGAAAATCCAAGTGCGTATGCAGCTGGGTGGTAGAAGTAAACTGCTATGTCCATCCATGTAGGGTGAAAGAGAAGTTTCCACACTGACCAATACCTCCGGCCTTGTGGGATCTAAAGTTCCAACGGCCTACAACTATCACTCGACTCCTACAAGCAAAGAGAGAAAGAGAGAGATCGAATCAGCCGGTGTTGTCTGTCTCCTTCTGTAACTTGCAGTGCCACTCGAGAGATAGATCGCATCAGCGTCATCTTGTTTCGCAGGGTAAAAGAAACTTCCGATACATGATCCCAATTGCAAACTTTCCCGGAGGATGCATGGTCGCCACGTTTCCGCGAGTAACTTTTGCCCCCGGAAAAGAGTTAAATACAGTAGAAGTCCTTATACTTGTCGGGCTGGCTCGATTTAGTCCTCGTAGTTGGAAATTGAAGAATTTTACCCGCGTACTTGTGAATTGGACTCGATTTAGTCCGGAACCATGTTTGCTGTCGAATTTGAGCTGACGCGGATGACATACGAACTGCAATCTTGCACGAACACCCTCCCGCATCTAGAAAGTTTTTCTTCCGCTGCCTGAAATTTGTACGTACCCCCTCCCCATCTGATCCATTAGGCAGCGCCCCGCGCCGCTTCAATCCAGACAGTTATGTTCCACGGAGGGAAAAATGAGGGGGAACTGGGGAACTTGTATAGGATTTAACATTAGATAAAATCTAAGAGATCAAATTTTTGAATGGACAAAACATGTTCAAATTTATGAAACAAATTGAAAAACGCGGCGGGATTTTTCTCATATTTACAGTGGTAGGAGGTTAACTTACCATAATGGAGTCACGCGGGAGGGGCTAAATGCAAGTTTCCAGGCCAGCTTCTCTACTGCAACTGGGACCCACGTACACGTGTCGTCCGCGTCAGCTCAAATTCAACACAAACATGCTTTTGGACTAAATCGAGTCAAATTCACAAGTACGCAGGTAAAATTCTTCAAATTCCAAGTACGAGGACTAAATCGAGCCACTTGGACAAGTACAGGGAGTTCTACTGTATTTAACTCCCCGGAAAAGGTCCCAAAAGGGAAGAAACAAAGGCTCTGAATCTGCTCAGCTGCAGTGCCCAACTTCCTTCAGGTCCTCACACACACGTTCAGTTTGCCGCTCAAAGGTGCTATTTCTATGTCGATCCTCCGCAAAAGCTCATTCGCTCCGGTCATCTTCCACTCGGTTCTGTCCGTGGAGAAGAACGGAGTGGAGCTCACGTCCTGTTTCCATCTTTGGGAGCTTACGTGCCATGCCGATCCGGGTTTCCATTTTCTCACGGCGGCATGGGTTGGAAGGAGACGCATGCATCATAGGACGTGAGTCATCACTCCTGAGGCAGCCACGCAGCCTACACTAAAGGTGAGTTCGAAGAGTGGTAGGAAATTCGGACTTGGTAGCCATAGATTTGGTTGGGAATATTTTGGATGACTTCCATGTCATCCGAAATGCAAAGGCAATGGTCCCCACTGGGAGTTCAGCTATAGGATAGATATAGAGCCAGACCTAGACATTTCGAAAAGATGGTAAGAGTCGACTTACGGTCAAAAGATATGCTCATAACCATTACTCTTACTCCTACTTTACTTTTAACTCTCTCTTTAGTGGTATTGCAACTGCTCGACCCGTCTGTAACTCTATCCACCTTTTGTATTCCCTTGGGCTAGACCGCGGCCGTGATTTGAGCGGCGACAGATTTTGTTCCATAGATTTGCTCCCAAGGGTTTGCGATTTCTATGTTTACATTAGTTTTTTCTATATTTTTGGCGATTATGTGGTACCATGTCCGGATGTTATCTATGTTTTTCTGTGAACTTGGTCAACGCAGTAAGAGAGAAAAGGAGATGTGGGGCTGGTGGTGGGGCCCACGTACACTTTAGCAAATCACTCATGATGTGTGGGCCCGAGCTGTCAATATAGCGTCAATCAGCACTCAACCGAGATCTAGTGTTTTGTGCATAAAGATAACCAAAAATATGGTGGATTTTTGTGCCCAGACATTAAGTGGTGGATTTTTGTAAATTTGGCATTCAAAGTGATGGTTTATGCTATACATTCATCTTCTCATATGTTGCAATCTCTTTCTCTCATGATATTGTCTATTCTCGCCTCTCCTCCTATAATCCAAACTTCCAGCGTCGTCCACCCTCTATAGTTTACTACGGCCGCCGCGTTAAATTGGAGTCTCACTGTGTCTGTGCTCCACCCATTTGGTTCCAAGTTGAGGTTGCTCCACCCATTTGGTTCCAAGTTGAGGTTGCCATCACTGTTTCGAGGTCAGTTTTCCTGTCTCCCTGTTTCCTCTTTGTCCTTCCACCACCCCTCTTATCCCCATATGCACTCATCTACTCCCTAGTGAACGGTGCAACTCGCCTCGCTCCGTAACGGAAAGTGCTATTTGCTCCCGAGCTACAGTGCTCCCTCCATTAAAAAAAATCCGAAATTATATTTGTGGGTTTCAAAAAATTCTGAAAAAAATGACGGGTGTATCCAATGGTGTATCCCATAACGTGCAAAATATCAATTTGAAATACGTTGTATTATGAGCTACACAAAAATAACAAAAACTAGTAAAACTTAGAGATTTGAAAATAGGCATATTTAGATCCCCAATTTGTCATTTTTGTGTATATCAAAATACAAAGTACTTGGAGTTCATATTTTGCATGTTCGTGGGATATACTATTAGCTATACCCGGATTTTTTTCAGATTTTTTTGAAACTCATAAATATGTTTTTTTGATTTTTTTATTGGAGGGAGCACTGGAGCTCGGGAGCAACAAAAAAAAAAAGGTCTCTACTCGCTCCGTAAGCCCAAAATTCAGACTAGCTTCGTAGATTTTTTTTGCCAAAGATTTTATTATTTCCTAGGCGTGCGAGAAAGAACTAATTGTAAACCAATGCTAAGTATTGTCTGATTTTAGCATCCATATTAAAGAATATAAAACGGATAAAAATAATTTGAGTGCTACCCGTACCTATAGAGAATAACCACTCATTTTTGTGAAAGTCATAGGTAACATCCCATAGGGATGCAAAAAAAAATATACTAGACATATACAAAATGGAGTATAAGTGATACATGTGGGTCCCGTTTTTGTGCTTAACATCCCATAAAGCACGACTGCATCTCTTGCCTAAAATCTACTATCGGTAGCTCAATCCCACGCATCCGGCCTGATCAAAAGCTTCCAAGCATATCTTGCCTAAGATCTACTATTTGAAAGTTGAATTCCGTGCAAATAAAACTGATGTGTCATCCTTGCCTGGAGCCACATAAGCACTTTTTTCCGGTACAGAGAAAGAGCTGACCAATGTGTGCGCAGAATGGAAGAATTCGTAAAGTGGTGAAAGTGTCGCAGAGAGTCATAAAGTGTTCATCTATCCGATCCAAAACAAGGATCGATACCTTAATTGGGCTAGTGTGCATCCTACAGGCCGCGATAAAGCACCTATTCGAAGACCATGTTTTGAGCCCGTGAAATCGTCTTTTCATTCAGCTGCCGAAATTCCCAGTCCGTGGGCCGACTGCCACGTGGACGGTGATGAAAAAATGCGCGACATGCGTCACCTGGATAAGATGCTGCGCATGTGCATGCATGGCAGCATGACCGTCCATCGTTTTACCAACCCAATCTATCCATGAACTCGTAACCACCGCACGGTCGATGCAGCTCTCTCGCAACGTTGGCTTGTTCGTGGTTGGTCCAGTCCAGAGTGATTGATCCGCACATGCAAGCAAATTTGCAAGCCCAATCGCCTGGATCTGCTCAGCTCTCGCTGTTCTTTTTTTTGCACAAACAGAGGCCCCGAAGGACCTAGAGACTGCATTCATTCAGCGGTGGTGCATAAATTTTACAGAAAGGACCCCAAGAGGAAGAAAATCATACACAGGCCCCTAAATTTTGCAGATAGCACCCTACAGAAGATCGCCAAACGCGATCAAGTCCATCTTCTCCGCCGACGGTCGTTGACCTCGCTGCGCGGCCACCTCTGCACCCACCGGGGACGAAACCACTTGGTGAAGCAGCAGCGTGATCCGCCACGCCGAGATCCATAAAGATCCTCCACTGCAGGAGGAAGAACATGCTCAAGCCACGCAGGCCGAGCGCAGCAGGGCCACTCCTGTGACCAAGGATAGCGGCGGCGCAACCTCGCCGTCGCTTGGAAGCTGCGGCAGAGGGTGCAGACCCCAGGAACCCTCGATGCCACCGCCGAACAACAGCAACCGCACTAGTCCCACTTTCCTCTCTCTGACCTCCATGGCTAGTCAAGAGGAGAAAGGAACTCGCGAGGTCGCCTCGTCGGTGGTGGCAGCGCCCATGGCGACGCCTCGATGGAGATGGCAAGCAGGTCCAGCACCACCCCTTCCCCTCGCCTCCACGGCAGGCCAGAAAGGGGGTGACCGAGCTAGCCACCAAGCTCCATGAAGGAAAGCAGTCACCGCAGAGCCACTCCTCCTCGCCGCCACGGCCGGCCAGAAGCAGCTTCACAGCGTCGACTCCCTCCACCTCGAAGCGCCTGAGAAGAAGGCCCTTATTTGAGGAAGTGGTGGCCGCCGCCACCATCCAGAGCTCCAACCAGAGGAGCAAGAGGATGGCGACGACGAACCCTAGAGCTGAGATCCGGCCCCGATCTCGAGCCTCACTTCCGGGTAAAGCGCCCACTACTGGCGAAAAGCCAAAACTACAACTACATAACCCTAAAACTACTCCGGCGCCAGCCCTCCGCCGCCATCCGCCGGCTACTCCGGCGAGAGGGGCTCGGGAGCAGCCCGGCCTTATCCGCACGACTCTCAAAGCAGGAGCTGGGGAGGAAGGGGGGAGAAAGAGCCTTCCAGCTCTCGCTGTTCGGTTCCCGCATGCTCCATTTCCGGGCGGTGGAAGATCACAATCGACGCAATGACGATGACGGAAGTGGCAAAATGCTTTGCGTCCATCCTTCCCGCTCAAACGCGAAACCACATATACTAGGCGGCCGAATTATGAAGACGTATTTCTTGAAAAAACTACATTAAAATCCGCAACGCTAACGGATCACGTCTTTCTTGAAAAACTACATTAAAATCTGCAATGCTAAGAGCATCTCCACTCGCACGTCCCAAACGGCCGTCGGTGGAAGATCACAACCGACGCAATGACGATGACGGAAGTGGCAAAATGCTTTGCGTCCATCCTTCCCGCTCAAACGCGAACCCACATATATTAGGCGGCCGAATTATGAAGACGTATTTCTTGAAAAACTACATTAAAATCCGCAACGCTAACTGACCACGTCTTTCTTGAAAAACTACATTAAAATCTGCAATGCTAAGAGCATCTCCACTCGCACGTCCCAAACGGCCGTCCAAAGGCCTTCTGGGTGTGCCGAACACTTTTTTCCTCCCACTCGCGGCGTCCAAAGGAGAAATTGGTCCGGCGCGGCCCATTTTTGGTCCGGCACGCCCACCCGAAGCCCTCATCTTGGGGAGTCCTCGCGCGGGCCACGCCTGACAGCGAGAGAGGGCGACTTCAACCGACGGTGGTCAAAGCCGTCGTCAAAGGCACATGTCGCGTGGCCACGCCTCGTTATCACATTCGGCGGCCGTCAGTGAGCCGTCGCGTCCCATTGCTCGGCGGCGTGAATGCGGCGCGCCTTTTCGAGGCTGCGGCGTTAATGCCACCGCTCTCCGGCGGCCATAAAAGGCCGTGTACGCCGGCCCCGTCCCTCACACCTCGCCTTCTCTGCCCGCACTCGCCACCCGCCACCGCGAACCAACTCGGCCGCCATCGCGCACCACCTGGAGATGGCCGGAAACTCGAGGCGCACCGGAGGCGCAGCGGCGAACGGCTTCGCGCCGCGCACCCTCCTCCGCGAGCAGTCGGAGGCGTTGCGGGAGAACGGTTACCCTGTGCCGCCCGACATGCGCGTCGGAGGCCGCTGGGCAATCTCCGTCGGCGGGATCCCGGTGCCGCGCCCGCTCACGCGGGCGAACCGCGACTTCCGCGCCGCCATGATCACGATCTACTGGCAGGAGCTGACGCCGGAGGTGCGCCAGGACCTGCGCTGGGACCCGGAGAACGCGGCCAAATTCGGCCGCTACGAGGTGGCGTTCCAGCGGCTCTTCGACGAGGCGATGAGCCACTAGGACGGCCCTGGGCCGACGCCGCGCGAAAAGAACGTCGCCGGGCGCGAGGCGTTCTGGGGCGTGCCCGGGCGCACCCTCCACGCCGTCTTGGAGCACATCCACAACGGCTGATCACTGCTCCAGACGCCGGCGCCTGCTGCGCCTCCTCCTCCTCCGGCGAACCTTTGGGCGCCGCATGTGACGTTTGCCTCGTCACGCTCAGCTTCGTCCTCGTCGCGCTCGGCCGCCTCCTCCTCCCGCTCAGCGGCCTCCTCCTCCCGCTCAGCGGCCTCCTCCTCCCGCTCCCGCGCCTCGCGTCTGCTCATGCCGAAGCCGGAGCCGATGAAGGTCAAGGCGGAGCAGAGCTGTCGCCGCTCATGGCGGAGCTCATGGCGGCGTAGGCGGGCGTGGACGATGACGCCATCGCCAAGGCCGTTGAGGCCGCGTCGTACGACGACGTGTCCCCGCTCGACGGGTCGTCTGCCTGCGCGTGGTCGGCGTTCGAGCACGCCAAGTCCAAGGGTGTGCCCTTCTTCGACCTCACCTGCGACGGCGCAGGCCCTAGCCGCGTGAAGGAAGAGGACGGCGGCGCAGGGACCAGCAGCGGCGGCGCCGGCGTGAAGAAGGAGAAGGACGAGGAGGAGGAGGACCCCTACTTCGCCTTCAGGCGCCGCAACCGCCGCCAGTAGATTAGGTTTATTTAGATTTCATTCAAATTTGTAAAATTTCCTAAAGTTTGAATGAAATTCGCCTAAGTTTTATTTTACAAAAAATGATTTGGGCGCCGCGAGTGGAAAGCGACGGCGCCCAAAGGCAGCAGGCCGTCCGGACAGCGCCCAAATGGCCAGTCCGGAAGTACTTTGGGCGGCCATTTGGGCGCCCCGACTGGAGATGCTCTAACCTTAGAGCGCTCTCTCGGTTTTTGGACAGCACAATGACAAAGTCATCGGGAGGAAGAAAGTCGTCTCCACCCCCGCATTGACCGTCGGCCGAACCGCATGCCACTGACCCAATGCCATCTTGCCGCTGCGCCGTCATAAATCGCCCCCTCCGCCTGTCCGCCCCCGTCCCCGACTATCCGCTAAGCCACCGCGTCCCTTCTTTTCCGGTTTCAGCGCTGCACTCGCACGCTCACCGCTAAGTCCAGTGCTCCGCTGCCTCCTGCTCCATTCTCAACGTCGGGATAGGAAAGGGCAGAAAGAAGAAGAGAAAACAGTCAAAGGAAGGGGAGGAGGACGTGAGCGTGCCCGCACGAACGGCTCATGCGCGCGTAGAAAAGAATTTCTCTTGCAAGGCAAGATACAACATTTCATTTCGTTACAAAATATATCGACGTTCCTTTGTTTTGAGGGTGATTTTGCCTTGACAACAAAGGAGAGCGATCATAGCGTGCTTGAGAACTACGTAAGCGGAATCACAGAGAAGTCCCACACGGAAACGGAAACATTTTGCATAGCGCAGCACACAGCTGGTGCCAGAGCTTTCTTTTCTTGCTCGACTTCCCAGTTTCTTCCTTCCCGCGTTTCTCTTCTCCCGCCCACGATCCACACCTCCCTATAAAATGGAGACAAATCTCACCCAACTTCGTCTCCCGTCTCTCGTCGATCACGCGAATCGAGGCAGCACGTGACGACGGAGGCTACGGACAAGATACAGAGACGGTTGAGACACAGAGAGCTCGGGGTAGGAGCCGTTGCAGGCTACTGTCCCTTGGGCCCACTCGCAGTGTCCGTTGGGCGGCGCCGTCGATCTATATAAGTCAACCGACCGTCCTCACTTGGTCACCCTTATCCCGGCCCATTACATTACGCTAAAGCAGAGGAGAAGAGAGCAGAGTTCAGAGCTTGGAGCTGAGACCTCGTGCTTGCTTGTGGGACTAGTGCGGATTGAGAGAAAGAAAATGGCACGAAGCCCAGCTCAGGTCGCTCTCCCGTTCATCGCGCTTCTCCTTATGCTTCCAGGTAATCCTTTTTTGCGCTTCTGCAACCATCATATTTGCCCTGCTTGGTGTGCGTGTGCCTGATCAGTTGAGTTACTGGTTCGTTTCTTGCAGCTGCGTGGTCGGCGACGTTCACGATGACCAACGACTGCGCCTACACGGTGTGGCCGGGCTACTCTCGGGCGCCGGCACGGCCCCGCTGTCCACGACGGGGTTCGCTCTGGCGCAGGGAGCGTCGGCGACGGTGGACGCGCCGGCGGGCTGGTCGGGGCGCATGTGGGCGTGCACGCTCTGCGCCGAGGACGCCGCCACCGGCAAGTTCGCCTGCGCCACGGGCGACTGCGGCTCGGGCGCGCTCCAGTGCAACGGCGGCGGCGCCGCGCCGCCGGCCTCGCTGGTGGAGTTCACGCTCGACGGCTCCGGCGGCATGGACTTCTTCGACGTCAGCCTCGTCGACGGCTACAACCTCCCCATGCTCGTCGTGCCGCAGGGAGCGGGCGCTGCCGGCGCCGCAACCGCCGTCGCGGCCAACTCCACGGGCGGCGGGCCCAAGTGCATGGCCACCGGCTGCCTCGTGGACCTGAACGACGCGTGCCCGGCCGACCTGAAGGTCACGTCGTCGTCGACGGACGGCGCCGGAGCGGCCGCCGTCGGGGGCGCCACCATGGCGTGCAAGAGCGCGTGCGAGGCGTTCGGGTCGCCGCAGTACTGCTGCAGCGGCGCGTACGGGAGCCCCAGCACGTGCCGGCCGTCGAGCTACTCGCAGTTCTTCAAGAGCGCGTGCCCTCGCGCCTACAGCTACGCGTACGACGACTCCACCTCCACCTTCACCTGCGCCGCCGGCACCAACTACGCCATCACCTTCTGCCCGAGCACCACCAGGTACGTCGCTCTTTCTTTCCCCCACGCCACGCTTCCTGTTTGTTGAGCAAGTTTCAGGAACTAATTTAGCAACAAGATGACGGTTACGTTTAGTGGACCATAGCCTCACCAAAATGGCGCGAAATGTACGGCCCGACTGCCTTGACAAATGTTTTATGGTGCTGAACCTGCTCTAGGATTCGGTAAGGGCGCGGCAAGGCGTGAATTGGACTAATCTCTCAGTTTAGATAACTTGTACGGTCAAATATTGTTGTATACTATGTGCCGTTTGGAATCTGTTTACATCCACGCTACTGTGACCAAAAAGGAGTTCAGGTCAGACTTCTACTGCTCACTGTAGTATCCAACGGCCGAAATGGACCTAGCAACGGCTAGGAATCCACGTGGTGGGTGGGCCGCCCTTTGCACGCGCACACGACAAATAGAACTGACACATAGGCTGACGCGAGCCGGTGCTAGCCGTTTCGCGCGTGCGGGCCCATGGGCCGTGGGCATTCATTCTCGCCGTCCTCTTCCCAACTGCCTCCCATGTTCCCGTGTTCAGATTTCAGAGTTCAGACAGACTGCGTCCCATATGCAAAAAATATCTGCACTCCAAGTCAAAAAGGAAAAAAAAATCTGCATCCTTCAACAAATATCTACCAGCATCTTGTACTGCACAGTTTCACTATTCTGAATTTAGTGTGTACCGTATGCTAACCAGTATCGATTGCTTGTGTGTTTTGCCTTTTACCAGTGGGAAGGCTGTCTCGATCGACCCGCAGGCCGCCGGTGTTCCGCCCACGAACGGCACAATGGTCTACAACGGCGGCGAGCAGCTCTCGACCGGCGGCGGCACCGCCATCGCCGCCCATGCGTCACAGCTCCTCCTCGCGGTGGCCGTCGCCATCGCGCTGCTCTAAGCCGGGACGCAAGGATGGTGGTAAATCACCGACGTACGTACTACCCTCCCGAGGTGTCCTTATCCGGCGGCCTCTTTTGGCGTGACTCCGGCGAAGAAGATAAGATGACTCCGGCGAAGGCCAAGAAAAGGGAGGGCGGACATGGAGAAGAAAAGGGCTGACACTGCGCTCGTAGTAGTAGTAGAGTACTAACCGATAAAACAAGAATATCTCCACACATATCGCATCGTTCTAGATAGCTTATGTTTAGGATAAGGAGTAGCCTAGCTTTCTATTTGTACGTTTCTTTGATTTGTTGAGCGGAAAATGATGATGTATTCATTGTTCGTCGTGACCGGTATTATTAGTCACTGCTACAAGTTTCGACACTTCGAGGGGGGAAAAGAAAGCGCGATGAGAGGAGACGGAACCAAAGCAGACTTAGATGTACAACCTTGTCACTTACGTGGGTCATGGTTGCTTTAAAGTTTGCACATTCAGATTTCCCCCTCAGGCTTTGTTTACTCAAGGATTTTCTACACAAATTCTCACAAATACGCTTCCCTTACAATACACTAGCATGGAGTAGAGTTTTTGTTTTAGACAAAAATAAGATGGTTGGTGGGGGATATCTACGATTATCCCCTCCAATCCCTAAAATACACTAGAAGTAAACATAATAGTGAGGATTTTTCGAGATCCGGGAAATCCCCTCCAATACCCTAAAATACACTAGAAGTAAACAAGGCATCATTGTGGAGTTGAATCAACGAATTCATGCATCGTCTTTTTATTTGTCCCACCCTAGCACCTGTGAGCATCAGAAATTCCAAACATCATCATATAAAACATGAAGAGTTACTAAGGTGTACTCCTGAGAAGTTCGGGTGAGAAATCGACGGTTGCGAGGGTAAGAGTCACTAAAAATGTTAAGGGTGCGTTTGGATGCAAAGTTTTCTTGAAGTATTTGAGCAATACTTCAGTTTCTAAAGATACTATGGTTTTGAATACTTTAACCTGTTTGGCAATGATAAAAACTGTAGTATTAAAAACTGTGGTATTGCAATAACCGTACTTTTTTTTTGGAGTGTTGAGAAAAAGAGGTCCCGGCCTCTTTTTTTGAGACAAAACTAAAGTATTTGCATATTATGGTATTGCATGCCCAGGCAAGAGAAAACTGTGGTTTCCAAAAACTGTAGTATTTAACATACTTTGTGTCCATACGGACCCTAATTGTCCCCACAAGTAAGAACACAATTTAAGAAAAATGACGTCCAAGGCACTAGGACATTGAGAGTATGCTAACAGAGTGTTGCAAGATCGCCAAAATTGAGAGCAAGGGAATTAACACCGGTGGGTGGGAATGCATCAACCCCACCCACCACTAGGTTATGCCTTAGTCTGCAATACACAATTCACTATAAGTTTATTATTTCTACGAAAGACGGCAAGTAGTTGATTTCGTGATGAAAGGGACAAGTATTTGTTACACCTTACAAGCATAGCTTAGGAACGAAAAAGTAGAAAGAAAAAGAGCAAAATATGTTGGATTAGTGGGTCAGCCCACTAAATATTAGTAATATTCGTGAAAATTTTCAGAGGCCCACTTGGCCCATTCTTGCAGAGCAAGAGGTGAAACTGAAGTTTCGTCTCATATTGCTAGTTTATAAACAGTTGATCTCTTTTACATCCTTATAAGAGAGGTTCTTTCACCACAGTATGAGAATAGGACACCTACAAGCACGCTCCTCCTCCACTGTTGCCCGCCACAACACGTCACTTTGTGTTTCGTAAATTAGCCGAGTCGGGTTTGGAAGACGAAACTGAAAAGGGAGGTCGCTCGTCGTGCATGCAGTGAATTGTATATCGCTCCGTCGTTCACAAGGCTCATGATATATAGTCCATTGCTAAGAAATTGAGTAGTTTACGTGTGTTTACCGGACAAGTTTATTGTTGAAGGCATCATTGCCAACCTCCCCCCCCCCCCCCCCTCGAGAAATTTTGGGGCCCCTCTAAAGAACAAGAGATAAAAGTTGTATGTTACAGTCTCATTGGGTCTCTTGACATGGAAAAAAGATGAGAGCAAAAGACACATACGTTCAAAAGGTGTTGAACTACAGTTGAAGTAAGTTACAGTACCAACTTAGTACATAAGAAGTCGTTCAGTCCACAAGTTAATAACAAGAACAAGGATGGGGGCAAAGGAAATTTTCTTGGAAATAACAACGTTTCAAAGTCTATCAACCTCAGGAAAAAGACCGGTAGGAAGAAAGAGTCTACTATGTTTGCAATGATCTTGAACGCTAAGCTCTAAGACCGCTAGTTGTCACTGCGTTATTTTGAGATGGACGAGGTTGGGTACGTATATTTCCTATTGTCCTTTCCGCATGACATTCTCGTCAATGTTCGATCGACACGGATGCCAATGTAAAAGTATGTGACGATACTTCCATGTTTTAATTTAATCAGATCTTAGAGACTTCTTCGGGTGGCACGCATGCTTCTGTTCGTAGTGTTGGTCCGGTCAATCTGAAGTTCATTAATTTGGGAGGAAATTGTACGCCGAAGAACATGCATCATTTGCGCCCCGTCAATAAAAATCTTTATCGCGGATATCTTCTGTGTCAAGATGGATATACAAGTTGATTTTCGAGTCCAATAAAATTTTGGTGTCCAAATTTCGAGTAAATAGTACTTTCGGATAAGATAGTATGTACTCAACACCATACAATTAGAATGTCGCCGAACCCCCATAATTCAATATTTTATGAGATTTAATATAAACCATGTTCTTGTTTGTGTTACATTGAAATGAGTAATGGAGCATAGCATACCCAAAAGCAGAACACATCAGTCGTCGAAATTATGCCTTCAAAAATATATTGATATAACGATGAACATAAAATGTACGCAACATTCCTTTCATGTGCTAATAACAATATAAAAGCCCAATACTGATTATAGTCGAAAGAACCTTGCGGTAACATTACCTTATGAAAGACTCCATTAGCATGTTTAAATTTTTTAACGATGCACCCTCTTCACTCATGTTGATCTCTGCTAGTTCCTTCAAATTCAGCACCCTTTTCTTGATGCCTTCATCTTCCAAAAGCCTATTCACTAGTTCTACGATCATGTCCTTCGTCACAACCCCGCCTTCCTCAGGCGATAAAACCCTTAGCCCAACCTTCCAAATGTCACAAATGTATGTTTGGTTTGTAACCTGGTCAAGGAAGTAAGGCCAACATAGCATGGGCAGCCCATTAGGATGCCTTCTAGTGTCGAGTTCCACCCACAATGTGTAAGAAAACACCCTATGGAATGGTGCCCTAACACCTGCTCTTGTGGTGCCCACCCAACCACTTTACCCTTCCCCAGCCCATCCACATCAGTCGTAAACCCGGGTGGGAGTTTGCCAACCTGTTCAGGCCTAACGACCCATAGGAACGGGCGGCCAGAGGCCTGGAGCCCGAGCGCGAGTTCTTGAACTTGCTCTTCGGTCATGATGCTGATGCTCCCAAACTCCACGTACATGACAGAACCACAGGGTTGCGCATCGAGATAGGACATGCAGGCGGCATCTTCTGCCACTAGTAGAAAAGGAGGCTTTGGTGCGCCACCTTTAGTACCGGTTGTACAAAAACCGGTACTAAAGGGGGCATTAGCACCGGTTGCGTTCGTGGCACCGCGGCGAGGACCTTTAGTACCGGTCGTTGTTAGCAACCGGTACTAAAGGGTAGCCTTTAGTACCGGTTGTTATTAGCAACCGGTACTAAAGAGTTGGAGGCCACGCGGCACATGCGGCCACGGTTGGAGGCCCCACGGCGAGACCTTTAGTACCGGTTGTTATTACCAACCGGTACTAAAGGTTTCGGGCACTATAACCCTTCTTCCACCCCGAGCCAGCTCCATTTTGAGCTCAACTCCATTTTTCCTCTCTCTTTGCTCTCCCAAGCTCAAATTCACCCTTTTTTCTCCAACAACTTCCAAGATTGGTGGCACCTACATATATAAGGGTTAGCAACTTCATCTTCTCTTCCGGCATTTCAAGTTTAGCTCATTTTCGTGCAAGTTTAGCAAGTTTGATTTTGGTGGTGCTTGCAAGGTGTTTGATGAAATGCCTAAGTTAGGGATTTCATTTGTTTTATATGCATTTTGAGCTCAAATTAAAGTATAATTTGTGGTTTTATATAGTGTCCCCTTCCTCACCGCCGTCGATCGCCCGCGCCGCTCCGTCACCGACACCACCTCGGTGAGCCTCTTTTTTATCTTTTATTTTAAAAATTGTTAGTTATATGATTTAAATGCATAATTATTTCTTGTATAATTTTCTTATGTTTTTTTATATATGTATAGTGTCATGGTTTTGATATCCGTCCCCTTCGGCCCTCGTCCGGTCTATGATTCGGATGTGGTATATCTTTTTAACTATTTATTTTGTTTCGTGTTTATAACAATCATGCCGACCAACTTGACGTAGATATATTTTTATTTAGGAGGTAGTTGAACCGGAAATTCCGGCCGACCCTATTGTCGAGTATTTTAAAAAAAAAACGACGATTTGAGAGCAAAATTGAAGATAAGTGAAGATCTTCGTCTCCAATGCCTAGAAGAGAAGATGGAATTGGACTTGAAGATTGCCGACATCGTTGATGCTCACGGGGTCGAGCTTGCCGACGTCGTCGCTGCTCACGAGAGGAAGATGGATGCAATGCGCGCCAAGCTTAAAAAGATTAGAAAATATGCCATTAGTCAAGAGGCTTGGTATCATTATGCTGTTGGTTCAATAGTTACCTTGGTTGCGATTCTGATCGCATTTGTTGTTGGATTTAAATTCTTTAGATAGTTGTATGTTAGTTTCGATTGATGTATGTTTCGTGAGAACTATGTATTACATTTGGGCACTACTCTACTTTGATTTTAATGTGATGAACTTGTATAAATTAATTTGGTCACGTATCTCTATTCATTATTTAGCTGGTGTAATGGTTTTTGATGTATTTATGTAATGCAGATGAGCCGAGAATGGATGTACGGTGATCGACGCTGTCCCGAGTTCATTGATGGCATGCATCGTTTTCTCGATGTGGTTAAGTTAAACAAGCTGAAGAATGGTTTTATGATTTGTCCATGTGATGAATGTCGGAATACGAGGAATTACCCGAGCGTAAGAACCATACACTCCCACTTGTTGCGACAAGGCTTCATGCCCAATTATTTTTGTTGGACCAAGCATGGAGAAAGAGGGGTAATAATGGAAGACCCTGAAGAAGAGGATGATGACAACTATCCTGTGTTCTCTGAACACGGTGATACTACAATGGGGGAAGACGAAGTTGAGCTCGAGGTCATTGTTGATCAGTCCGATGATGATGATCTTCGTCGGGTCATTCTTGATGAACAGATGAAGTGCGGAAGTGAAAACGAGTGGTCGAAGTTGGAGCGCATGTTAGAGGATCACAAAAAATTGTTGTACCCAAATTGTGAAGATGGCCAGAAAAAGCTGGGTACCACCCTGGAATTGCTGCAGTGGAAGGCAAAGAATGGAATATCTGACAAGGCATTTCAGGAGTTGCTACAAATATTTAAGAAGAGTCTTCCAAGGAATAATGAATTGCCGCACAATACATACGAAGCAAAGAAGATTGTCTGCCCTCTAGGATTAGAGGTGGAGAAGATACATGCATGCATCAATGACTGCATCCTCTACCGCGGTGAGAAGTACGAGAATTTGAATGCATGCCCGATATGCGGTGCATTGCGGTATAAGATCGGGCGAGATGACCCAGGTGATGTTGAGGGCGAGCCGAGCCCCAGGAAGAGGGTTCCCGCGAAGGTGATGTGGTATGCTCCTATAATACCACGGTTGAAACGTTTGTTCCGAAACAAAGAGCATGCCAAGTTGTTGCGATGGCACAAAGAAGACCGTAAGGAAGACGAGATGCTGAGACACCCCGCTGATGGGTCTCAGTGGAGAAACATCGACAGTGCGTTTGGGGAATTTGCAGCTGACGCAAGGAACTTAAGGTTTGGTCTAAGTACAGATGGCTTGAATCCGTTTGGGGAGCAGAGCAGCAGTCATAGCACCTGGCCCGTGACTCTATGTATCTATAACCTTCCTCCTTGGTTGTGCATGAAGCAAAAGTATATTATGATGCCAGTGCTTATCCAAGGCCCGAAGCAACCCGGCAACGACATTGATGTGTATCTGAGGCCATTAGTTGACGAACTTTTACAGTTGTGGTCTGACGAAGGCGTACGTGTGTGGGATGAGTACAAACAGGAGGAATTTGGCCTACGAGCGTTGCTGTTTGTAACCATCAATGATTGGCCTGCTCTTAGTAACATTTCAGGACAGTCAAACAAGGGATACAATGCATGCACGCACTGTTTAGATAAGACTGACAGTATATATTTAGGTAACAAGAATGTGTACCTTGGTCATCGTCGATTTCTTCCAAACAGGCATCCCGTAAGAAAGCCAGGCAAGCATTTCAAAGGTGAGGCAGATAACCGAACGAAGCCTACACGCCCTGATGGTGATGTTATATATGGCATGGTCAAGGATTTGGAAGTAATATTTGGAAAGGGTCCTGGCAGTCTAAATGTTCCAAAAGACGCTAACAAGCGCGTACCCTTGTGGAAAAAGAAATCTATATTTTGGGATTTACCCTATTGGAAAATCCTAGAGGTTCGCTCTGCAATCGACGTGATGCACGTGACGAAAAATCTTTGCGTGAACCTGCTAAACTTCTTAGGCGTGTATGGGAAGACGAAAGATACATCGGATGCACGGCAGGACCAGCAAAGTACGCACGAACGAGACAACCTGAATCCAGAGAAGTACCAAGGTACTGCCAGCTACGCTCTTACCAAAGAAGAGAAGGAGATCTTTTTTCAAGTCCTGAGCAGTATCAAGGTCCCGTCTGGCTACTCGTCGAATATAAAGGGAATAATAAACATGGCAGAGAAAAAGTTCCAAAACCTGAAGTCTCATGACTGCCACGTGATTATGACACAATTACTTCCGGTTGCATTGAGGGGGCTTCTACCGGAAAACGTTCGAGTACCCATTGTGAAGCTATGTGCATTCCTGAATGCAATTTCTCAGAAGGTAATCGATCCAGCAACTCTACCAAGTTTACAGACGGGTGTGGTCCAATGTCTTGTCAGCTTCGAGTTGGTGTTTCCACCGTCCTTCTTCAATATTATGACGCACCTCATAGTTCACCTCGTCGAAGAGATTTCCATTCTCGGTCCTGTATTTCTACACAACATGTTCCCCTTTGAGAGGTTCATGGGAGTCTTAAAGAAATACGTTCATAACCGTGCTAGGCCAGAAGGAAGCATGTCCAAGGGCTATGGAACAGAGGAGGTCATTGAGTTTTGTGTTGACTTTATTCCTGATCTTAAGCCGATCGGTGTTCCTCAATCGCGCCATGAGGGGAGACTGCGTGGAAAAGGCACGCTAGGAAAGAAAGCAACAACATGTATGGACGGGCATTCTTTCACTCAAGCACACTACACAGTTCTACAAAATTCCAGATTGGTGGCTCCGTATATCGTGAAACACATGGATATTTTACGCTCCCAATACCCGGAGGAGACTAACTTCTGGATTAAAGGGAAACACGTGGATACTTTCGGCAGTTGGTTGCGTACACATCTCATTAATAATAGCACTGTTGGACAAGAGCTATACTTGTTGGCCAAGTCACCATCTTCGACTATATTGACTTTCCAAGGGTACGAGATAAATGGGAATACATTTTACACGGAAACCCAAGACAAAAAGAGCACTAACCAAAACAGTGGTGTCCGCTTTGATGCAACAAACGACGATGGGACAAAGGACACATATTATGGTTGCATACAGCAGATATGGGAACTTGACTATGGACCTTCTTTTAAGATCCCTTTGTTTCAGTGCAAATGGGTCAACCTGTCAAGCGGGGTAGAGATAGACCGACGGTACGGAATGACTACAGTGGATCTCAAGAATCTTGCTGATGCATGTAAAATGTATACATGAACTTTGCACTTTAATTGCTTATATTCCAATCATATTTGCATCATATAAGGGTTATATCAATGTTTTATCATGATTTTGGGAATACTTCATAGTTTTCCCATTTATTTGGAATTAACCCTGCACAGGCAGAAAACCCTAGTTTTGTATTTTAATGTTTCAGGGACCCAAACGTCAACGAAATCACCTGGAAATTTACGGGCGTCAATATTTGGAAGGAAGAAGGACTACGGAAAAAGGAAGCGAGCAAACGGAGGCCCGAGGGCCAAACGAGCATGGCCCACGCGGCCACAGTACCAGGCCACGTGGGACCCACCCGTTTGGGCCTCGTGGCTCCGTTGCCCTCGATCTTCGCTCCACCGCCTTCGTCTTGACCTAAAAACGCCTATAAAAAAGGTCCCCCGTCGTTCTCTAGAAGGAGCGCCGCAGAAACACAGAAACACCGAAACGGAGATCAGGAGCTGCAGATTGGAGGGGGAAAACTCCGGCGGGGCGCTGCCGGCGTGGTCTCCACCTCCTCCATCGACTTCTCCACCGTCTCCATGATGAAGAGGGAGTAGTCCACCTCTGGACTATGGGTTTGTGGAAGTAACTTATGTATCTCTCCTCTCTTGAGCTTCACTAATTAGTACCGTATGAGCTGCTGAACATGATTACGGTCACCGTTGTAATACCTTTGTGGTGGATCTTTATGAGTTAATATATGTTTGAGATTGCAATGTTTGTTTCAGTTATGAGTATAGATGCATATTATGTACCCCGTTCTTGTCTACTTGTTTTGATCAAGCATGTTTATGAGAGCGTGTGAGGGGGAACGTGTGCATTAGTTGGAGTAACGGGGGGTGGCTAGTGCAGTGAACGTGAGAGAAAGTTCTGCGATCCACTTTGGTATCTTTACCTTACTTTGTTACCTCACTAGGGATAAACTAAAATACCATGCTACCGGAGATGTGGGTGTGACCATTGCCACTACTCCATGACTAGATCTAGCATGTTCTTATTTTCACTTCATGTCATGATACTTATTGCTATACTCTGAGTTATCTTAATTACTGAGGTGTTATGATTTAGTTTGCATCTTGGTGGAGTATAAGAGAGGTTAATAACCAAAAGATCTCTATGTTATGACGTGATGCCCATATATCTAAGTAACTTGTTATCAAACCCTGTGTTGCAATCTCATATGTTAACTTTGTGTGTTCCATTGTCTACCACTTTATAAAGAGAGAGTGCATTTGTGAAACCATGAACCCCAGTCCATTTTTAATCATAAGAAACACCTTTCCAACACCATATACCACTTTTATATTTTCAGCCATCATTAAATCCGAAAATACAAAAATACTTTTCATCTTGCATACATCATTTAAAAACCCAAAAATATCATTTACCATTGCATCCACCATCATTGCATATTTATTTCCTGTTTGCATTGCATAACTATCCTGATATCATTCTTACACCTTGTGCTTGACAACCACAGGTGAGATTGAGGACCAAAACATCTAACCTTGTTTTGTAGGTAACCAAAAGAAGGATAAGAAGATAAATCTACCACTTCAGATTCCCCGAGAGTTCGATATTAAACCCTCGAGTCACCCCTCGTGGGGAAAACTGTCTTCCACTATACTATACACTATGCACTTGGAGTTTCAACCTAAATCCCGTTATTTGTGCAGGCATCAAGACTTGCTCTTCGGGATCATCAAGACGTTTTCTGGCGCCGTTGCCGGGGAATCGTAGCTGAGAGATTTATCCAAGGGTGTGCATCATCGCATTCATCTCACAACAAAGTCAACATCACCAACTTGTGCTAACACCTAAGCTTGGGGAGGTTGCACCTACGTGAGCACCATCTTATCCATCTTTATTTACAAAGCAATTTATTTGTTTTGTTAGTGTCATTGCATATCATATCATATTTATTTCAGTTTTGCATAAAAAATTAAAACCCATAAAAACTGGTGCTGTTTTAATATGTGTGTTAAAATATGGAGAAACTTTCTGGAATCTCTATGCCTAATGGTTATGTTAAAACTATGGGAGCCTACTTTGAATATGAATCAACCGAAGAGGGAAAAAGAATGGGTAAATTGCTTGAAGCTCTTCACAGAATAGCTATTCAGTTTTGTGAGTTACATGGTATAACTTGTTGCAATAGAAGAGTTGTTAAACATTCCCACTATCAATGCAAGTATAATAATGATCCTATAATTGCTTGTTATCGTGAAGATAAATTTTCATGCCCTGATATAGAACAAGTTGAGAAATATATTGCTTATGTTGGAGCCCATGAGATAGACTCTCTTATTAATAAATTTCTTGCAACTAGTCATGAAGCTCGTGTAATGAAAGGACAAATTTCTATTCTTCTCCAACTTTGCAAAAAGGAATTTAGTGATAATGTTTATGTTAAAGAAAGGATTCTTGCTGCCATGGAAGATACTAATATTTTGCAGGAAGAGGAGGATAAGAACCTAAGATTGGGGATGCCCGTGCAACCCCAAGAGGATGATGAAAACATAACCTTGGAAGAAGAAGAATGTGAAGAGGAGATTGAAATGGATGTGTTTCAACCTAAGCTTGGGAAGAGTTGGATCTCCCAGCTTCACCATCAACAAATGATAGTAACACTCAAACTCAAAAATCTTTTGTTACTCCCTCCGTGTCAAAATACAAGGCGCACTATTTTTAAGGTGGTCTTTGACGATCAAGTTTGACCACCAATATATAACAAAATATATTGAATGAGAATGTATATATGGTACCGTTTGATTCGTCTTGCAAAATTCTTTAATTTCATATATCTTTATAATAATTTTGGGTACATATTATAAGTATAAATCATGGTCAAAGTTGCACGGCGTTGACTAGCGAAATTAAAGGGCGCCTTATATTTTGAGACGGAGGGAGTATTTATGAGAATCCATGTTATGATGAGGGTGAAACTGAAAATGCTATGGTCCTATATGATAACCCATGCTATTATGATGAAACTAAAAATGCTCCTTTACTTTCTATTAATGCTACTAGTGAACTTATTGATGATAATGAGGAGTATTGCTTAAATATGCTTTATGATAATGCTTTAGATGATGGTTCTATGCTTATTGATAAACCCCCATGTTTAGTTGTTACTAAATTATGTGAGGATAAAATTGATATACTTGCTGTTTGTGATGGTACTCTTACTCATGAGAGTCCTACTTTGTTCTTAAATTCTCCTAATAACACCATAGAGGAGAAAATTGCTTATGTTGAGAAATACTTATGTGGTTTGCAATTGTCTTTAGTTCCAAATCTTTGTTGCAACCATGATACTAAACTTGATATTGATCTTAATAACTATTTTGAAAGAGGGAAGCATGCTAATGAATTCCAAAATAAAGTTAATGATCCTCTTTATGTGCCTAAATTATCTAAATTGGAAGATCCTATTGGTTATATGGTTGAATACACTTCTATTACTTGCAACTATTATGAGAGAGGAGGTTATGAGAACCCTCTTTATGCTACTGGGCTGCAAGTAAATTTTGTTAATATGCATTGGAAAACTTCATTCATATACAAAATGCCAATGCATAGAAAGAAAGTTAGACTTCGTTGTTATTACTTTTGTGTTCTATTTTTCTCTCAACCAGGTTTCAACTTGACTATTATTTTGATCGGTTTGAGAGCAACATGGGACCCTGGTATTGTGCATGGAACACTTTCCAAGGAAGAGGGAACCATCAAAGTTCAAGCTCCCTCATGAGCTTCGTCCACAATAAAACAACAAGTAAGAAGCCTAGCTATATGGCTATAAAGAAAGCGCTTTGCGGGAGGCAACCCGGTTATTTTTATGTGTGATTTTTCTTTGTGTCCTCTTGCTGTAACAAGAGACTTTGTGTCTAGTTAGGTTCTGGAGTTTTTAATAAAGTGCCAAGTTTTACCCTTTTTGGTTTGAAAAGTTGCTTATTGAGTTCGGAGATTTTATTCCTGCACGAATCAGTGCACGGTATGATTTTTAATTCTTATTCTGTAACTCCGAATGAGCTCATATTTGAACTGTAGTTGCAACTTTTCATCCTCTGTATGCATGAATTTTTTCGGAATTTTTCGAGAAAGTTTGGTAGGGTAGAAAAATACGTTTTGCTGCTGCTGTTTTTCTGGACAGATTCTGTCCCATTTTGTTTGATGCATGCTTTGAGCTTTTAAGTTGAATCTTTTTGATCCAATTGAGTTTATGAGTAGGCATACAACATTATATACTTTCTGGACATGTCATATGAATTTTTGTTCAAGGATTATATGCAGCAAGGAACCTATTTGTTTATCACTATTAATGCACCCCACAGAAAAGAGATGGGAGAAACGGTGTTTTGAAGTTTTTTCACAGGGATTGGAGGAGATGCACCAAGAGCTATCCAAGGATGGTGAAGACCATAAGCTTGGGGATGTGAAGACAACCCCACTGGACCTACACACTCTCGGTTTGCACACGTCCAACTTCTGTTTTTCGATCGAAACACTTTATCGCATAAACTTGGAGCGTCGTTTTTGTTTTTGTTTGAGTCTTGAGAGACCACCACACTATCAATTATATATGAGAGAGCTACTGGAAATATGGGTTGAAATATGTTGGATGCTTTTATAAGATTGGGAAAAGGGATGTTTGACTTGATTTTTAATGATACATATAGTTGCATGATTCATGAGCTTGTTTATGAGTAATAGTTTGCAAATTCTTTTTGTAGAGCTATCACTTATTCATGTTTTGGTGCTGATTGTTATTTTACTTGGTTTAACATGGATTAGTTAGTTCTATGGACACTCATGCATGCATCTAGATGGTCAACTTTCTCCCTTTTGCTAGCCCAAAAACTCCAACAAGCAAAAACTTGTTTCCAACACCTTCAACCAAAGTTATTCCAGTGAGTCCACCATATCTACCTATTGGCTTTATGCTATTCCGAGTATGTTTAACATGTTGTTTGTGTTATCTTACCTCTGAATGAAAATGTTTATGTTATTGATTGCAATGGAAAAATTGGTTATATAGCTCTCACGAACTTGATGCACATTTTACTATCATTGCATAATAAAACATGACCCATTGTGATTAAGATTATGATGCTAGTGGCTTGATAAATGTTCGAGGTTGGGAGTTAGCCCATATGTGCTGTCACATGCAAAGCTTTCAACATGCTCTTCATCTCATTTAGTTGATATCATGTACTTTTGTCTATGGATGCTATCATGGTGAAATGAGGTGGAAATGAAGTAGTTTAAATGAGTTTGTATAAATGGTTAGAGAGACGCCTGGGCCGCTAATCTAAGCCATGCATCATTCATGGTGGAAATTTACTTACATACTATGGTGAACCTTCTGTGATACACCTTGCAATAAAAAACTATTCCAAATGGTAAATAAAAAGGGTGTTGAGATTGTTCATTTTGTTTGTTTGTCTTGTCATTTTGATATGGGCTTGTTCCATATCTGGGACAAGAGGTACCCCAGTTGACGCTCTTGATGATACTATTATTACTTACAATGATATAACTTGAACTTGCTTTGTTTCCTAAGTTGAGTAATCATGGTGTAGGTACTTGTATTCAAGGGGCATGAGACATCCAACCTTTACTTTGTCAAGCACACTACTCATATTTGCTTTCACTTTAACCTTAATCATTCAAGATGCTATGATAGGGGCAATGAGAGCTTGACACCAATGAATACCTTATTGCAATCATTAACTTAAGTAGAAGAGTTTGGAAGTTGGATGAAACTTATGCATGCTTTACCTCTACTCACATATACATCTTTCCAAAGTGTACACCTATCATATTCAGATTTTCATCTACACTCTATGACCATTGTAGGATGTTCTACTTATCATTATGCATACATGTGTTCCATATTACTTGCTACTATGTTACACTTTGTGAACTATCAATGAACATCCTTGTCTTGAATACTTGATATCACTTCATAAACTATTTGCATATTGCTACTCCTTTGAAGAATGAATCATTTGACTATATGTAGCAATAGTAATCATCTTTGATATCCATTGTTAAGTATTAAATTGCAAAGTCCATGTTAGTTTTATCATCTTCATACTCGAGGACGAGCATGGATTAAGCTTGGGGATGTTGATGCATGTAAAATGCATACATGAACTTTGCACTTTAATTGCTTATATTCCAATCATATTTGCATCATATAAGGGTTATATCAATGTTTTATCATGATTTTGGGAATACTTCATAGTTTTCCCATTTATTTGGAATTAACCCTGCACAGGCAGAAAACCCTAGTTTTGTATTTTAATGTTTCAGGGACCCAAACGTCAACGAAATCACCTGGAAATTTACGGGCGTCAATATTTGGAAGGAAGAAGGACTACGGAAAAAGGAAGCGAGCAAACGGAGGCCCGAGGGCCAAACGGCATGGCCCACGCGGCCACAGTACTGGCCGCGTGGGACCCACCCGTTTGGGCCTCGTGGCTCCGTTGCCGTCGATCTTCGCTCCACCACCTTCGTCTTGACCTAAAAACGCCTATAAAAAAGGTCCCCCGTCGTTCTCTGGAAGGAGCGCCGCACAAACACAGAAACACCGAAACGGAGATCAGGAGCTGCAGATTGGAGGGGGAAAACTCCGGCGGGGCGCTGCCGGCGTGGTCTCCATCTTCTCCATCGACTTCTCCACCGTCTCCATGATGAAGAGGGAGTAGTCCACCTCTGGACTATGGGTTTGTGGAAGTAACTTATGTATCTCTCCTCTCTTGAGCTTCACTAATTAGCACCGTATGAGCTGCTGAACATGATTACGGTCACCGTTGTAATACCTTTGTGGTGGATCTTTATGAGTTAATATATGTTTGAGATTGCAATGTTTGTTTCAGTTATGAGTATAGATGCATATTATGTACCCCGTTCTTGTCTACTTGTTTTGATCAAGCATGTTTATGAGAGCGTGTGAGGGGGAACGTGTGCATTAGTTGGAGTAACGGGGGGTGGCTAGTGCAGTGAACGTGAGAGAAAGTTCTGCGATCCACTTTGGTATCTTTACCTTACTTTGTTACCTCACTAGGGATAAACTAAAATACCATGCTACCGGGGATGTGGGTGTGACCATTGCCACTACTCCATGACTAGATCTAGCATGTTCTTATTTTCACTTCATGTCATGATACTTATTGCTATACTCTGAGTTATCTTAATTACTGAGGTGTTATGATTTAGTTCGCATCTTGGTGGAGTATAAGAGAGGTTAATAACCAAAAGATCTCTATGTTAGGACGTGATGCCCATATATCTAAGTAACTTGTTATCAAACCCTGTGTTGCAATCTCATATGTTAACTTTGTGTGTTCCATTGTCTACCACTTTATAAAGAGAGAGTGCATTTGTGAAACCATGAACCCCAGTCCATTTTTAATCATAAGAAACACCTTTCCAACACCATATACCACTTTTATATTTTCAGCCATCATTAAATCCGAAAATACAAAAATACTTTTCATCTTGCATACATCATTTAAAAACCCAAAAATATCATTTACCATTGCATCCACCATCATTGCATATTTATTTCTTGTTTGCATTGCATAACTATCCTGATATCATTCTTACACCTTGTGCTTGACAACCACAGGTGAGGTTGAGGACCAAAACATCTAACCTTGTTTTGTAGGTAACCAAAAGAAGGATAAGAAGATAAATCTACCACTTCAGATTCCCCGAGAGTTCGATATTAAACCCTCGAGTCACCCCTCGTGGGGAAAACTGTCTTCCACTATACTATACACTCTGCACTTGGAGTCTCAACCTAAATCCCGTTATTTGTGCAGGCATCAAGACTTGCTCTTCGGGATCATCACTTGCGTACCGCACCGAGCCATTCGTCCTAGCCAATGATGTGGCTCAGGTTTTCTATGTGAAGGACATGTCTTCCAGACCGAAAAAAAGAAAAGATAAGCAAGCCGGTACATCATACGATGAGCCAAAGCGCCACATAGTTCTTTCAGGAAAAAGAAACATCGTGGGAGTGGAGGACAAGACAGACATGTCAGAAGATTACAATAAGTTTGATGAAATTCTGCCCTTCAAAGTGAAAACTGACCCAAGCATCGTGTTAAATGATGAAGAATGTCCATGGCTACGGCGCAATCAGAAGAAAGGGACACACAAGAAGAAAAAGTGAACACTAGATAGGGATGTTGTTGCTGATGTGTAATAATGTATTAAACCTTTTATGTAACTATGTCCTGAAAACTCAGAAGAGAGATCTAAACACTATGTCAATCAGCTGCAGTTTTATCAACACAATCGCGTGGTCGTGAGACGGCAAATCGGCCTTCGATCCAGAGAGCGGCAAGACGTCTCTGATGATTTGCAACAAGTGTTGGGGATGTTGCTAATCATCAGAGCGTCTTGCCGCTGGTTGGATCCGACCAAACGGTTGCAGGACGTAGCTAGGGAACCCGAATGTTTTGTGTTTGAGCGCCACTTCGATCCAAGCAGCGGTAAGACGTCTCTGATGACCTGCGACCGTTCCAGATGTCTTGCCGGACGGTTGTAGATCATCAGAGACGTCTTGCCGCTGGTTGCCCAAAGATGCCTCTCCGAGTGACGCTGGAATGTTTTGTGTGAATGAGTGAGTGACGCTGGAATTCCGGGAGGGGGGCTATATATAGGGTACGTGTGCTTCTTTAGTCCCGGTTGGTAACACCAACCGGGTCATGTGGCTCACGAAGTGGTCTTGATACTGCTGATCCAACAGCTCACAATCCCTCAAAAGAAACACACCCCTGATCCAACGTCTCACAAGCGCTTGAAAGAAACACACGATCCGTGTGCTTCTTAAGTCCCGGTTGGTAACACCAACCGGGACTAAAGTCAGGATTTGTGGAGCCACGTGTCCTCCCCCAGCGCTGCCCTAGCCACGTGTCTTCCCCTAGCGCTGCCCTGGAGGTCTTTAACCTACTCGGAGGCGGAGGCGCTTTGCGCCTCGAACTACCCCTGCCCGCCCGGCTACGACGTCCCCGCCGGCTGGAGGCTGAGCACCGGAGGCGTGCCGGTCCCGACCCCTCCTGTCCCTCTAGGTTTTAAACAATTAAATTAAATATACATTAAATAAAAAGAAACTAGAGAAAAAAATAGAAACCAAATAGATATAAAAAACAAAAAACATAAGAAAGAAAAAAGAAACTAGAGAAAAAAATAATCAAAAGCCCATTAGTACCGGTTGTAAACCACAACCGGTACTAAAGGGGTGGGCTTCGCGCGCGAAATTTCGCCGCGGCCCAAAACAGACCTTTAGTACCGGTTGTTCTGTACAACCGGTACTAAAGAGTCTTTAGTACCGGTTGTAGAGAACAACCGGTACTAAAGGGGTTTTCAGTGCGGTTAAGTGTGGGGATCGACGATTCGATCCCCAAATTCGCCAAGTCCCCGCGCTCCTCCGTCCTGCTCCTCTCCGGCCAACTCCTCCTCGCCCTCGACCTCCCCGACGACGACGCAGCCAGGCTGCCGCCGTTCGCCTCCGCCACGCCGCGCCGTTCGCCTCCAGAGTGCCGACGCCGTCGACGCCGCCTTGTCCTCGACCTCGCCGACGCCGCGCCGCGCGCCTCGGCCTCGACATCCGCGCCGACGCCGCGCCGCCTCGGCCTCCACACATCGGCGTCGCCTCGACCTCCGCCGCGCCGTGCCGTCGACGCCACCTCGGCCTCGACATCCGCGCCGACGCCGCGCCGCCTCGGCCGGGTCTCCTCAGCCACCACCGCCGCCGGCCTAAGCAAGGTGAGAGATTTGCATTTTTTTGTCTTGTTATTTTTCTTCATTAGTTGCATTAGCTATAAAAATTAGATTGCAGTAGCTATAAAAATTAGATTAGCTATAAATTGGTTGCTATATTGTAGTTGCAATATTTTTATTTTTTCTCCATATTAGCTATAAAATTGTTAGCAAATTAGCTATAAAAATTAAGTTAGCAAAGTTAGCAAATTAGATATTAGCTATAAATTTAAGTTAGCAAATTAGCTAGTAGCAAATTAAGTTAGCAAATTAGCTATATTAGCTATAAAAAATGAGATAAGTTAGAAATTGAGATAAGTTAGCAAATTTTAGGAAATGTAGAAAATTGAGATAAGTTAGTGTAGCAAATGTAGAAATTTTGTAATAAATATTGCTAAGTCATTTAGATAAGTTTTAAAATAACATTACTAAAAATAACATTGTAAAGTTTGAAATATTGCTAAGTTTGAAATGTTGCTAAGTTTGAAAAATATTGTTATTTTAGTAGCAAAGTTTTTTTATTAGTGTATAAGAAATTTAAAGTTGTTTGCTATGAATTACAAATTTGCAGTGACAGTGAGCTATGGAGGACGATGCCCCATTATCGACGCCCCGGACTTCATCCGAGACTTGGAGAAAGAAGAACGCTTTCAAGCACTTATATTTGATAAGACCCTTGGACCCTATTCCGATGGAGAAGATTCCGACGAAGAAGACGGCGAAGATTTCAGCGCAAAATGCATGAACGACTCCGGTGAGGGACTTGAGTTACAAAACTTCAGAGACGACGACGACGAAGAAGAAGAAGTGCCGTTAGAAAACTCCGTAGAGAACTCCGGCAAGGTATATATTAAGTCTTGTTGATCACTAGCTAGATGCATTAATTGATTTATATGCGCACTTATTAACGAAACATTTTTCTTTCAGCCCTCTGGATCTACGTCAATCCGTAAACGAGGCCCGGCCCAAGGGTTAAAGCTGCCGGATGGTGCAAAGTTGTCGATTGACGAAGTTAGCATAAAAGGCAAACCGGAGAAACCCGATGGAATCTCCACTAAATATATAGCTCAATGCGGATTTCTTGTAAGGGACATGGTCCCGATCACCGTTGCAGAATGGAATGAGCCGAAGAAAAAAAACATTGGCGCAAAATATGTCGAGGATAGAATTAAAGAAACCCTTTGGGAGTCGATATTGGGTTCTTTCAGCCTACCGGCAGATCTCCCACAGAGGAGGAAGGATAAAGTCAAGGAGTGGACTCTTAGCAAGATGGCCGAGCAATTCAACAACTGGAAGAAATCATTGTGGAGAAAATATGAGAAAAAACTCCAGATTTCACTGGACATCTAGAGAAGCTAAAAGATGACTGGCCTGAATTTGTGGCGTATAAGAAATCGGCCGTCGCTGTGGCCCGATCGAAACAAAATAAGTTGAATGCTAAGAACAAGAAATATTTCCATCGTTTGGGCTCAGGTGGCTACAAAACTGCCGTGCCTAAGTGGGAAGCCTATGAAAACGAGCTGCGTCAAAAAGGGATCATTCCACAGACAGATGACTGGCCCGACAGTTCCAAGTTATGGTTGTTCGCGCATGGGGCAGTGTTGGACCCAGACACAGGGCTGATTGTTGCACAGGGAAAATGGAAGAAAAGAATTACAAGAGTCACCAAAAAACTAGTTGACGCAATAGAACTAGTCCGACAGGGGAAATATGTTCCCGATAGTGAGGACGACGAGCTTTCACTCGCCCTCGGGAATAAAGAACACTGGGGACGATGTCGAGGCAGAGGAGGCGGGGTTGGTTTTCTTGAAGGGTTTCCGGAGCACGCTGCAACTTATAGAAAACATTGCAGAGGTAAGAAGAGGGAGGCGGAGAGGTTTACTGCATTAGAACGCCAGATGCAGGATGTGAAGGAGCAACTGGCCTTAATTACCCAGCAAAGGGAATCTCAGCCGCGAGTAGAAGATCATGCAGTCGATGTCTGCCCATCTCAGCGGAAAAGCAGCGTGGGTTCCATGCAGCTACAAGATCCTGCAGTTGATGAACCAGTTGATGAACCGTCGGCGGCGCGTGATGTCTACGTGTGCTTCTATTCTTGTAGACAGTGTTGGGCCTCCAAGAGCAGAGGTTTGTAGAACAGCAGCAAGTTTCCCTTAAGTGAATCACCCAAGGTTTATCGAACTCAGGGAGGTAGAGGTCAAAGATATCCCTCTCAAGCAACCCTGCAATTAAGATACAAGAAGTCTCTTGTGTCCCCAACACACCCAATACACTTGTCAGATATATAGGTGCACTAGTTCGGCGAAGAGATAGTGAAATACAAGTAATATGGATGATTATAAGTAGCAATTGCAATCTGGAATAAAAATGGCAGCAAGCAAACATGTAGCAGAACTTGATGTAAACGGTGTTTCAATGCTTAGAAACAAGGCCTAGGGATCATACTTTCACTAGTGGACACTCTCAACATGTTAGCACAACTGAATGCAAGTAAATGATACTCGGGATTATTCTCCTTCTTGATAACACAAGAGTACTATGTGTAGGGCTGCAAAAGCACTCCTCAAAGTCTGAGTAAATAAACACCACAATTCCCAAGAACAAGCCATGATAAATATCTAAATTATTCATAGAGTCACACACAAGTACCCACACTGTCACCTTGATACCGTGTTGTCACAATGACTCCGGGAACTAGATACAATCACTTGAGTAGCATAAACATTACATATGAATTCAGCGATACTAGCAATACTCATGATCACATAAAGATCACACCATGGGAGAGAGAGGTAAACCACATAGCTACCGGTAGAGCCCTCAGCCTCGGGGAGACTACTCACACATGGTCATGGTGAGCACACTTGATGGAGAGGTTGATGAAGAGGTGCAGCCCGGAGAGGAGACGGCGGACCGCTGCAGCCACGGCGCGGCGGCGGCGCTGGAGATGGAGATGGCGATGGAGTCGATGGAGATGGCTCCGGGGGCACTTCCCCGTCCCGGCAGGGTACCGGAACAGAGACTTCTGTCCCCCGAAACTTGTTCTGGATGGCGGCGGAGCTACGGGTGGAATTTGGGAAAATCCTTCGGGGGTTAGGGTTTTCTCCGCGGGGGCAATATATGGTCCAAAGGGCGGCGCGAGGCGACGCCCGAGGCGGCCTCCTCATATGGCGGCGCGGCCAGAAGATTTTCTTCTGGTCTGTGCCCTAGTTGAGTTCGGGGTCTTCTGGGCCTCTTCTGGAGCTGTCCTTTTGGCCCACGCAGTCTTTTGGCATTTTAGAATTTCTGAAATTTTTTCAGATTTTTTTTAGCACTTTCATTTTTGTACCTTTTCTGCAATGCACAAACAAAATAAACAGGAACTGGCACTGTGGCATCTTGTTAATAGGTTAGTCCCGGAAAATGCATAAAAATGATATAAAGTGTATATAAAACATGTAGCAATTGGTATAATATAAGCATGGAACATCAGAAATTATAGATACGTTGGAGACGTATCAAGCATCCCCAAGCTTAGTTCTACTCGTCCTCGAGTAGGTAAAACGATAACAACAAATAATTTCTGAGGAGACATGCTTTCACACAATCTTGATCAATATATTGCAAGGCTCATGTCATGAATGAAGTGACTCAAAGCAATGGTCTATAGTTTGCTAACAATAGATAAAGAGTAAACAATGAATCATATAAGCAAAAACTTTTCATGAATAGTACTTTCAAGACAAGCATCAAAAAGTTTTGCATAAGAGGTAACTCATAAAGCAATAGATTCAAAGTAAAAGGCATTGAAGCAACACAAAGGATGATTAAGTTTCAGCAATTGCTTTCAACTTGTAACATGTATATCTCATGGATAGTTGTCAACATAAAGCAATATAACAAGTGCAATAAGTAAACATGTAAGAATCAATGCACACAAAGTTGACACAGTGTTTGCTTCTAGATAGAAAGGAGTAGGTAAACTGACTCAACATAAAGTAAAAGATAGGCCCTTCGCAGAGGGAAGCAGGGATTAAATCATGTGCTAGAGCTTTTTAAGTTTTCGAAAGCATATAGAGAGCACAAAATAAGTTTTGAGAGGTGTTTGTTGTTGTCAACGAATGGTAGTGGGCACTCTAACCCCCTTGTCAACCAGACTTTCAAGAGCGGCTCCCATGAAGGACGTTATCTCTACCAGCAAGGTAGATCATCCCTCTTCTCTTTTGTTTACACATGTATTTTAGTTTCTTTATAGTTGACACTCCTCCCAACCTTTGCTTACACAAGCCATGGCTAACCGAATCCTCGGGTGCCTTCCAACATTCACATACCATGGAGGAGTGTCTATTTGCAAATTAAGTTGCTTACTGATAAATCAGGGCAAAACATGTGAAGAGAATTATTAATGAAAGTTGTAATTAATTGGGGCTGGGCACCCCGTTGCCAGCTCTTTTTGCAAATTATTGGATAAGCGGATGTATATGCCACTAGTCCATTGGTGAAAGTCTGTCAGAAGTAAATGACAAGATTGAAAGATAAAACACCACATACTTCCTCATGAGCTATAAAACATTGACACAAATAAGGAGTAATAAAGTTTTGAATAGTTTAAAGGTAGCACATGAAGTATTTACTTGGAATGGCAGGAAATACCACATAGTAGGTAGGTATGGTGGACACAAATGGCATGGGTTTTGGCTCAAGTTTGGATGCACGAGAAGCATTCCCTCTCAGTACAGAGTTTAGGCTAGCAAGGTTGTTTGAAGCAAACACAAGTATAAACCGGTACAGCAAGAATCAATAAAAACATATTGCAAGTATTATAAGACTCTACACTGTCTTCCTTGTTGCTCAAACATTTTACCAGAAAATATCTAGACCTTAGAGAGAACAAATATGCATCCCAAGTCTCAACAAGCTCTACGGTAGTTCTCCACTACTAGGCTTTAACTACATGATGCAAGAGCTTAAACATGATCTACTTGAGAGCTCAAAACAATTGCAAAGTTCAAATCAAACAAGACAATGATCTACAAGAATGCATATGTCTTTTCCAATACCAACTACTACATGTAGCATTTTCTTTCTTCCAAACAAACACCAATCAATTTATTTAAACATAAACTCTCCAAATGATAATATAATGCAGCAAGAGAGTATTTATAAACAAGTGCTAACAGCTCGAAGAGATGCATGAAAAACAGGAGCTAAAAGCACTGCAGTAGCTAGTTAAGAATACTCAACAAATATAAGTGAAGAACATGAGTATTCACATGAAAAAGCGGAGCGTGTCTCTCTCCCACACAAGGATTGCTAGGATCCGAATTTATTCAAACAAAACAAAAATAAAAGCACACAGACGCTCCAAGTAAAGCGCATAAGATGTGAAAGAATTAAAATATAGTTTCACTAGAGATGACCTGATAAGTTGTTGATGAAGAAGGGGATGCCTTGGGCATCCCCAAGCTTAGACGCTTGAGTCTCTCTGAATATGGTTGGGATGAACCACGGGGGCATCCCCAAGCTTAGGCTTTTCACTCTTCTTGATCACATAATATCACCCTTCTCGCTTGATCCTTGAAAACTTCCTTCACACCAAACTCAAACAGTTCTCATTAGAGGGTTAGTGCATAATCAAAAATTCTCATATTCTGTAATGATACAATCATCCCAAAGCTTCTGGACATTAGCTACAGCCACCAATGCTTTGTGGAGCAAAGAAATCCACACAAACATCGTAAAAGAGCGAATGCAAAACAAAAGGCAGAATCTGTCAAAAACAGAACAGTCTGGAAGACGAATTTTTTCGAGGCACTTAAGTTGCTCAGATGGATCTGGCCAAAATAATGAAAGTTGCGTACATATCTCAGGAAGATGCGTGATTTTTTCAGAATTTTTGAATTTTCTACAGGGAGAAAAGCTCAAATTCGTGACAGCTAAAAATCTGTCACTGCGCAGAAATCCAAATCTTGCATCAACTTTCAATATAGAACTTTACTTGGCACAACAATGCAATAAAATAAAGATACAAAGGAGTTGCTACAGAAGTAACAAAACTCCTTGACTCAAAAAAAAAAAATAACAGAAAATAAAAACAATGGGTTGTCTCCCATAAGCGCTTTTCTTTAAAGCCTTTTAGCTAGGCATAGTGATTTTGATAATGCTCTCATATGTATAAGAGTTGAATATAAGAGAGCATCAAAAAGCAAATACCAAACACATTTAAGTCTAACCCACTTCCTATGCAAAGGAATCTTGTAAGAAAACAAATTATTGAAGCATGAAGCTACTAGCATAGAAAGACAAAACAAGTGCAACTTCAAAATTTCAACAAAAAGAGAGGAGACTTGATATTATTGAGATATATGAATCCATGTCTCCCTCTCTCATAAAAACTTTCAGTAGCATCATTGATAAAATCCACAATATAACCATCACATGAAACATTCTTACCATGATCCATATGCACAAAAGTATCTTATTTTCCACATAAGAAAAGTTCTTCTCATTAATAACAATGGGGCAGGATCATCATAAAGAACTCGAACATGATAGACAAGTTGTATATTAAAGGGATGGTTTTGGGTAATCTCTCCATAACTATGACAAGTTTCATGAGGATGACTGTAATTATAACCTATGTCATAGTATTCTTTATAATAATTATCAAAGACTGGAGGCATAGTATCATCATAAGCAATAGAATAGTTATCTTCCAAACTGTGTTCATCGTAAACATATCATTTTTTAATAGAAGGAGATGTATCAAGCATATAAAGGATTTTCAAACACATCACTAGGAGAAGAGGTCTCATATATAATTATTACTAGCAAAAGGATTTTCAAACACCTCATCCCCAAGCTTAGAGCTTTTCATATCATCATTGGAAGAAACATGGATAGTACTAATAGTATGGCAATCATTAATATCATCATTTTCAGAATTGGTACCCCAAAGATTTTCAATATCAAAAGTAGTTTCATTTTCCCAATCATGATCACTAATATAAGTAACAGGCATAGGTTCATCATCAAGTTCAGAATCATCGAATTCAGAATTATAAGTATCAATTGTAACAGGAGCAACAAGTTTGGGAGAAGATACCGTTTCCTCTCTCCTTTTACTCCTCTTCTTCTTCTTCTTTCCCCTCTTCTTTTTATCTTTAGGAGGGAGAGGTTTGAAAGGAAGCTCCTCCACATAACCTGGTTTAGTATTAGAGACAATGGAAGAAACTTGGGGGGACTCCTCTCTTTCATTAATGAGAACAAAACACATATTAGTCCTGTCATACTTTGGTAAAGTCTCATCCTTTATAATATTTTGTATGTAGGTGTTAGCATGGCAATTATTAACACAATAGAGATAACATCCATGCAACACACTATTCATATCAAGATCACTCATATCTAACAAGGAAGTTTTTCTTGATAACTCTTCACACCCCAAAAATAATGTAAGTTCATCATGTTGATTAGGAGTGATCATGTTATCACAATACAAATTTGCAGTAATTGGATTCGAAAGGCTATTATCATGACCTGAACATTGAAAATTAAAATGACCCACTTCATAGCAAAGTTCACAAATAAAAGGATGGAGGTCACAAACTTTTTCACCAAGATCTCTTAGAGCCTTGTACCACGTTCTAGTTTTTTCATTCCTATGATGGATACAATATTCATCTTCGATTTGATTAATTCCACAAGGTCTATGCATTCCACAAAAATTAACATGCTTATAAGAAATAGTATTTTCAGAAGTTTGAGCATGTTTATTGCAATCATTAACAACAATTTCATTTTCCATGCAAGTGTCTTTGAAAGGTTCATGATACACGTCCCAATTTTCTTTAGGAACATTAATATGAGAAGCAAAGGTTCTAAAACAATCAACAATAATTTGAGAATCAAGACCATATTTAGCACTAAGCTCTTGAAAACTAGCAGTTTCAACGAAAGACTTAATGCAATCATATTCATAGTTTATACCTGATTCTTTACCTTTGTCATTCTCCCAATCCTCAGCATTGTTTTGAATTCTTTCAAGAAGATCCCATCTAGCTTCAACCTTCTTGCTTGTGAAAGAACCATGTGAACATGCATCTACATAATCCTTGTAATGACCTGAAAGCCTTGCATAAAAATTAGTAACAATTATTTCCTCAGAAAGCTCATGGTTAGGACATTTGAGTATTAATGTTTTCAGCCTTCCCCAAGCTTGAGCAATGCTTTCTCCATCATGAGGGTAAAAATTATAAATGTAATTCCTATCTAGATGCACTTCATGAAGAGGATAAAATTTAGAGTAAAAGAGAGATTCAAGCTGTTTCCAATTCGAAGGTTGTTCATCCAGCAGCCTATACCATTCCTTTGCTTTGTCCTTAAGTGACAATGGAAATAGTTTCCTCATGACATTTTCTCTTGATAAACCTGCAACCTTAAATAACTCACAAAGTTCTGTAAGTTTCGACAAGTGAGCACTTGGATGGATTGATCCATCCCCTGCATACTGATCATTCATAACCCTTTCAACAATTTTCATAGGTATTTTAAAAGAAATACTTTCAACGGTGGATTTGGAATATCACAAACATCATTAGAATTATCACATATTGGAGACAAAGCATTATCAAGGCAAAATAATTCCTCCATAGCTGAGGAGCAAAAAAGATTATTTTCATATAAACTAGCTTCCCCAAGCTTAGGCTTTTCCACAGCCTTAGCAATAATGGTGTCCAAAGAATTTATACTAATAACATTACTACCACTATTATGCAAACAAGCCTCCATAGGTTTTTTAATTTTCTCTTCAAAAGCATCATGTCCTAATTCAATATAAAGTTCATAAGATCTCTAATTTTTTTGTTGTTTTCCATTAAGCCTAACTAGTGAAAATAAAAACAAGAAACAAAAAGAAATAATTGCAGAATCTAAAGGAGATACCTTCCAACGCTTACCTCCCCGGCAACGGCGCCAGAAAATAGCTTGATGTCTACGTGTGCTTCTATTCTTGTAGACAGTGTTGGGCCTCCAAGAGCAGAGGTTTGTAGAACAGCAGCAAGTTTCCCTTAAGTGAATCACCCAAGGTTTATCGAACTCAGGGAGGTAGAGGTCAAAGATATCCCTCTCAAGCAACCCTGCAATTAAGATACAAGAAGTCTCTTGTGTCCCCAACACACCCAATACACTTGTCAGATGTATAGGTGCACTAGTTCGGCGAAGAGATAGTGAAATACAAGTAATATGGATGATTATAAGTAGTAATTGCAATCTGGAATAAAAATGGCAGCAAGCAAACATGTAGCAGAACTTGTTGTAAACGGTGTTTCAATGCTTAGAAACAAGGCCTAGGGATCATACTTTCACTAGTGGTACCTCTCAACATGTTAGCACAACTGAATGCAAGTAAATGATACTCGGGATTATTCTCCTTCTTGATAACACAAGAGTACTATGTGTAGGGCTGCAAAAGCACTCCTCAAAGTCTGAGTAAACAAACACCACAATTCCCAAGAACAAGCCATGATAAATATCTAAATTATTCATAGAGTCACACACAAGTACCCACACTGTCACCTTGATACCGTGTTGTCACAATGACTCCGGGAACTAGATACAATCACTTGAGTAGCATAAACATTACATATGAATTCAGCGATACTAGCAATACTCATGATCACATAAAGATCACACCATGGGAGAGAGAGTAAACCACATAGCTACCGGTAGAGCCCTCAGCCTCGGGGGAGACTACTCACACATGGTCATGGTGAGCACACTTGATGGAGAGGTTGATGAAGAGGTGCAGCCCGGAGAGGAGACGGCGGACCGCTGCAGCCACGGCGCGGCGGCGGCGCTGGAGATGGAGATGGCGATGGAGTCGATGGAGATGGCTCCGGGGGCACTTCCCCGTCCCGGCAGGGTACCGGAACAGAGACTTCTGTCCCCCGAAACTTGTTCTGGATGGCGGCGGAGCTACGGGTGGAATTTGGGAAAATCCTTCGGGGGTTAGGGTTTTCTCCGCGGGGGTAATATATGGTCCAAAGGGCGGCGCGAGGCGACGCCCGAGGCGGCCTCCTCATATGGCGGCGCGGCCAGAAGATTTTCTTTTGGTCTGTGCCCTAGTTGAGTTCGGGGTCTTCTGGGCCTCTTCTGGAGCTGTCCTTTTGGCCCACGCAGTCTTTTGGCATTTTAGAATTTCTGAAATTTTTCCAGATTTTTCTGAGCACTTTCATTTTTGGACCTTTTCTGCAATGCACAAACAAAATAAACAGGAACTGGCACTGTGGCATCTTGTTAATAGGTTAGTCCCGGAAAATGCATAAAAATGATATAAAGTGTATATAAAACATGTAGCAATTGGTATAATATAAGCATGGAACATCAGAAATTATAGATACGTTGGAGACGTATCAGCGCGCTACCCCGTGGATGATATCACGGAGAAGACAAATTGTGAGTTACATGCGCCAATGAAGAACATTAGTTTTCCGGTGGCGAATGACTATGCTTTACCACATCAATTTGGATCAACCTTCCATTTTGGTGAGATTCCGGCTGGATTTGCTCGTGTCGGGGTCACGAAAGTTATGTCGGGATTCAACTCAATGCATCTTGACATTTTCCCGGAGCTGAAGGCGAGAAGACATTGGGAGATGTCGAACTTGGTATCGTTCTATGGAAGAAGAAATATATCAAGTTTCCAGACTCGGCGCCAAGGCCACCGACTCCTCCGGTTAGAAATTCACCACAGCAAAGTCCACCCTCCTCCCCCGATGATTGGGAGCCCACCGTGAGTCCATCGCCCGCGCCGTCCCGTCAGCCGACTGCTGCGCCCACTAGTAGTTTGACAAAGCGGAAACTGTTCACGTCGTCCCCTGTCAAGAAACGTGCAAAAAAAACCCAAGGAGGTCAAGGCTCCTGAGAAGTTAGCTGGCGAGATGACTCAGGAGGAATTAGAAGTGAGCACACGTGAAGAGGCGAGAGCCTTTTTGAACAGAAAAAAAGGAAAGACTGGAGCAAGACTGGACCCCATAAAGGAACTTCTGAAGACTATACCAACTGAGGTAAAAGATCACACCGTTGACAACCTATATGACCCTCCACCACCGCCCCTTTCAGACTATGAGCGAGGTATTGAAAAGGTACTTTCCTCACAGATGGAGCAAGAAAAAGCGTGCGGGAAAAGAGTTGCCTAGCTCGGAGAACAAGAAGCACAATCGATCGCCCCGCTCATTGTGCCTTCTGAAGCTCGGAAATCGAGCATGGAGAAGTTGTCATTGGCGACACAGGTTACCCCATAGCGCAGATAACAATTCAATATAAATTTGAACTCGGGCTGCCTCTGGTCGAAAATCCGAGTGCTCTAACAACACAGTTATATAAATTGCATAACTGGTACATGGCCGCCGCAAAAGAAGGGAAAATGTGTCTCATGGCGGGAGTTAAGGAACAACACTACTTCCGACAATATGGTGTGGTGGTTGCGTTCTCCGAACTTTTTCAGATGTACAATCAACTTGCTCTCGACAAATCTATCATCAGCTGCTATTGTCTGTATGTAATTTATTCGTGTAATTTAATTATTTATAGTTAAGCTCGTTCATTGCTTGTAATTATCCTCACAACATTATTTTGTACGCTATTATGCAGAATGAAGATTCGTGAATGCCGAATGGGAGGAATCTGGGACATTGGGTTCATTGACCCGGATAAAATTCATGTCAAGACCATAGCTGACAATCCCGAGGACACAGAGGACTTTTTGCTAACGCTTTTTAAGCGACAAAGTTCCAAAAAGGAAATACTTTTTCCTTACAACTTCGGGTGAGTGTTACTGTCTTGTACACATTTTATTTTGCTTTCCCGATATTAAGCGTAATTGATGAGTTCTGAATACCTGCGTATATAAATGTGCGCAGGTACCACTTCATTCTGCTAATCATTAGACTCGAGGAAGGAGAAGTTGAAGTCTGGGACTCATTAAGGAGAGATCAAGATGAGTACAAAAGCGTGCGTCTAATGCTCAAGAGGTAATTTCAATCGCACTATATCGGCCTCTTTCGTTCATTTCCGGATATCAAAAGTATAAGTAATAACTCCTCAATTCATTTTCTTTTCCGGGCAGGGTTTGGAAAAAGTTCATCGCGGAAGAACGCGGTGAATGGAAACCTAAGCTGCAGTTCAAGGCTAACAACGTAAGTACTACTACGTATCTAGGTCTGTGTATCTTTCTAATACCATTATCATTCTCTTGATTATTATTTGATTAAATTAAATTCTTGTATAGTGGTGTCTGCGACAACCACAGGGGACGGAACTATGTGGATACTACGTTTGCGAGTTTATTCACATGAGAGTCAATGAGAGAGTCAATAGTATAAGAAATCGAGAGGTACGTAAACATCATACACAACTTTTATTTTGCTACCATCAATCATGTTTAGTTTCGATCATAACTGATTTGATCTCCTTCTTTTAAAGATGGCAAGGAAGCGGAACCAGCTCCTACTAAAAAACCGCGTAAAAACTATTGCGGAGTAATTGACGGATTCATTCTGACGCATGTCGTAGATGAATTCGGTGAATTCCACTATGTCGATTAATAGACTCCCTCCATGCATGTACTAGCTAGCGGTGATCTCCATTGTAATTATGAGTACTTTATATGTAACGAGAGTACTTTATATGTGTAAAGAGTACTTTATATGTGTAGTGAGTACTTTATACGTGATCTCCTCCGAAACCCTGAAAAATGAGCGAAAAGGAAAAAAAACAGAAACCCTAAACCCTGAAAAATAAGCGGAAAAAAAAAAACCGAAAACCTAACCCCCCCTGAAAAAATAAGGGGGGGGCAAAAAAAAAAAGGAACCTTTAGTACCGGTTGGTATTGTCCTCAGCTGCGCGCGCGCAGGTTCGGCCACGTGGAGGGCCTTTAGCACCGGTTGCATATACAACCGGTACTGAAGGGGTACCCCTTTAGTCTCGACCTTTTAGTACCGGTTGCACAACCGGTACTAAAGGCCCAATAAGACCGGTACTGATGCCCTGTTCTCTACTAGTGTGCGTGCCAGAAGTGCCCAACGGGCGCATGTCTCGTTGGGCGCTGCCATGTGCGGAGCGGACCAATCGGAATGATGGTGGTTGGTGGAGGGTCGGCGAAGATGGCGGCTCGATGTCAGCAAATGTGTTGCACAAAAGATAGTCTGCCTTTGTTGCGGCAGTTTGCGCGATCGACGCGAGGTAGTGGAAGACCACGCGCTCGGCATCACGATTACCCATGTAATTCCAGGCAAGGACGGTCACGTCCATGGGTGGTGTGGTCTTCGTTAGCTGGAATGAGTTGTTCTTCAAGTTAAGAGGCGCCCCTGCGACATATGATAAATGGTATTACACTTTAATTTGTTGTCGATTATAATAGTTTGAAGAGTACATACGAATAATTTCTTTCCACCAAAGGTTCGGATTCACAAAATTAACATATTGTATACCCTAATTCTTTTCCTGACTCGATCTAAACATTTCTAGGTGGATTTCATAAGTTTTTATAATATGAGATATTGGAATGAAATTTACCATAGAATGCAAATGTGGCTAATGCTGATCCAAGACCATCGTACTAAAATGGATACTCATAAGTGTTGTTCGACAACAACATATGGATAATAAAACCCAATAAATCGCGCGCCAAGCGGGTGACCAGGCATCTACAAATCTTACAAACACATAAATTCTAGCTACTTCAGACAAAAAATAAATTATTAGTGGTCCAATATGCTTCACGAACAGCTCATTTTTGAAATGTCGGATATTTTATTACAAAAGAGCAAAAAAAAGTGCACATGCGTGGAAACTACGGATGAATTTCTTCATGATTTGTAACTAGTTTAATGGCTTCTTTGATTCAAAGGGTATGAAAAGTGTAGGAATAGAAAAATTGTAGGATTAGGATGTCATGTCTAACGGAATCCTATATGAAGAGAAAGTTCTTTTGATTGTGATAAAAGATTTTTCCGTTAGGTTAGAGCTCATGTTATTTTCCTATGAATTTGCAGTACAATATTCCTATGAGATTTTTTTCCTATGGAATATGATTCTATGAATCAAACGATTTCTAAAGGAAAATTTTCACGATTTCAATCCTATATAATTTATTTAAAATTTATATGAATCAAAGAAGCCTAAATGGTGGAATAAACTTTCGGCCGAATGTAGAGAGATCGTCTATCCTCTGACATACATTAGCCTAAAGTTGGGTCAATGACAGAATGACAGGGCAGCCTTTGGCAGCCCGACTTATACCTAATATATAAAGGCTGGAAGAAATCAGCCTCCAAATTAGCTTCCACGTCGCCCCCTTTCCACGACCATCCGATCTGCGCGATCCGACGGCCAGAGAGTGCCCACGTCGCCCCCAGCGCACTGCACTGTAGACAGCTACAGTTCCCGCGAATTTCTTCCAATCAGAACACGCCACGCGTCCCGGTCACCAAACGGTTGCTCCGGTCGCAGCCGGTCACCCGCCTAGCACGCTTTTTGACGCGAAAATTTTACAGTAAACCCCTCCCGAAGGACTGAATTACAATTACAGAAAACCACAAGGTCTTTTCCGCAAAAACATCCACGAGCTCCCCCTCCCTCTCTCTCCCGCTCCGGTCCTCCCAGATCAGATCGACGCCTACGGCGACCTCCGCCGTCACCTCCTCCACCTCCTCGCCGAGCTCCGCCGGATTCGCCGCCGCCGTGGCCGGCGTCCTCCGCCGCGTCCGTACGCCGCAGGCGACGCCCCGGTGACCATTTAGGGGCGGCGCCGCCACCTCTGTCGCTCGCGACCAGGCGCACCTCACGTGCCCAGCGGCGCTTCCTCACGCTCACCCGAGCGTCGCGCCCGTGCGCAGCAGGTAGCTCAGCTCCATTGCTGACGTCAGCACTTCTTTTAAATTCCTTCTAATTTCTGAATCACTCCTTCAAAGTCATACGTACCGAAGGATACAGGCCTAGAATGCACTCGTGCCAAAATGACAAGTAATTTTCTTTTAAGGGAATGGACAAGTATCTGTTGGACAACCACATGTGAGCGCACAGTGAAGCCCTTAAATTCCAGCACGACTTATCGTACGAATCATACAGGAAAATAATATAAACACGGGTTGCGTGGTTTAACTTACCGTCGTCATCGATGACGCCATCGCGTATCAGTTTCTCGGCGTTGACCATCACCGAGAGCACCGCCGCAGACGCCGGCCAGAGCGCAGCCGATTTGATCCCACGGCGCTTGACGACGTCCAGCACAAACGACATGCCGGTGTCGACGACCACACATGTCACCTTCCCTAGCCCCCCGCCCTCCTCGCCGTCCAGAAGCGCCTCCACCTGCGGCGGGATGGCCTTCTGCATGGCGGCGTTGAGCAGGTTCAGGTCCACGTGGTCCCCGGCGTCGTCTATCCCCGTCCGCGACCGCGACGAGGCGCAGGTGTCCCCCTCCTGTCGCGGAAGACGAGCCCGTCCAGTTGGTCGAGCCGGCGTCGGCGGCCACGAGGCGGCGGTGGTTGAACTCGGTGTTGACGAAGGTGACGGCGAAGCCGCGGTCGAGGAAGCGGTGGGCGAGCTTCATGAACGGGATCACGTGGCCGGTGGCCCTGCATCGGGTAAGGGAGGATGAGCGCGTGCGGCGGCGGTGCAGGCGCGGCGGAGGCAGCCATCGTCTAGTCGATCGTGTGCGTGGGAAGTGCTATGAATTTGTGATCTGCAACTGCGGCTCTACCATGCTTTCTCGTGTCCGTTTAAATACATAACAGGCCGGGAGCCCGAGACTACCGTCAGTGCGGGTCAAACTAGCCTGCCCGCCGAGCTCGCGGAATGGCAGAGTTAATGGCAGCAGCGGTCACACAACTCGTCGTCGATGTGCACTTAAGTCACACTTCTTCAGAACGTGATTATTTGGTCACACAACTCGACAAGTGCGTGCACGCAGGTCACTGACCCCACTTGTCAGTCCGTTTTGGACGGTAAATTTTCAGAAAACCCCCTGGAGTAATATTAATTTTACAAAATGGTCCTTCTAAGACGGACTGACAAGTGGGGTCAGTGACCTGCGTGCACGCACTTGTCGAGTTGTGTGACCAAATAATCACGTTCTGGAGAAGTGTGACTTAAGTGTACATTGGCGTCGAGTTGTGTGACCGCGGGTGCCATTAACTCCGGAATGGCATGCATGGGCGGCTACGTCCCTGTTGACTGGTTTTAATTCGGCTACAGTCGATTTTTCTGCGCTGCATCGTCCGACTTGTGGTTTCTCTGTTCATCAGGTCGCCGGTTCAGTATGTTTTGTTCTCGTCGGCGGTTGCGTGTCTCTGCGAGCGACGGGGAAAGAAAGCGAGTGCGCCGTGCTGCTATCTCTTTTCTTGCCGTGTGACAGAGAGAATGGATTTTCTGCAACTCATATGGCGCGCAACCCGTATCTCGACCATCCGTTCCCGGGATTGAATAGCCAAGATTTTCCATTGAATGAGTTGAAAGTTCAACACATTTAACGACAAATCTCAGCCGTTCAATCATGATAACGGACGGCTAGAGATAGGGGTTGTGCGTCATATGAGTTGTAGAAGCTCATATCCGTGTGACAGAGGCTCAGAGAGAGGGCAGAGGAATGGCGAGTTTCAGGCTAATTTTTTTTAAATAATACATTTTATTACAGAAAATCGAAGAATATTACACGGATTGAGGGTTTTTTCAAAAATAATGCGGCCTAATTTGTGGCCAAGACGATAGGTACCTATCGTCGGGGGCCAAGACGATAGGCCCATCGTCTGTCGGCTGCGTGCGACAGAGAACCTGCTCGTCCACGATAGGACTTATCGTCTGGGGCCAAGACGATTAGTTCCAATCGTCTAGGGCCAAGACGATAAGTGCTGATCGTGCACGACAAATGCATGGCGCTGCATGGCACTGGTCCGTTCTGTTAAATCCGATTAGTGCATGCAACTCCTGATCCGAATTTGTTTCGCGCTCCTGCCTTTTATTGCGCACTTCTTCTCCCGCCATATTTCTCCCGCCATATTTCTCCCGCCATTTTGTTCCCGCCATTTTCCTCCCGCCATATTTCTCCCGCCATAGTTCTCGCGCCATTTTGTTCCTGCCATTTTCCTCCCGCCTTTTTTCTCCCGCCATTTTTCTCCCGCTCTTCTTCTCCCGGGTGAGCCTATATATATACCCCAGTAGATTTGGTGATGGAGGAGGGGTGTGGTGCGTGGTTATTTCCTCAGTCGGATAGGAACGATGTCTGGTAGTTCGGGTCCTAGTTCGGAGCATAGGTCGTGGTGTGTTTTGTATCACGCTGCAATATGGACTGAAGGTAGTATTAGGGAGGGTAGGCCGAAGAGCTGTTATAGGGAGCTAATTAGTGAGTGGGGCAACATTCGTGAGGTGAGAGAAATTATAGCAAAAAAAACAAAATCCAGATGACCCCTGAAGAAATTTCAGATGAAATTGATGGGTGGCGGTGGAAGTGGCAGAGAATTAATGAGCTAAAAGCTATTGAGGCGGGGCTTAGGGACATGCCTATGACACCTAAGTCAAAGATAATCCATTTTTCGCCGGAGGCCTATGCATTTCACGTGAAGGTAACTGAGTACCGAATTTATATTATGTTAGAATCTAGTGTTATCGTACTAACTTTTTTCCCTGATTTTGTGAATGTCCAGCACTGGCCTGCCGATGGACAGTTTGTGAACAAAGAGATCCCTCATTTTGGTTGGATGGAAATGCTTTTTGGCGCATGCCGTGATGGGCCTGGAAATCTCCTTCACGCTGAAACAGTGAAGAGGGCTATATCAAAGGGGAAGAGTGGTGGATCATCCAAGAAAGCCCTAAACATCCTGCCAACCAGTCTTTCACCTGACTAATCGACCATGTCTGCGGGGAATTAAGTTCCAACTCCGAGTTCTGAAACTGACTCAAATCTGCCCCCAATTCATTTGTTAACACAGTACCATCACCGTAGTAGAACGTACACTTCACTACATCAGACATCTCTGTTCGCCTAGAAAAATATTAAGTACCATCGATTAATAATAATAACCCGAACACCACTAAATATATATACCGACTCTCCGAAAAATATTACCGACTCTCCGAAAAATTATACCGACTCTCCGAAAAATATTACCGACTCTCCGAAAATATACCGACTCTCTGAAAAATTATACTGACTCTCCCAAAAATATTATCGACTCTCCGAAAATATACCGACTCTCTGAAAAAAATATACTGACTCTCCAAAATATTACCGACTCTCCAAAAAATTATACCGACTCTCCAAAATATATCTCTACCCAATAATAAAAGAAGGAACGCTTCTTGTTCGTCCGTTTCGTCCGTCGAGTTTCCTTTCGTTTTGCTTCCTACGTCGCTACCGATCTTTCGTGCCTCGTCGGTTCGCACGCCCGCCTGCTCCTTCTCCTGTTCGTACACGTTTATTCCTGCCCGTTCCTTTTTCTATTCGTACACGTTAGACGTTTCTGTTCGTAACTTCGTATATATGTCTACGCCCGCCTGCGGCCGAATCCCCGTCCCCGATTGCCGCCAGTGTCGCAGGCCAGCATCCTGTCCTCGACGCCGAAGTCGTCGTTGCAGATGCAGACCTGATGGAGCTTCTTCTCGCCGTTTTCGTCAAGGTGCCAGCGCCGGCCGGATTCACGAGATACACGGTCTTTTGCAGCCTTTTCCTACATATATGAGATCGATCTCACAGGGGCTGAAAAGCATCCATTGATTCGTGAAACACCGGTGCAACATGTACGGGGAGTCGGGGATAGTCTGCCTGCGTCTTCCTGCGCTCACACGCCTCTGCGGGCAGAGGCGGCCCAAAGTGCTGGATGGATCTAGGAGCAGTCCGGCTGATCTCGGTAAGCAATGAGCTCTCTCAGAATATCAGATCCATAAGCATATCAATACTCCATGAGGATTGATTGCATGCATGCTACGACGGCCCAATTGTATGCATGCTATGATCATAGCTAGCGATTGTGCACATCGCTGCATGGCGGCGATCTCGTTCCGTCGCTGTCGCCCCTGCTGCTTTGATTAGGTTCTGCGAAAGTTCATGCGAGGAGCAGGTGCTGGCGGTGCTACTGATTGTTGTGTGTTGGTGTCAGATTCTCTAGGACATGAAGAATGAAAGATTAGACAGATTGAGTCCAGAAGCTAGAAGATGGAACTTGGTGCCATGAGTCTAGCACATCTAAGCTGGAGAATATTGCAATGGGCTTCTTGATGCTATCAGTAACCACAACTTGGTGCCATGAGTTCAGAAATTATCTACCACTCCTCCCGACATGAAGTCTCGATTTGTTATTTGTCTCTCTCGAGATTGCAGAAAAAGTACACTATTCCGTCTCTTGCTTTGGAGAAAGAAAGAAGCAAGAACCAGGATAGAGCAGTTCATCATCAGTTCCCCTAGGTACGTATGCTTTGCGATGTTCTTTTGCACCATAATGTCGTATCCTTACAATGCTTTAACAGTTCATTATTGTCACAATAGCCTTGTTCCTTTTTCTTTCTTCTTGACATGTAGGCAGATGAGGTGATGGTTCTGTTCCCGGAACCAGTTCTTTGCTTAATCTTGATCCAAGAACAACAGGATCTGATAGAAAGTTTGATTGTGGCATGCAGTTCATTTGATGTTCAAAGATTACATCAGGAAGGACAAAACAAGAATGGCATTTTCTTCAGAAGTTAAGAACCTGCATGGCTGCATGGTTTGCCAAGTTATGCACTGGAACACTTGACCATAACAGTAACTCCAGCACGTAAAATGATGGCATATGGCGACCATGATGTGGACTACACTTGAGTGTTGATGGCTGCATGTTTTTTCAAGGTGGAACCGTTGTTCTTCGGATTAAACGAAAAATGCCACGAGGTTTCAATCCTGGTACAATAATTCAGCGTCTTTTGGTGATGATCAGCCTAGCTCCAAGCCTCCAACAAGCATCCGTGTTTGCCCTATCGGGAGTCGCGCATGGCAGAGGCGGAGGAATAAAATGGATTGAGTTCAAACTGATCAAGAACAAACAGATTTGAGATAGGCCTGCGTCAAGCATATTTTCATGATATTTTATTTTGGCATGTCAAACTGATTGAGTACAATAAGCACAGTTGTGCTTTACTTACGACATGTATTGCCAACAAGTTAGGACCCTTCATTCTTCTATCTAAAAATTCAAAATTAGTGGGATAGAAAAACAAAAATTACAGTGGTAGTTTTCTAAGAAGAGACATTATCTTACTAAATTACTATGCTCTTCCTGAATATCAATAGCATCATTTTTTTAAATGAAAAATAACCGTAGCAACGCATGGGCATGTTAGCTAGTTAACTACTTAATATCGCACGATAAAATACCCGGACTCGTAAACTAATAAACAAACCTAATTAATCTAAACTTAAATACAAACCTAATTAATCATGAATGCAAACCGTACTCAATAGTACCCGCACTCAATACTACCGTACGCACAAACTTAACCCTAAACGCAAACCTAATTAATCTAAACCTAATTAGACAAAGAACACGTACCCTTGACGCGTGCCTTGATTCACCGGAGCAACACCACCTCCACCACCACCGGAGCAGCAGCCGCACCACCACCACCACCTCCTGCACGAGCTACCCCAACCTCCACCATTGCTTCACACAAGCTCCACCAAACGGCCACCCCAAGCTATCCCATGAGTAGATCGAAGTTTCCTATGCTCCCTACTACCTATAGGAGGTTCTAGGACGAAGATTTTGTGGTTGTTTCGAGTAAATCGGCCGGGAATCGCCGGAGCAAAACGAGCTCGGCCGAAACAGAGAGAGAAGACGCGAGGAGGAAGAAAGGAGCCGTCGGTGCTAAATCCTGGGACTAATCGTCCGGGGCCACTACGATAGGCCTTATCGTCGTCGACGTGGACGATTGCCGTCCACTCGAGCACGAGTGGCTCGTCGTCCGCGTGGGCTGGCCCAGCCAGCATGCAGTCGTCTGCGGCCACAGCGATTGGCACCTATCGTCCTGGCCCCCGACGATAGGTGCCTGTCGTTTTGGCCCCCGATTAGGCCGCATTATTTTGAAAAACCCTCAATCCGTGTAATATTCTTCGATTTTCTTTAATAAAATGTATTATTTAAAAAAAATTAGCGAGTTTCAGTCAGCGCAACCGCTTCAGCCCATGAATGATAGCTCAAATCTGAAATGTTTCGGCCGGATCTTGCCGAAGAAAGAGGAGAGGAAAAGCGGGAGCCCCTAATCTCCGACCTGGTCGTAGGAGATTAGTCTCCGCACACCCCCCGTTACGAGCTGGACGTTATTGGGCCGGCCCACATTGCGCTCGTGGCGTTGGACCGTTTCTTCATACGGCTTCGAACTTGTTCTCGTTCGCGCTGGACTTTTTCCTGTTTCAGTAGACTTTTCCCGTTGGACTTTTTCCGGTTTCAGTAGACTATTTCAGTAGACTTTTCCCGCTGGAATTTTTCAGTAGCATAATTCATGTTTCTAACGGAGTGGAACTTTCTGTGTTTTTGAAAACTTACAAGTACGATCCTAGTACTAGCTTCAGTCAGAATGTGTCAAAAGATTTTTTTTTAAATGAACAATTTTGAAATCAGGACCATTTTCAAAAAAAATGAACAATAGGTATTTGAACGGGAACTATTTTTGAACGATTTTCAAAAAAGTGAACAAAATAGGTATTTGAACGGAAATTATTTTTAAACGATTTTCAAAAAAGTGAACAAAAATAGGTGTTTGAACGGAAACTATTTTTGAACGATTTTAAATGGTGAACAAAAAAAGTCTGTGAACGGAAATTATTTTTGAACGATTTTCAAAAAAATGAACAAAAATAGGTATTAGAACGGAAATTATTTTTGAACGATTTTAAAAGACGAACAGAAAAAGTATGTGAACGGAAATTATTTTTGGACGATTTTCAAAAAGTGAACAAAAATAGGTGTTTGAACGGAAACTATTTTTGAACGATTTTAAATGGTGAACAAAAAAAGTCTGTGAACGGAAATTATTTTTGAACGATTTTCAAAAAAGTGAACAAAAATAGGTATTAGAACGGAAATTATTTTTGAACGATTTTAAAAGACGAACAGAAAAAGTATGTGAACGAAAATTATTTTTGGACGATTTTCAAAAAGTGAACAAAAAAGGTATTTGAACGGAAACTATTTTTGTACGATTTTAAAAGGCGAACAGAAAAAGTCTGTGAACGGAAATTGTTTTTGAACGATTTTCAAAAAAGTGAACAAAATAGGTATTTGAACAGGAACTATTTTTGAACGATTTTCAAAAAAATGAACAAAATAGGTATTTGAACGGAAATTATTTTTGAACGATTTTCAAAAAAGTGAACAAAAATAGGTGTTTGAACGGAAACTATTTTTGAACGATTTTAAATGGTGAACAAAAAAAGTCTGTGAACGGAAATTATTTTTGAACGATTTTCAAAAAAGTGAACAAAAACCTTATTTGAATGGAAATTGTTTTTGAACGATTTTAAAAGGCGAACAGAAAAAGTCTGTGAACAGAAATTATTTTTGATCGATTTTCAAAAAGAGAACAAAAACAGGTATTTGAACGGAAATTGTTTTTGAACAATTTTAAAAGGCGAACAGAAAAAGTATGTGAATGGAAATTATTTTTGAACGATTTTCAAAAAAGTGAACAAAATAGGTATTTGAACGGAAATTATTTTTGAACGATTTTAAAACGCGAACAGAAAAAAAGTGTATGAACAGAAATTATTTTTGAACGATTTTCGAAAAGAGAACAAAAATAAGTATTTGAACGAAAATTGTTTTTGAACGATTTTAATATGAACAATTTTCTAAATATGAACATTTTTAAAATTTGAACATTTAAAAAAATTCAAAATAAAGAAATAATATCTAATAATAAAACTGGAAAGAAGAAAGAAAAAAGAAACAGCCAAAAAAATAAAAAACGAAAAAAAGAAACAGGAAAAAACGAAAAAACAAGAAAGAAAAAAGAAACAGCAAAAAAAGAAAAGAAAAAGAAACAATAAAATAACAAAAAAGAAGAAAAAACAGCAATAGAAACGAAAAAGAAAAAAAAACAGCGATAATGGGCCAGGCCCATAAGCGCGCGCGGGCGGGGGGGGGGGATGGCTGCCTATCATCGACCTGGTCGATGAATAGGTTTTGCGAGAAAAGCCGGCTCAAATCTGAAATGTTTGGGCCGGATCTTGCGGACGAAAAGAGGAGAGGAAAAGCCCATAGAGCATTTGAGACATATCTCACACATATTACATGGCCCATACATGAGGAGTGAAGCCATCATGTTAACATGGTTGGACATTCTATATTTATTTAGATTTTAACTGTAAAGTGAGGGTATTGGGAATGGGGACTTTTGGCTCTCGGGCACACTACTCCCGGTAATTTGAAATTTTTGAAAATCGTACTTTTTTGCTTCAAAAAAATCTGCATTTTTTTACATAAATACTTATACATATTACGTACGTACGCAAGAAATTTCGTAAAAAAACTTATATTTTGTGCTACAGAAAAAAGAGAAAATTCTGACATATTCAACATACTATTTTCGCTTTTTACTAACCCGAAATTTCTTATTTTTATGTAGCTCGTAATACGATTTATTTTGCACCCATAATCGGCATATACGTAGACGACATGCATATGTATCACCTGGTATTTTTTTGGATTTTTATAAAACTCGTTTAAATATTTTTCAATTTTTTTAAAAAGCGGGTGCACTAGCACCCGAGAGCCAAAACACATTTTCGGGGTATTGAGGCTCAATATAGACTCATCGGAGTATGACCTATTTAAATTGGCTCTTTGTTATACCAGAGACACTACCTTTTCATGCTAAACTTCTTGGCTTGGACCAGAGAGGTGCAGTCTAAGTTTACAGAATGCATAATATCTATATCGACGATTTCCATTTATTTTATGCTACTTTAGACAAAAACAATTTGTGAATGAGGATTTCAAACTATGTGTCTGCTCATTATCGAAAAGAAGGCATGCCTAGATAGCAAATGAACCTCTTTAAGTTGTCTACAAGGATCTTATAACACATGTAAATATACACATGCCTAGTGGACACTTCTTACACACAACCGATCTTTGACTGTTATAAATTCATTGTAGATGTGTAACAATCCCTAGGTTGTGGATGTGGTCGTTCCAACATTTATCTCTTTTTTCATGTTAATAGGGAGACACCCATCCGATAAGTAGGATATTACATTTGGTTCATAGCTTCAATGGAATTTCTTTCGTCCGTCCGAGGGAGGGGAAGGGGAGTGCAGGGTGTTGGTAGCGGCAGCTTGTGGGTAAGAGATCGGTAACAACACAAAACAATTAATTTGTATGGTCTTACATACCCATAATTATAAAATCGTAGGAGCAGAAAACAAAATTAGGGTGCAACCATAGTTTCATCTTGAACTGTGTAGGATTACATAACATTGTAACTCGCACAATATTGTCCAATGCGAATCATGGAAACTTCTTACAAATTGTGGAGTCAATGTTTTTCCTGGTACATATTTGTAGTGCGAACTGTTTAGGAGAGGACATCCTTTCATTGCACTGCTACGAATCAAACAAGCCTCAGAAAAAATTCGTACGGTATTTCATCTCCAAACTGACGAACCAGCCATGCATGCTCCAAATAAACTATCCTAGAGACATAACAATCAGCCAACTTATAACAACTAGTTGAATGCCCGTGCGTTGCTACGGGTTAAATATTTTTATGTCTTAGAAAATTTCGGTGCTTCAAATCAGTTTTTAGTTAAATTCCACAACATTGATGTCAGTACACTGCCAGTTGCATTCCATGTGCCTACGGAAACTTTAATTATCGACTCCGTACAAAAATAGTCACGTCCTTTTAATGCATCATTGCTCATTGGTGTTGGATGGGGGAGGTACACAGATTATATTTGAATATAAAAGAAAACACCAACATAACACACAGACATACGCACGCATAGTATTGCTGAAATGGATAATAAACATTCAATTGAAATGCATCCCGTCTTGTTCTTCATCATTTGGAGGGGTTTTGATTGTCAGACCCTCCATCTTCCTGTACCCCTGCTCTCGGTATGGGAACAATGGGAGCTCCCGGATGCACCAGGATCCTTGCACGGTTGCACCCATGCTTGATTGATAAAGGGTTTCCTGATAATAATCAGAATAAAAAAAGTTTCAGGCCACCTAAGATATATCTGTACCCAGATGTTAATCTGAAGCATAGTATATGGCTATATGCTAGTACCTGGTCTTGAAGAACAACACTGATCACAAACTCAAGAAAGTTATCACTGTTGACTTGGTTGCCAACGCTTCTGTTGTGCACGGTCATCCTCTGGAAGGCGTGATGCAAAAACCACCAGTTACATACAGGACACGAGCTTTCACTTGCCTTGCAACAGAAAAATCATGCAGGACAAATCCGTACAGTTTTTATTGGATGAGATGAACAACATGAACAAGGATCCAATGAACAAGCAGATGAGAAGAACGACCAGCATACTAACTAATGAATCATTTGAATAATCAATAGTGACTGGGAGCTCTGTTTCATATTTTTCCTCTTTAAGAAAGCAGAGTGCTGCTGTATTTTGAAACAGTACATAAAATATACCAATTCAGACTAGTTTGACAAAAGGTAACTTTATTAGCTCGAATAAGGAGATCATATTCTGATTCATTTGTGACATCAAAGAACTCATCCGTTGCATCTTTAACTTGAACAAGGCATCCGACACTGCTTAAGTGCCATTTAGAACCACCATGTGATCCTTCGTAGTATCGTCAAACCTTTTGGCCTCATTTGTCCAGTGCCGTTCTTTATTTATTCCCCATGCAGTCCCATATCAATCGTTGGCAGATCTGAGTAGGTTCGGTTTCTTCCTGGAAGAATTTTCGTACGGCTGAAAAACAAATTAATTTAGCTTAGTAAACACTGGGGGTCAATAAAATTAATAACTACAAGAAGCAATGGTTTTGTGATCTGTCAACAAATGCCTGCTACTATGCTTGTCATGTATGGTGGCGTATTTTGTGGATGAGGCAAGCAGACAAGACTTTGAGAAATTCCAGTCTGTAGCAAGCATGGTTAACAACTGACTGACTTCCTTGACTGCAATCATATCTTAGTTTATGATAAACAAAAGATAACAATCAGTTTTATCCTCACGAGATAACAGAACAATCAAGCATACATTAATTTGAAGACATACACATATGTAGCCTTTTTCAATACAGCAATTGAAATTTAAAACAGAGTGGTGCATGATAACTGAAAAAGAAAGATAAGTGCCAGGTCTAGATCGTGGCAAGCAGATTGTACCATAGTTCCATCAACTTCTCTCCTCCATTATCGTTTCTCATTCTCCTTTCCGACAACCATCTCAAAATCCTACTGGGTGACATCCACCCTTCTCTCATTTGGAGCGTAAACATTACAGCTTCTGTGCAGACCACCTAAAGACCAGATGAAAATCAAGGTGAGTAATACCCTGGAGTCATTACACATTAGTATTGTTTGATACACAATAACTGAATATTGATGTTTGAGAGAGAACATGAGCTATTGGCCAAATACATTTGCTAAAATCAAGATTAAAACGGAAAAACATAAAACTTGCTACCAGAAACAGGCTTTCAGTTTATGGTATTTACAGAAACTACAAAGGACATTTTTGCAGCCGATTACAGATGTTGTTGCATGCTTATTATCATTGTCCAATTCAGAAAATAAATATATTAGAAATTTAAATGCTGGCCTACAATGACACCAATTCACACCTTCAGCTCTGCTCCTGATGCTCAGTTCACCTTCTTAGCAATCTTTTTCACATCAGTGCCACGCATCCAGTTCATTTTTCTTGAATGAATCTCTAAGATATCACCACGAGACTGAAAGAGTAACATAGATTAATTTTTCAAGGTTAGCACTGATATGAGGGAGCAGTACGAACTTGATTAGGGTAACAAATTAAAAGTGCCAAACAATTTGATCTCAGCTTATGAATATAATCAATGTCATTTGTGGGGAATTGATAACGCGGCACGTGCTGCTGATGGAGCGCGAGTGTTGAGTCCCGAAGGGTAAAAATTCTAGTTCTGGACTTCATTGGTTGTATCTGGCAGCAGTGTTTTCCATATTGGATAATTCCATGGCCAGATGTAGTAGTCATGGAAGTAGTAATTGCACGGTAGCCAAACAACTCGATGCCCCAAAGCGGAGGCCTCCTTGGCAAAGAGGACGACAACAGCTCAAAGGAGGTCAATGGGCTCGGCGCTGCCACCCAAAGAGCATGAAGACGACGACCTTGTCCCCGCCACACACACATGGGAGAAAAACGATGTCCTCGGCGCCACCACGGGTGGGGCAAGATGAAGCATGCAGCTACAATGACACTCCACCAATATAGCTGAACCTCGAGGCAAACAATGTCCTCAGTGAGGCCACACATGGAAGGAAGACGACGCCTGCAGCTGCCATGAGGCTCCGGCCGTGGGGGTCTATAGCTGTTCGCTGACTTTCCTTTTGGTAGAGGTTCCGAAGTGGCTCGCCATAGCGCGGGTTCTCACCATGAAAAGCTTCAGCCAGGGTGCCCTCATCGCAGACATGAGGGCGGCATGGAATCCTGCACAAAAGGTAACTTGGAGGAGGATTAACCCTAACTTATTCTCAATTTAGTTTAGTTGCTTGGCAGATTGGAACAAAGCTATGCATCAGGGTCCGTGGGACTTCCGAGGTTTAGGTGCTCTTCTCATGGCGGAATATGATGGGTTTTCTAACCCAGAATCTATCAAGCTAGACAAACTGGAAACATGGTGTCAAATCCATAAACTGTCGGATGCGGTTCTGAGGAACGAAGGCTTCGTAACGAACATGGCTAAACGCATTGGAGAAGTTCAAGAACTACAGATTACTCTTCCTAGTGGTTTCATCGGTCAGTTCATACGAGTTCGTGTTAAGTTGGATGTCAACCAAAAGTTGACCCGATTTGTGAGCTTTACTAGGGCTGGGAAAACAGAATTCTACCAAGTTAAATATGAAAAACTACCTACATTTTGCTATGCTTGCGGTAAACTTGGACATTGGTATCAAGAGTGTGGGCCGGGTGAGTACGAGGAGGATAAGCTGGAGTGGGGGTCTTTCATCTTAGCTCCGAGAAGAGATCGCGGTGTTGGCCGCGGAGGGGGTCAGCAGCGACAGACTGACCAAGCTTTTGGTCGTGGACGTGGTGGTTTCGGCAGAGGAGATGGGGGAAGAGGATTCCCACCTAGAGGTGGCCCGGATTTTGATGGGGATGGCAAGTCGATGCAACACAGCTGGAGGTGGAACAGCCAGCAAAACCAGGGTATTGGAACAGTGAGGCAAGACGATGCCAATGGGAGAAATACAGATGCTCTGATGAATGATGTTACTCCAAATGCTAAGAAACGGCTGGCGATGGAGTCTAGCACAAGTACAAGTGATGTATTACCTCTATCTATAACTGAAGCACAGACAGTATCACAGAGAGTAGATCAATTTGAAACAGAAAACAACGGGTCAGTAGCTCCAACGGCGACACCGCAAAAAAACTTGAACAAGAAGAAACTGAAAGATAATTCTGGTGCGGCTGTTGATACACTGGAGCTGCATGATAATGTAGCGGGTAGATTCGTGGTTGCTGGAAACTCAGGTGTGTCTCAAACAATGGCTGATGTTCGTGTTTTGTCTGACAATGAAGGTGGAGCGAACTCCTCTTCCCTAGGATCGGCGGGCTCCCGTGAGGAGTCCGTCCGGCAGCAATGAAACTCTTAAGTTTGAACTGTCAGGGGCTAGGGAATACCCCGACAGTTCGGTCGCTGGCGAATCTTCAACGATGACATAATCCTGATGTTTTATTCCTGTCCGAAACGCATTTGGATAATTTTCCAGCTGAGTGTCTTAGGAGGAGATTAAATATGGATTTTAAGATTGTGAGCCCTAGTGATGGTAGGTCTGGTGGTGTTCTGTTACTTTGGAAGAAAGAATTTACTATCCAACAACTTTTTGCTGCTCCAAAATACATTGATGTCCGTGTAGTTGAAAGTCCTCAGAAAATTTGGAGATTGACGGGGATTTATGGAGAACCTCGTTGGGAAGACAAGTATAAAACCTGGGATAAGATGAGAGAGTTGAAGGGGAACCATGATCTCCCTTGGATTGTTGTAGGTGATTTCAACGAAATTCTCTACTCTCATGAAAAGGAGGGACGTAATCCAAGACCACAAATTTATATGCAAGCGTTCAGAGATGCACTAACTGATTGTGATCTAGAAGACCTCGGGTTCTCGGGTGACTCTTTCACCTGGAGAAGAGGGAGAATTAGAGAAAGATTGGACCGGGCTCTTGTGAATAATGACTGGAATGGCATGCATCCGGGTGCTATGGTTCTCCACCTTGATTTTATTCGGTCTGATCACAGACCAATATTGGTAGACACCGAGTATCAAGCACCAAATAACAGCACTAGTAAGCATCCAAGGAGGTTTGAGGCTAAGTGGCTTCGTGAACAGGGTTTTAATGATGTGTTTCTCCAAGTGTGGGAAGCCGCGGCTCTTGCGTCACCACAAGGTGGTGTGTTGGAAAAATTGGGGCACCTTCACAGTGCCTTACATGCTTGGGATGCTACAGTTCTTAAACAGCCAAGGAAAAAGCTACAGAGAGCTCAGAGGGAATTAGAGAGTGCCATGACAGGACCCATGACCGACGAGAACGAAACAATTGCTAGAGAGAAAGCGGCTCTTATTGAAATTCTTCTTGAACAGGAAGAGGTCCACTGGTTACAGCGATCTCGGGCAAATTGGCTTCAATAAAGATATAGGAACACGGCGTTTTTCCATAGCTTTGCCTTGGCACCTCGCAAAAAGAATTATATTAAGAGACTTCGAGGCAACGAGGGAGGTTGGGTCGAAGGTACAGAGCAACTAAAACCTTTGGTGTTTGATTATTTTTCTAGCTTATTTTCTTCTGAAGTCAATGAGGTGGATCTGATAATGATGGCTAAAATACTCCCGAAAGTAACTGTTCAAATGAATGAAAAACTTCTTGCTCCTTTCACACCTGAAGAAGTTAAGAAGGCAGCTTTCAGCATCGGTGATTACAAAGCTCCTGGCCCGGATGGACTTCATGCTATTTTATTAAAAAAATTGGAACATCTGTGGCGGCGAAATTACTCAAGAGGTTTTGCAGGCAATAAATACAGGAGAGATACCGGAGGGATGGAACGACACCACAGTGGTTCTCATCCCCAAAATTGATACCCCAGAATTGGTAACTCAGTTTCGACCTATAAGTTTATGCAATGTTATTTATAAGATTATATCGAAAATGCTTGCTACTAGGTTGAAGGGTATTCTCCCGGAGGTTATTTCACCCATGCAGAGTGCTTTTGTCCCTGGGCGACTAATCACTGATAATGTTTTAGTAGCTTATGAGAGTATTCATTCAATAAAAAATAAGAGAAGAGGGGCTACTGGATCATGTGCTGTTAAATTGGATATGCATAAAGCGTATGACCGGGTGGAGTGGGTGTTCTTAGAGAATATGATGCGCAGGCTCGGTTTTGCAGAAAGATGGATTTCAATTATGATGGCCTGTGTGAGATCAGTAAGATATCAGGTACGGTTTAATTCTGAGGAGACATATGTTTACTCCGACTAGGGGATTGCGGCAAGGCGATCCTTTGTCACCTTATTTGTTTCTGTTATGTGCGGAAGGTCTTTCTAGCCTATTGTTGTATGAAGAAGAAGTTGGTGGCATAGATGGGTTAAGGGTGTGCAGAAATGCACCGTCAGTCTCACATCTCCTTTTTGCTGATGATTCCCTTATTCTCATGAAAGCTGATATGACTAATGCAACTTCCTTGCAACATGTGTTGGATACTTACTGCGCAAATTTGGGACAATTGGTGAGTTTGGCTAAATCTAGTATTTTCTTCTCTCCAAATACTAATGCCCTGATGAGAGCAGAAATTTGTGAAGCTCTCCATATTGACACAGAAGCTCTATCGGATAAATATCTTGGTCTCCCAACGCTTGTAGGAGCTGATCGGAGTGATTGTTTTCAACACTTTATTGAGAGAATTATTCAGCGCATTAATGGGTGGAAGGAGAAACAGTTGTCAATTGGTGGTAAGGAAATCCTTCTGAAGGCGGTGGCGCAGGCAATCCCGTCTATGCTATGTCCATTTTTCAAATTCCCAAAGGTGTCTGTAAGAGTATGATGGATGCAATTGCAAAGTTCTGGTGGGGTGATGATGATAACAGCAATAAAATGCATTGGTACGCTTGGTGGAAACTCTGCTACCCTAAGAACGATGGAGGTATGGGTTTTAGGGATTTCCATTCTTTTAATCTAGCTATGCTTGCAAAACAAGGATGGAGATTAATCAATGAACCAGAATCTTTATGTGATAGAGTACTCCGGGCTAAGTATTATCCGCAAGGTGACATTTTGAGTGCTGGACCAAAGGCTGGGTCCTCTTTTACCTGGCAGAGTATCTTGGCGGGTTAACTACATTCAAACGAGGTTATATATGGAGGGTGGGCAATGGAGAAAGTATTAATATCTGGCAAGACTCTTGGATCCCTTCCAGTCCAAATAGGAGAATAATTTCTGCTAGGGGGAATATAAGCTTTACAAAAGTTTCTGATCTGATTAACCTAGCCACGGGTGGTTGGAATGAGGCCCGTCTTAGAGAAAATTTCCTTCTTATTGATGTGAACAGGATACTAAATATTCCACTGAATATTCTTGGCTTTGATGATTTTATAGCGTGGGCTGAAACTAAGCATGGAAGGTATACAGTGCGGTCTGGTTATCATCTGCAATGGAGGCATCAGTTCGGCAACTCGGTAAGTAATCTGGCTCTTCCGGGCAGTTCGATACATAACCCGGTTTGGAAATCACTGTGGCAACTAAAAATTGCAAGATAAAGATTTTTACATGGAGGGCGTTGCATGGTATTCTCCCATTAAAATGTATTCCTGCTAATAGGCATATCGGTACATCTAGCGAATGCCCAATCTGTCACAATGGCACAGAAGATGTGAAGCATTTGCTGTTTCAATGCCCACATGCGATAGAGCTCTGGAATGCGATTGGTCTACATGAAATAATAGCTGAAGCAGCGGTGCATGATAGATCTGGCTCAGGTGTCCTAGAAGTCTTGCTTCGCCAACCTGGAGCTGCGGTCAATGGGTTTGAAAATGTGAAATGGATGGAGTTGATCGCTATCACATGTTGGTATCTATGGTGGCTAAGGAGATGCCGAACACACAATGAACCTGTCCCTCCTTTGAGTCGTTGCAAGATTTATGTGCTTTCCATGGCTGCTAACTATGCAAAGGCCTCAAAGCCATTGGGTCCGAGTTCAGAAATCAGATGGAAGAGACCAGAACCGCGACAAGTTAAGTTGAATGTCGATGCATCCTTCTTTGACGACACTGGTTCAGGAGCCTCGGGTGCTATCTTACGTGACTACAAGGGTAATTTTATTGCTGCGTGCTGCCGATATATTCCTCACATACCATCTCCTGCCATGGCGGAAGCGATGGCTATGAAAGATGGTCTATCTTTGGCAAATCGACTGGGGTGTAACTCGATCATTGCGGAATCTGACTCAGTGGAAACTATTGATGCTTGCTCTGGAACTGATACTTGGTGGAATGATTCAGCAGCCATATTTGCGGACATTGTTGATTTGTGTGCAACCATTAATTCGGTGGATTTCAGACACTGCCCGAGGGAAGCAAATAAGACTGCTCATGAAATAGCTAGATTTTGTTATAATAGTAAACTTGATTGTAATTGGGACGATGATCCCCCTAGCTTTCTTTTAGGCAGTCTGATAAATGATGTAACGATTGACAATGGTTAAAGGCGGCAAGTTTCAGACGCACTCTTTCCCTAACCAGGGTACCGAAAGGGACTGGCAGGGTTTTAATGAGGCGGCTTGCTGACCTAATATAGTGAAAAAGTTTTAAAAAAATTAGTAAAGATTAGTAAGTGGAGACGGTCTCCACAAACTAATGCATAACTGAATTCAATCACGGGGGAGGAGGGCAGTCACATGGCTTGTTCATGTTGCCGTCCGATTGCATGCAATGCTATGATTAAAGGTTAATGCAATGCGGCTATGTCAATGTGTATATGCTGGCTTTTGTTCCTTTAAGATCACCCCCGCCCTGTCTGATAAAGCTCATCATTAGTCATTGCATCACACTTGTGTCTGTACTCACCTCTGAGCTTGATCGTCAGGCATCTATCTACCCCGATCGAGCCCGTATAACTCGTGCTACAATGCTGGATCATGCATCGGACGGATGGTAAGATAATGTTAATAAGGCCGACTTGAAGTCAAAATAAAGTGAAATCTAACTCAATCTAAAAACGCCGCACATCTTTTGCGGGTCCTTTTGGTTAAGCACACGAAAGGCAGCTGGGGTTTTGGGACGGCCACGCCGGCCCGGCAAAAGCGAGATAGCTTTGTGTCTTTTTTTCCCGATAAAATAGCTTTGTGTCTTTGACCTGATAACACTGTCCGGCGTCATGAGTCGTGACCTACGAAACGTGCCTTTGATCAAGCGTGCTCGAAATCCTTGGTCCCAAACAATGTCGCCTCCTAGCTTGGGTGAAAAAAGGCCCCATTGTCTTGTGGTAGTGCAGTGTACAGCAGTAATTACCACCGGTGATACTTACTGCTTAATTAGCTCACATTCCAGACAGTCTCCACGCACTTCCAATCGAGGATCGCGCTGTTCAGGTTCAACAAATTGAGGGCACCGTTTTGCACCGCATGCCAGCAGAGAAATTATCTGATGCTTGCATCTGTGGCTTTGGATTCTCCATGCCTCGAATGGTGCGAGTATCAGGGATGGGAATGTGGGAGAGGATTTTCCTATAGCTATAGCCATATAGGGGTCGATCACGATCGACGACAAAATGATGGGTCTCGCGGAGGAGATGACGCAGGGCTCTAATCATGGTGCTTTGCCCGGCTTAGCAGCTTGTGGTCATGCATTAGGGCACACACGCAGGCTGACAGGCACCATGACAAATCCTGTGCAAACTGTAAATTCTCTGCCTGTCCGAGTCTGCTTTCCTGGCGATCGCTCGTCGTCCACGGCTGGCCTGCGCGAGAGCTCGATCGATCTATCGATCGATTGGGACCATCATTGAGCCCACTGATGCTACTGCTATGGCCACGGCAAAGGGCTCGCAAAAGAGAAGGCGCGCGCGCGCTTCATCACAGCCTCGTGCTCCTCCGGCCATTCATTGCCTTCGGGGGCAGGCGCCGGCGCGGTGGCGCATGGTGGTGTGCCGAGCAAAAGTCGCTTTGCGCCATGCCCCGGAGCCGAAGTTCGCATCATGCCAAGCCGCGCGCGCGCGCCGGTCCCGGGCGGCCGTTGGTGTTGTTGCTACTCTAGATTGTTGTTAGGACGAGACGGCACAGTCCTGGAACTAGGAACATAGTCTCATGATGTTAATCTGTACTATGTAGTCATGCAGATTAAGGGTACTGGATGAGATGGGAAGGTTGGTCTTGGTCAAAAGTTATTAGCCAGCACCAATTATTAATCACTGTGGACGGTACATATTGTTCGGCCATGCCTCTAGCACTAGGCCTGCGAGCGCCGCTGCAACAAGAACAATCTCGCGAAGCTGGGCAAGTTGCAGATTATTGAAATGGCTATGGAATACTAGCTGAGAAGTAGCTAGGTAGAGTGCTCGATGGAGTCGCTAATCATGACCACATATGCAGAGCTTCGTGCCTTCATGTTGCCGATCAGCGGACGCACTTAAGCTATTTTGGATCGCAAGTGTACGTTTTTTTAATTACCGACAACGAGACTAACTGAATTTGATTTTGGACGGGAAAAGGGAAAGAAAAACTTTTGTTCAGATTTTTTGCTCCTGCAGTACCACTGCTTTGCATGCATAATAGTATCATCAGTACCTGGGTTGCCTTTGGTTCTAAGCTAACAGTACTCAATGCTCAATCCTGCAGCTTTGTTGCGCTATCCAAAACACTCATCAGACAACATGCATTGTTTCACTGACAGTTGAATTTCCATTGTCTAATCCCAGGGAAAAGCGGGTATTCAGGGACATACCCATAAGAAAAGATGTGCAGGTGCAGTGATTAAAAACAGTACTAATCCCTGACCAGCTTTATCATGCCGCTCTCAGGATTGACGACACTCTTCAGACAGCAGCATGGCTTCTATATTCAAGTGTGCCAGAGCGCAATCCACCGAACCAGAGACACCAATGCAGGTTGCTGCTCGCTCGGCCAGGGTGCGGTTTCAGATAATAGAGTGCCCTGTATATTTGCACACCCATAAAAGCCTGTGTGTATTTGCCTCTCTGCATACCGGCATCGATCGTATGCACTTCCTTTTACTCGATTGTTTTCATCAGAGCTTTGACATGCACACCTGAACCTGAAAGATAAAGATGGTACACATGCCACTTCTCCCTGTCTCTTCTGCATACCACGGAGTTCGGAGATCTTGGTATCAAACTATGAACACAAGAGTTGTCCAAGATCGTGGGGTTTAATAAGACTTCTAGATGTACTCTCTTACATTGTTTCCCTTTTTTTTTTCGTTCGCGATCTTTCCGAAGAGCACTCTTATGATACCAATCGGACAATCTGGCTTTCTCTTCAGACGAGGGCTAGTAGAAAACATAAGAGAGATATGTAGCTATGATGCCGTGCTATCATAGACACGGGCAGATATAGATACTAGCTTGTGATTAATACAGCTTTATAGATACCGTGGTTTCGTATTTGTTAATACTAGAGTGCATGTGTATTGCTTGTAGATTAGAGCCTCTGCATGATCCGATGCCTCACTGGTTGGCCCCCACAAATAATTTCTCCATCAAGCATTTCGATCGCCAGTAACTTAAACTTGGTCCTAGGGAGAAGATCGTTTTTCTAGGCCAGATAACAACGCCGCGAAGTGTTTACTTGATAAACCTTATACGTATTTAACTAGCAAGTGGTAAAAACCTTGTGCCCCAACCCTACCAAACCAAGTATGCAAATGACAGGCGAAGCACCGAGAGTGTGCAGCAGCCTAGTAGGGCATCGTGCACACTTCCATTTGAATGCCCGGATAAACAAGATGGGTGAGCTTCCCAAAAATTTGCATCCCGGCTGTCCAGGATGCTCCAACCTGAAAAGATGATAGAGGAGTGAGCAGCCTTGGCTTTTTTTTCGCCTCAGCTAAGCTTGGAGTCGGGGTCTTTGCCGAGCCTACTACAGCAACTGTAAAAGCTTTAGCCAAGAGAAGTGTCACAGCGTTCGGACTTTGGAGGCACCCACGGCTGTAGCTTTCCCTGACTTTCTGAAGATTCTCCAGTCACAGACAGTAAAAGGCGTTATTGTGTGCCGTATTTTTCAGGACGTAAGATGGCAAAAAATGTATGCCCCTGCCTAACTTACCACATGATTATTTATTACAGAGCGAAATCATCAGATCTTGTAAGGATCAACACTAACCTGAACTTAAGAGACCTCAAAACAGAAAAATGTTATCTGGACCGGATGTACGCCGGACTTGGAGAAGTAACCAACAACCAGCTGTAGCCTGGACTGGAGGGCCCTGCGGTTTATCTTATCCCTCCACATTGGTACATGAACTGCGGCCGATCGGTGGATCGAAGCCGCAATGCACACTACGCCTAACACGGAGTCTTGCTACCCGGGCAACATTTCGGCGATGCATGAGTGTAGCGCGTGGGAGTTCGTCTAGCCAATGAGGACCGAATCGCCGTCCCCGACGGACGGAGTGGATCTCCTTTCTTCAAGAACGAAGCTTTCTGTTTTCAAGGAACGGCGTCATGTGCCGGGAGGGACCATGGGTTAACAAAACAAGCACTTCATACCGCAGAGTCTAGTGAAGGGATTCGGCAGGAGGAACATATATAAAACAGATTAATTCTGGCTTACCACAGGGATCGGGAGAGAGGATTAGTGTGCTTCCTGCTGTTGTTTAAGGGGCGAGAACTGTATCCTAGAGAGGCAAAGGGGGAACACCGTAGCGGGCTAAAGGACGGAATGTCCCCGGACCAGGCGGCCGCGCCCCCAGGGCACTGCGCACACCCTCCAACTCTCCTATTCGCCCCCTGACGAGCGGCGAGCCGGGCATCTCCTCCGCTCCATGTGGGCAGCACCATTGCCGGCGCTACGTTGGCCGGTGCATCAAAAAAGAAGGTGAGAGCGGCAGGGAGTGAAAGTTTAACACAATCATGCGCCGCAATCCGTGTGGCCTTCAGACTTCAGTTCTCTCCTCCACCGCTCGCTCTACGGTGCAACATTCTGCAACTGGGCAAGCACACAAGTTTTTAGATCTAGCCTAGGAACATGTACTTGCAGGTCGAAATACTTGCTGAGCTGCTGTCCAAAAATGCCTACCAATGTTTTGCCGTCTTTTCGAAAAACGTGCCTACCATTCTTCTTTGAAACGAGCAAATCTAACTAAGTGCCTACCGTTGGTTTTTTTTAACGATCAAATCAGAGAGAATAGTGAGAGATAATGTATTCACAGTGGCAAGCAGAGATAATGTATTCACAATTGAAGGACATTTTCTAAAATGAATGAGCGGAGAAGTGAGATAAAATTAGAGGATTTTGGGACCGACCGCTAGTGTTTGATGTTCTGTATATAGCTTTGAGGAAAAACTACTAACTCACACGTTTCGTACACTCTAGAAATATCTATGTAGTTACACATACACTTGATTGTTTCGGAATCCAACGTTGCTCTAAGCCAAGTTATTTGCTTGTCCATATTCTCAAAAGCAATCTACCAAGTACATACACCCTCCGTCCCAAAATAAGTGTCTCAGATTTGTCCAAAAGTGGATGTATCTAAACTTGTTTCATGTCTAGATACATCCACTTTTCGGCAAATCTAAGACACTTATTTTAGGACGGAGGAGTAATTAACAATGCCATATAAAATAGTACACATGTAAACGCATTACAATGCATAAAAGGGCATAAATAAAATGATGGAGTAATGTGAAAACATTGGTTTGAATAAATTTGTGGTGAAACCCACTATAACGGAAAAATTCTCATCATGGCCTCCGATTAAAATAAAGCGATTAATTTGTAACAAAATACATTTTCATTGTAGAACTAGATGTGTATTTTGCAATGGTACGTATGAGAACTATGAACAAATGTACCTTAATAAAAATGATATTTTTTTAGTTGTTAATGTTCCTAGTTACAAAAAGGGTTACTTCTCTATATAGCCTATCGAATAATGTAATAACAAAAAACAACAAACATTACAAGAAACTTAGTTGTGACAAGGTAGAAAACTTTTTTTTTAGAACCATGCAGGAGGACTGCATGTATTATTATAGAAGAAAAGAAAGGCTCGACGAGCCAAAGTTTACAGAAGTGCTGATAGCCAGCAGTAGACGAGAAGGGCGACCAAAGAAGCATCCTAGCGACCTACTAACTAAACGACTAACTCGTCAAAACAGTAAAAAAACGATCAAATTACAGATGAGAACAGGTGACCCTTGCTCGCTAGATTCCATTGCTCTGCCTCTCCCTTTTTAGTATAAATAGATCAAAAATGATTTGGTGTTCAAATGGGTGTGTGCGCACTCTCCCTTTGCCTGACACCTATCCCTTTGGTCAAAGTGTAACTAATAAAACCGGGTTTCCATCACCGCTAATTGTCTAATTGTACAATGTTTGAGATGACAAAAAGTTGTGGTCGTTGTATTCAATCCTTGTCGATCGTCACAGGAGATATTCTTCCCCACCCTATGGCCCACTTACTTCCCCACCCCACGTCCATAGTCCACTCGTCTCCTCCACATCCTTACATGAAATAGATTCAGTGAACCACTGAGTTCGTGACTAGAAGGAAAAAGGACCCGTGCCCGCGATATCCTACACGGAGATGCGGCGTGTCTCCCACCTAGATCTTGAGCATCAAGTACGTTCGAAAAATTTGGTTCCCATCGAACATCCCAGACATAGACAAACTTGATTTTGACTCTCCAATACAATCTGAACCTCGATAAAAATCTACAAAAATAGCGGAACGGGTGAGACCCATGCATCGGGGTCGCCCAACTCCGGCTCGGCAAGATGGTGGGCAGTGGAAGGAGCGCCGAACCATCCCGGCCGGCGAAGAGCCAACCACCAAATCCTGCACCACGCCCGCCCCTCTTCTTCCCTTTGGCGCCCACGTAAGTGCCGTTGGACCCATGTTGTCAGCAGCCATATCAGCATGATGGGACCCACATGTAAGGCCATGTCAGGTTTGTGGGACCAATCAGATCCTTCCCAACATTTTGATATTGACGAACTTCCCAATTTTTAGTGACAAATCTAGTTGTCAACGATTAACCCTAAACGTTGACAGATTTCTAAGTCGTCACAATCAAACGTTTGACGTTGATGAAAAAGTGCATACCGTCACCCCCGATATTTTATGACGGAGCTTCTATGACGAACCCCATGATGATCAAAATTCGTCACCCCAATGTAATCGTTGACGAATTTTGGATTATACATGACCAAAGTGATTTGTCAAAATATATATTTTCCTTTGTAGTGAGATGACTCCTTACTTTTCTTAACCTAGCTAGAGCGACTCGATCCGGATGTATTATACTTGACCAAATGTGATGAACTTGTCTATTTCGGAACATTCAAATGTGATGAAGTTGATGAACCGATTTGGCCACTTGATCTCTATTTGTACTACACTTGTACCAGACTGTGTACTACCTATGTATTTATATTGCCTGTGTATTTATACCTGTAGAAATATGAAATACGATCCAGTAAAAAAAGAAAATATACTAGTGACGCACAAAAGTAAATACCAGTGGCGCACAGGGTGACCTACTAGTGGCGCACAAAATCTGCTACCCGTGGCGCACATAGCCCGTGTTGCACTAGCCGGCACATGTACCAGTGGCGCACATAAGGTGGCTACCAGTGACGCACAAATATGTGCGCCATTGGTAAGGGAGATACCGGTGGCGCACAAATATGTGCGCCACTGGTAACTGGCGGTGGCGCACGCGTGTGCGCCACCGGTAGCCATTTTTTGTGCGCCACTAGTAGGCCTTTTCCCACTAGTGTATAAAGCACTATGGAGATTCTACAAGATTATAACATGTATAACATTTTTAAATATTTGGAGAAGACCAAGGATTTCAATAAAATCCATAATATTTCTTTTGTACATTTTCGGTTTTATATTCTCAAAATTTCATTAAGTAATAAATAATTTTCAATTTTCTAAATTTACTCGCCCCCCCCCCCCCCCCCCCCCCTTTTTTATCATTTTCCGTTGCAAATGTATATTTCTCTGATTTTCCAAAATATTTACATAGTTTAAATTTCTAAAGCTAGTTAGTTACCGGTTTCTAGTTAAATAGATACACATACTTTTCAAATTTTCTTATATCTAGAATTCATTTTCCCCATTTCAATTTTTAAGTTGTGTTTGTTTATTTATCTTTCTATGTCCCTTTTTGCTGTTTTTCCATTTTCTTTCTATCTGGGATGTCAACAGCATGAAATACTCACCACGTAATCATCAGGACTAAGTATAGAGTCGAGGAATTTCAAATGGACTCTGATATAGTTTCTTAGACATAAGTTAGAGAAGGTCACATATTATGTCCATATGTGTGTGAGGGATTGGAGAGGCACTTTGAAGTTCTGAGAATAAAAAAAGTAATTGTGTGGAGGTACAATATTGTGCCCATCTGCAAATCAGTGAAAGTACAATCAAAAGTATGACCATATATAGTTACAGAAACACAAGAGTTAAATACTTTAAACTAGTCATATTTATTTCTTTGGCTCTTGTTCTTTTGTGTACATCACATCTGGTATATTCGTGAAACAAAATTTACATACTCACATTTTATAACATGTATATTTTTCTCATAGTTTTTAATAGTTTGAAATGCTTGCATCAAATGAACTCGTAACCCAATAACTACTAGCTAGGCCACATTGGCCTTGGCTTTTGATTCATCAGCGAATCCTGTTTGAAATAGTTGCATGATCCTTATTAATTTTCTTACAGTCCATATTGTTTTACCATATTCTACACCCGGCCTCACTTCGGATTCGGATACTCTTATCCTCATATTCTGTAAAACTGGATCTAGATTTTTCAAATTAAATTTAGAGCCGGATCTAATGTGGATATCATGTCTGTTTCCACTCCTACCAAATAATTCTAATATTTAAGTTTATTCTTGATGTGACTGTTCTTATGCGAATTCGTTAATTAGGACCACAGTGTTATTTTTGTAAGTACCATCCCTCGCGCGCTCTTCTCCGCACGCTGTCCCGCTTCCCCTAACCCTGATACTCGCCCCTAGAAGCACAGAGCAAATGCTTAAAAAAAGGTTAGCAGCTTGACTGAGTCCTCTGCCTCACGTTTGTTTGTCCTGTTTCGTTTCTCTCTCCATTTGTATCCAAAAGAGCTCATGGAAAGAAACAGAGAGATTAGGAGAAAGGCATTTTTCTTTATGCTCACATGTTGGGCTTTATTCACCCTCCTCCGTTAGCACCCAGTTGCATTTGCATATATATGACACCGCTCCCCCTCCTCTCTTCACTCCACCAGGCAGAGGCAACCCAACCCAAGCAAGGGCTCTACTATAAGCTCGATCAACAAAAACGCGACGAGAGAGTCTACCTCACGAAGCAAGCACTCCATACAAAGGGATACCCAGTGTGAAGGACCAAGGGCTGAGGGGCAATGGCCGCAGCAGCCACCGATAGCCTCGCCGACGAGAAGGCGGCGCCGGGCGTAGGCCGGTACGAGGAGATGGAGCAAGACGGCGGCTCCAGCCATGCAAAGGCGCGGCTCTCCGGCCTCCTCTGGCACGGCGGCTCAGCCTACGACGCCTGGTTCAGCTGCGCTTCCAACCAGGTGAGCGTCACACATGCATTTTCTGTTCTAGTGCGTGCTGCGCTAGCTGTATTATTGTGGTACTCACTTTGTGTTCGGCCATGGAATGGTATCGCCGTGATCTCAGGTGGCCCAGGTGCTTCTGACGTTGCCCTACTCCTTCTCGCAACTGGGGATGGTGAGCGGCATCCTGTTCCAGCTCTTCTACGGCTTGATGGGAAGCTGGACCGCGTACCTCATCAGCATCCTCTACCTGGAGTACAGGACCAGGAAGGAGAGGGAGAAGGCGGACTTCAGGAACCATGTCATCCAGGTAGCGAAAGATCCATCCATGTCTCCCTCCATAGCTTGAGAGATACCACTTCCTAGCCGTCTTGTTGCATGTGGTCTGAACTCTGAACTGAAATTTTGCAGTGGTTCGAGGTGCTGGATGGGCTGCTTGGGAGGCACTGGAGGAACGTCGGCCTCGCCTTCAACTGCACATTCCTCCTCTTCGGCTCCGTCATCCAGCTGATAGCATGCGCCAGGTACCATACCGCCGATCGAATACTACTGTATTTATCATCGCTAATCATTGCTGTTTGGTGAAGTCCAGACACGGGTTTGCCCTTTTGTTTTGTTTGGGGTATGATGATGGGTCTTGAGGACTACTAAAGCGGGTGCCTGATGTTAGCTATTGTCTGATGTGCAGCAACATCTACTACATCAACGACCGGCTGGACAAGAGGACGTGGACCTACATCTTCGGCGCCTGCTGCGCCACCACAGTGTTCATCCCGTCGTTCCACAACTACCGGATCTGGTCGTTCCTCGGCCTCGTCATGACCACCTACACGGCGTGGTACCTCGCCGTCGCCTCCCTCCTCCATGGCCAGGTTGAGGGCGTGAAGCACTCTGGCCCGACCAAGATGGTGCTCTACTTCACCGGGGCCACCAACATTCTCTACACCTTCGGTGGGCACGCCGTTACTGTGTAAGCCAACAAACACCCTGCATTTCTGTCAATTTACCGCGACTAGTGTTACTAGTAGCTTACATTAGATGATTAATTACATATCAACTACTCGATCTATGTATAGTCACTTGCCATGTCTAGCAATGGGGGGACCTCTGGGCTAAAATTCTGTATATGTCTGGAGATGAGCAGAGCGAGCCCACTCTATGCCGTTGTACATGGTGCAACGGTGGCTCCGAGTCCGGCGTCCCTATACATGCTGGTGAATCGACTGCATAATTTAGTACTGGTAGGTTACACATTTCAGAATGTAAGCACAAGTGTACACGGTAGTCCACTTCTTGCGTGTTGGGGACGGACGAGACAGCGTTGGCCCACAATGCAGCAACAATTTCGAAATGAAGGTAGCCAGCGAGCTGACGACACTACACACAAGCCACCGTATGGCAAAGCCAGACAGCTTCTGTGCACTGTTCTTCAGCATTGGCACCAAACAAACGCGTGCAATTTCGTTTGCACTGACAGGGTATCTCTGTCATCATATGCGACCTTGGCCTCCGGCCGTCCCATCTCATCCATTCACAGGGAAAGGAGACACTCTATCCTTGGAGCATCTGCTGCTTTTGCATTCAGCAGGCTCCTGCTCCTTTACCCGTGCTAGATACGATAACAATGCCCAGGGATGCAAACAGAACAGCACCCAAGACATTGGCGCAGATGTCCTCGTAACTCTGTACCACACTAGTAGCTCGCAGCCTTGCAGCTTGCAGCACTGCACGCACAGCAATGGCAAGGACGCCACGCTTCGGTCACCTCGTAGCAGGCTTGCATGCAGTGAAAACATAATCTTGAGCAACTCTATCTCCAATTAATCATCCGTCACTGCATTTCAGGGAGGTGATGCACGCGATGTGGCGGCCGCAGAAGTTCAAGGCGATCTACCTGATGGCGACAGCGTACGTGCTGACGCTGACGCTGCCGTCGGCGGCGAGCGTGTACTGGGCCTTCGGGGACGAGCTGCTCACGCACTCCAACGCGCTCTCCCTGCTCCCCCGCACGCCCTTCCGGGACGCCGCCGTCGTGCTCATGCTCGTCCACCAGATCATCACCTTCGGCTTCGCGTGCACGCCGCTCTACTTCGTCTGGGAGAAGCTCATCGGACTCCACGACTGCCGCAGCCTCTGCAAGCGCGCCGCCGCCAGGCTCCCCGTCGTCGTGCCCATCTGGTTCCTCGCCATCGTCTTCCCCTTCTTCGGGCCCATCAACTCCGCCGTCGGCTCGCTCCTCGTCAGCTTCACCGTCTACATCATCCCGGCGCTCGCGCACATGGTCACATACCGCTCCGCACACGCCCGTGAGGTAATACTAACAGTTTGTTTTCCTTTTGTTTTACCAAGTAGGATTAGCCGCTTTTGCATTTATTCTGGGCATCGATCTCGAAACTTGGTTGCTTTACACTTGCACGCCAAGGCCAAGCTAGGTTTTTGATTAGATGCCACTTGGTACAACTTTTCTAGAGGGCGTAACATAAAGCTATGGCTATGATTAAGCAAGCGTGAAACATAATTAGTGGCCGTACTGGATGTAAGACTACCCATAGTAGGAGTAACATAGATAGTAACATAAATGCCACATAAGTTCAAATGATGATGTGTCATGCAATTAAACAAGAGAGAGACGGTGATGATATCATAGGTAGATACCGTAATATAACGGATTTTGAGACAAACGGCGGCAGCGTCAACTCTCTCTTTTTTACGTAGCGAAAAATATTCTCAAAAGTGAAAGAAACGAGACAAAGGTGCTTCTGTACCACCTGAGTCGAGGAGCCAATGGACTTTGGCCGGACACCGCAGCAAAGTATCTCAAAAGAGAACACCATTTGTATTCCCAGAAAGAAGAACATTTGTTATATGTTTTGCTACGCCGCTCCCAAACTAACTCTTTGTTCGAATGAATGTGCAACTGCAGAACGCGGTGGAGCAGCCGCCGCGGTTCGCCGGGCGATGGACGGGCACCTTCGTGATCAACGCCTTCGTGGTGGTGTGGGTGCTGGTGGTGGGCTTCGGCTTCGGCGGCTGGGCCAGCATGACCAACTTCATCCGCCAGATCGACACCTTCGGCCTCTTCACCAAGTGCTACCAGTGCCCCGCGCCGGCTCCTCTCACCATGCCGCTGCTCGCACCTGCTCCGGGCACCGCCTGGCCGTTCTCCGGCAACTTCACAGTGCTCCCGCCGGCGCCCGCTCCTTCCCCGGCGCATTTCTTCCGCCACCACCGGCATCACAGCCACGGGCTCTGAAGCTTAACCCTACTGTAACGTCCGGGCTTGCTCTAGTTAGCTTCAGTTAATTTGTGTTGCTGCTAATCAGTCTAGTAAAATTACAGCTACTGTTTAGTTAGTAGGGAGCGTGGCTTTGTTGTTTCTTTTCCGCTTGGATTGAGAGAGAGGGTGGTGACCGATGTAGTCTCTTCTTGTTCTGTGCTGTGTCCTGGCGTGAAGCATCTAGCTGTTGCTTTCTCTTATTCTCATGCATTCAGTGCTGTATCATTGGCAGTACTATGCTATGGCGCTACTCAGGACTCAGGAGTCAGGAATCACGACTTTTTTTTTTTTTGCACAACAGGAATCACGACTTCGGGAGCGCTTAATCCTTGGCTGTTGTGAACTTTACTCGCTCCCAATGAGAAATTGAGAAGTATAACGGAAAGACGACTTAAGGAAAATACAAATATACCGGAGAGCATTGTTGCTCCTCTTCTCCTCACGTACAGATGGCACCATGCATTGACCGAGCTCTATCGTACACTCAAGCTTGAGTTTGATTGCTTACTTTATATATGACTTGTAAGCGAATTTGTTGCTACCGTCCTAAGAAAAATAGCTGCTAGCTTTTACATTTGAAAGTTAAGCTCATTCTCGGCTAGTTTCACCGTAAAAAGTGATCTCCTGTTTATTTTTTTGCGCCGTACGGAGAGTGAGCCCGAGACTCCAGAAAAAAACTACAGAAACACAGATCGTCACCTACAAGACTGAAGAGGGAATCCGTCGCTAGAATCACTGGTTCGAGGCATCTTCACCACCCTTACCGATCTCCCCTTGCTCCTTCGTGATTAGGGGGTGATTCACCCCTCGACTGTGGCTCTCTGGCACTGCGTTGTATTCTATCTCTGCATGTGCTTCGATGTCGATAGATCATATGGGTTGCACTACATGATTATGATGAACTTTATTTACTTTGATAGTGGACCCTTATTTATGAGATATTATATTTAATTTTTTATTATGTTTTGATATATTTTTACATTCATATATGTTTTCCTCAACTTGGGGAAGGAGAGATAAATTTTATCCGACACTCAAAAGCTAACCATTTTGTGTTGAAATGCATCGTCTAGATCATCCCAGGGGACACACATCCGAGCCATATTCGTCCTTTTTCAAGGCCATACCCGAGAGTTGCACCAGTGGCGCCTCACTCACGAGTACCTCCAAACCTGGACAAGAAGGGCCAGATCAGTTGAAATTTGTTCGAACAAATGAAATTAAAACATGAATATACATTTTTAAACTAAGTGACATATTTTGAATACATGAATGTATATTTTTTTGAACACATGAATAATTGTTTGAACCTCGTGAGCATCTTTTCGAAGCTTTGAACTTTCTTTTGGAATCCATAAATATTTTAATTGTGTGAACGTATATTTTTTAACCAATGAATAAACTTTGGAACCTCATGAACATTTTTCCAAATAGAATAATTAAAATTATAAAATAAATATTTTTGACCCTATGAACAAAATTTTTGAACCCATGAAATTTTTTGAACCTCGTAAACATTTGATTTTGCTTCATAAACATTTTTGAAACTACAAGTATAATTTTTAAATAAGAACTAAAAAAATTGGAATTCGTGAAAGGATATTTTGAACCTTATGACCATTTTTTTAATTATCCTGAACAGGTTTTAAAAAACCCATGGACAGTTTTTTAGACCTCATGAATATATTTTTTAATACGTGAACCTTTTTAATACGGAGTATGAAAGAAACATAAAAAATAAACTGAACGAAATAAAAATGAAAAAAGGAAAAAGAATAAAAAAGAAAAGAGAGAAAAAGGAAAAACATAAAGGAAAAACCAACAGAAAATGGGAGTCAAATTTTTTTTGGTTGAAACAGCACGCCAGAAACAATCGAACACAGATAAAATGAGCAGGGCGCAGGAAGCAGATGGCTCAAGCGGCACGGTCGCTTCGCGCCGCTTAAGGTGCGAGCATAATATATCTCGCTCATTGCGAGCTGGTGCACTGGCTCTCCCACACAAGCCATCACCATGGGCCGGCCCAGACGAGCTGTTTTTCCCGTTTCGTTTTTCTTTTTTCCTTTTTTATGTTGTTTCTTTTCTTTCTTTTTTTGGTACACATTAATTTCTATAAAAATGTGAAATAATTTCAAAAAAACTGCATTTTTCAAAATCTGATTTTTAACTCAATATTTTTTCTGAAAATTCTTGAAATATGATTTTTTTTCGTTGTTTATTTTTTATTTTTTTCTCATAGATATTTTTTTGTATCTTTTTCATATTTAATTTTTTCTTTTCTCGAAATATGTAAATGTTTTTTTTGGTACTCTGAACAATGTTGGTTCAACCTAATTTTAGTTCCTTTTCGGTACACTATTATTTCGGTTCATCGGTATTTTTGGTTCACTATTATTTTGGGTTCACCAGATTTTTTTTGTTTTGAACATGTTTCATATTTGGAAATTGTTCATTTCTTAAAATGGTTTCGTATTTAAAAATTGATCATTTCAAAATTGTTCATATTTTGAAAAATGTTTATTTTGTGAAACTGTTCATATTAAATAATCATTTTTGGAAATTGTTTAGATTTTTTAAAAGAAAATAAAGTTTAAAAAATGTTCAGATTTGAAAACAAAATACTTCCTCCGGACTCCGGTCCATAAAAAATGTCGGGAGAAAACAACGTGACACGTAAACTCCTATGCATACCTTCCACATATATAATGATATAATGAAGTATTTGGCATCAAGATCATCGAGTTGTATGGATATATATTTGATGTCATAAAAAAGAAGAGTATGTGATGACCAAGTTGTTGTTCGAGGATTTATCCAATGATTGGTCATGTGAGAGTTGAGCATATTACGAGTATGTCTTGAAGAAAAGGATTATGTGATCATTCATGGTTATCTTCAAGACATCATCTAATAAAGAAAGAAGAAAAGATACAAGGTTGATCAAGATATTGATCAACACACAAAACTACAAGATGTACCAAGTGGGATCATGTATCTCTTGGTATGGTAAGTAATTGTCTATATAGCTCGTGAACTAACCCATGATATTTGTGTGGTATTTCCATGTGTGGTTAGGTATCTTTCCATGGGATAGCATCAAAAGGAAGATTTCATATAGCCCATGGTTGATGACGTCAAGTGGTGATCGTCATCAAGTTTGAAGTTGTGCAAGTTCAAGAGAAACATCTCGAAGAAATCCTATGCTTCAATCTTGCCACCCATTTGGAGATAATGGTCAAGTGAAGATGTGCCTAAGAAAGGCTCACCCATAGTGGAGTATGGGGGATCAATATGTGAGTCTTGCCCAAGCGAAGCGCAATCAAGAAAGGTTGTCCACTTGAGGATATCAAGATTGTCATCATTCAGGTCAAGTGGAATGCGCAAGTGATACCCAATGATGTTATTATGACGGACGCCAGAAAACACTTGCTGAGCGCTAAGTTGACGAGGGAATATATTGCGGTGTTGCTTTGTATCTTCCCCTGCAACTGCGCCAGTAAACAGTCTTGCTGGCCCTTCACGTAGTTATCTGCGTGAAAAGCAAATGGGTTAGGTTGAGACTCCAAGTGCAGAGTGTGTAGTAAGTGGAAGACGTGTTTTCCCCACGAGGGTGACTCGAGGGTTTAATATCGAACTCTCGGGGAATCAATAGTGAAGATTTATCTTTCCTATCCTTCTTTTGGTTACCTACAAAACAAAGTAAATGTTTTGGTCCTCAACCTCACCTAGTGGTTGTCAACCGCAAGGTGTGAGAATGATATCAAGATAATATGCAATGCAAACAAGAAATAAATATGCAATGGTGGTAAATAAATATGCAAGGATGGTGGTAGCAATGATAAATGATATTTTTGGGTTTTTTATGATGAATGCAGGATGTAAAAGTGTTTTTGTATTTTCGGATTTTTAAATGGCAGAAAATGGGAAAATGGTAAAAGTGGTTGGAAAGGTGTTTCTTATGATTAAAAATGGACCGGGTTCATGGTTTCACAAATGCACTCTGTCTTTAATAAAGTGGTAGACAATGAAACACTAGAGTTGACATATGAGATTGCAACACAACAGTTTAATGACAAGTTATAATTATATGGGCATCACGTCCTAACATAGAGACCTTTTGGTTATTAGTCTCTCTTATACTCCACCAAGATGCGAACTAAATCATAACACCTCGGTAATTAAGATAACTCAGAGTATAGCAATAAGTATCATGACATGAAGTTAAAATAAGAACATCCTAGATCTAGTCATGGAGGAAGTGGCAATGGTCACACCCACATCTCCGGTAGCATGGTATTTCTTTTTATCCCTAGTGAGGCAACAAAGTAAGGTAAAACACCCAAGTGGATCGCAGAACTTTCTCTCACGTTCACTGCACTAGCCACCCCCCGTTACTCCAACTAATGCACACGTTCCCCCTCACACGCTCTCATAAACATGCTTGATCATGACAAGTAAACAAGAACGGGGTACATATTATGCATCTACTTTCATAACTGAAACAAAACCATTGCAATCTCAAACATATATTAACTCATAAAAAGATCCACCACAAAGGTATTACATAGATGACCGTAATCATGTTCAGCAGCTCATACGGTACTAATTAGTGAAGCTCGAGAGAGAGATACATAAGTTACTTCCACAAACCCATAGTCCAGAGGTGGACTACTCCCTCTTCATCATGGAGACGGTGGAGAAGTCGTTGGACAAGATAGAGACCACGCCGGCAGCGCCCCGCCGGAGTTTTCCCCCTCCAATCTGCAGCTCCAGGTCTCTGTTTCGGTGTTTCTGTGTTTCTGCGGCGCTCCCTCCAGAGAACGTCGGGGGATAATTTTTATAGTCGTTTTTAGGTCAAAACGGAGTCGGTGGAGGAAAGATCGACGGCAGCGGAGCTCCGAGGCCCAAAAGGAGGGGCCCCACGCGGCCAGGTATAGGGGCCGCGTGGGCCCACCTATCTTGGCCCTCGGGCCTCCTCTTGTTTGCTTCCTTCGCTCCCACGCTTTGTTTCTTCCAAAAAATGATGCTCGTAAATTTCCAGGTCATTTGGTCGTCGTTTGGGTCCCTGAAACATTAAAATATAGAAATAGGGTTTTCTGCCTGCGTAGGGTTAATTTCATAAAAAATAGGAAACATATCAAATATTCCCAAAATCATTATAAAACAGTGATATAACCCTTATATGATGCAAATATGACTGGAATATAAGTAAAAATAATGCAAAGTTCATGTATGCATTTTACATGCATCAGCAAGGCAAAGGTATGATGTTGATTTTACCAGTCTCATGATGCTAGTCGGGAGACCAGGTTATAGGATAGACATCGTACTATCAAGAGGGGCTTTCGATTAGGTTTTAGCGTATCGTTCGTAGAGAGCTCAAACCCTTACATTCTTGGCATCATCTTTCTTGGTTCTTATTTGGCTTTTCTCCTTGTGAGGTTTTGGTGCTCGTCGTGTTCTACATGACAAACCCAAGTTCACCGAAAACGGATTTGGTATGAAAAACTTGTTGCGTTTTTGGTGTTGGAGGTTTTATCGGTTGTTCTTTAATTGAGAGGTCAAACCTTTCATCATTTGGTTTTTCCTCCTATGGTGGACTATGATGTTTCTCTTCATTATCTTGTAGAGCTCGTTGTTGTTACAGTATATGTGGACTGCGCTAGCCCTTCCATCAGATCGGTCTTTTGGAATAGTGGTTAGCACATGAAGCTTGACATGGTATCAGAGCCAAGGTCTCGAGTTCGAGTCCTAGCTTCCGCACTTTATTAAAAAAAATGTTGAAGCCTTCCTTTGTGTCCACGTATACGTCTCTTGAGCCATACCTCTGAGTCCGCATATAGATCTTTGAGTCATACCTCTGAGTCCACGTATTGGCCGAGGCGTATACCTCTGAGATTTGTGTGCACGTGTTGGCCTCTCTGAGTCACACGTGAGAGTGGGTGTTACAGTATATGTGGACTGCGCTAGCCCTTCCATCAAATCGGTCTTTTGGAATAGTGGTTAGCGCATGAAGCTTGACAGCTGTGAGGAATCCAACGAGCCCAAGTTCATTGAAAACGGAGTCCGGGAGCAAAAGAAATCATGTTTTCAGTTTTGGAAACTTTTCTGGGTGGCCAGCCATTACCCAGACATTGTCGGCCCACCCCAGCCATGTTCGTTTTCGCCTCTGATATCGGGGTGGCTATGTCCGGCATGCCCCAGCCATGTCCCCAGATATGGCTGACCCTCATGCGGCGTATTGGTTATGGCCTGGGGGTGATGCCCCGGCCATGTCCGGCCCCCCGGCCCAGCATGGCCGACCCTCGCAGAAAAAGCCCCAACGAGCAGATTTCGTGGGTACCTATTTAAGGGGCCTTCTTCCCCAAAAGGTACCCAACTCTTGAGCTCGTGTTTTCCCCCATTGTTGATCTTCTTTGAGCTTGATATCTCTCTATTCCTCCATGATTCTTGTCTCCAATTAGAGGGAAAAGAGAGAGGAGATCTAGATCTATCATTCCACCAATCAATCAGTCCTCTAAGTGGGGGGAAGCTTATGGATCTAGATCTTGGAGGGATTTGGTGCTCTTCTTTGTTCTTCCTCTCTTCTCCCCCCATAAGCATTAGTTGCTTTGGTGGGATTTGAGAGTGCAGGATTTGACCACTTCTAGGGGTTTTGCCTCTTGCATTAGTTGCATCGGTTTGAGTTCTCCATGGTGATACGTGGAAATCGAAGTTGAGAAGCTTGTTACTCTTGGGTACTTGGGGTGCCCTAGAGCTTGTCCTCTTGGGTACTTGGAGTGCCCTAGACGGTCCTTGTTGATCTCGGAGTTTTTGGTGACTCGCGGGATAGTTGAGAGCCTCCAATTAAGTTGTGGAGTGTGCCTCAACCTTGTGATCCTCGTGGCTTTGGGAGACGCGGGAATTCGGTGGGAACCTCCAATTAAGTTGTGAAGTGTGCCTTATCCTTGTACGGGTTCGGTGACCACCCTCAAGTGTCCCATAGTGGTTCGTGGCACTCCGCATTGGTGGAGGCACAAAGGAGATTACGGTGTGCCATTGACAGTTATTCGGGGATCACTTTGTGACTCCGCACCGCTCCAACGGAGACTAGCTTCCATTGAAAAGTGAACTTCGAGATAAATCATCGTCTCCAAGTGCCTCGATATTTCTATACCCGAGCTTCTTACTTATGCAATTTACTTTGTGATAGCCATCGAGCTTGAAGTAATATATTCTTCTATCACCTAATTTCTTATCTTGCTTAGCATAAGTTGTTGGTGCACATAGGTAAACCTAGCTTGTTTAGGTTTCGTGCTTGATAAATTAAACACTAATTTTATTCCGCATTTATTCAAGGCTAAACCGTAAAGAATTTTAATCGACTATTCACCCCCCCCCCCCCAGGCGACATCCGTGTCCTTTCAGGACTTTCAGGAGAGAGTAAAAAAAATGACACACGGAAAATAATGATGATCACTATTTTCAGCAAAGGCGGGCGACGCTGCTGGGCCAGGCTCACCTAGCGTGGAAAACGTGAGCGAGGCGAGACTCCCGCTCGCTAGAAGCGATGCAAAATCATACAACAAACGCCATTTTTAGATGCTTAATAAAAAACATTGAGACCACTTCCTAGAAAAATAAAAAACATATAGACCCGAGGAAAATAGTCTGGATGTCACCACAACATGAATTTTTTTGCGAGTCTCAAGAGATCATATGCATGGAATATCCTGGTACACCATGAGTCTATGATCATACCATAACAATATGCATTTATCCTTACAAAGATTTCTGGACATAGGCAAATGGTACTCCCTCCGTCCCAAAATAAGTGTCTCAAATTTGCCAAAAAAGTAGATATGTATAGGGAGTAATTTTCTACATACATAGATGATAGAATTTTGCTTGGAGACGCTACACCTAGTCTTGGTCAACCCGCGTTCAGAACCGTGTGTCACCTTGTCCCCAAATCTACCTAATTTAAAAAGTCGCTGTCCAAGAGTTACATGGAAAAGATGAGCCGAAAAGACAAACCAAATTGCTTTTGTTTTCTCTCCCCATCTAACTGTCTGGATCATGTACGTTTTCAGGGTAATTGCTCGGATGTACTGTCCATTTCGATCGGTTTCTCTATGATGATACTGTTCCCATGCACTTGGATATATTAACGTTGGTAACAGCACTGCTCCACAAGCATAGTCCAAGGAACATATCTTCCAGTGTTATTAACAGGATTGACTTATAGCGGCAGAGCCGGCAACAGGACATTGATATACTTGAACAAACTGCTATACTTGCCTAACATTGTCTGGACGACCAAAATTACAAATGTTTGCAATGTTTCAAGCTCTGGGGAAGATATGAGTGGCCGTAAGCTTTTTTAGACGCATGTTGAGTTGTTGACTACTCAACTTAACTTTCAGCTGACATATACACCTACAGTATAACTTCCTCAAAATGCACCGCTCAAGAAATACTCTACTATGAAAAATTTGAACATTTTATATTGAACACGGTGGCACAAATATTCAACCCAATTTATAAAGTAGTTATAACAGAACTTCTTAGAACAACGACCTGCAGGCGTTGATATACCCTTCTTGTAGGTCCAAGAGATTTTCTCACATTCATATAGACATACTGACGAAACATTGACCAACAACAACAAGTGAAGCTTTTAAAATCACAAGTTTCATTGCATGTACACACTTACCTTCCAAAAGTACAGTAGTAGTTATGATGATACCAGTAGTACAAAATGACGAAGTTGAATACGGATGAGTCAGGTGACACTAAGTCAAGTCAATCTTGAGTATTGGTCTGAATAGCTTGTATGAATAAACAAGTACTCCCTCCGTTCTAAATTAGATGATTTGTTATTCACCACATGTGGTACATTACCTAACATTATTTGGCAGATATTATTCAGTATGAACAAGCACTTCCTTTTGCTTTTCCATCTATGTGCATACAAAAATGATCTGCACAAATCCCACAAGAATAAGTCTCTACTGCATTTACATTTCCCTGAAAACAAACGGAAGCGTGCTATTGCTGCTATGTACATACACTCAACCAAAGAATACAACTGGAATCTTGAATCAGCGAAGAACAATCGACATAAATCTTGAATCAGTAAAGAACAATCCGCCCAACTCCTCCGGCAATTGCTGGTACAAGCATCATCATTCATCAGCCAGTTCACTTCACCTAGATGATCGATCCCCTGGACTGGAAGAGATCAAGCCGATTCTTGGCGTTGGACAGCAGTGCGTCGACGCGCAAGTCCTGCACCAACTGCGCCTGCTTGGACGCCCAGAGGAGCACGGCGAGCACCCCAGCCTGCGCGAGCTCCTCGCTCTCCGGGACGTGCAGCGCGATGTAGCAGAGCAGTATGAGCGCCTCGGTCTGCAGCTGGTCTCCGAGGTACACGAGCTGGACAAGGTGCCGTGCCCCGCCGTCGTCGACGATGGCCTTGCAGTGGTTCACGTGCAGGTGGTTCTCCGTGCACGCGAACTTGGTGAGCGCCACGATGGCCTCCTTGGTGACCGGAGGCTCGCGGTCGTCCAGCAGCCGCACCAGCGGGCCGATCACGCGGGTCTCGCTCGCGGTGAACGTGCGGGATAAGCAGCCCAGGGCGGTGATGCACGGGAGCAGCAGGTCGTCGTCGTACTCTCCGTTGCGCACAATGCAGAGTAGCTGCTCTGTGATGGCCTTCGCGGGCAGGGAGCTGGGCTTGAACGCGGACTGCCGCAGCGCGAGGTTGTGCTCGGCGACGCGGGTGATCTCCATGATCGCCATTGCAGAGTAGAATTGCAGGTGCGTGCCTGCGCCGCCATCGCCCTTCTCGAGCAGCCTGGCAAAGCATAGGAGCGCGCGAGACTCTGTAATGTTCTTGCAGACTCCTGGATGGCCGCGGGCGAGCTTCCACAGAGCCTTCGCCGCCATGGCCTTCATGTGCGCCTTCGTGGCTGGGTCCTCAGCCTCCCGCGATCCACGGCCGCTCGAACCGTTTGAGCTCAGCTGGGGCCTGCCGGGCGGTGCAGGCGTCACACGGTTCGTCGTCGACCTGCCGGCTGCCGCGGATTGCATCTGGTTCTTGTGCGCTTGCTGCTGGCCGCCATTCGAGGCTGCCGACGAACTCGGCGGTTCGTCGGCAGAGTAAGTAGAGGTTCCTGGGACCATGCTGGGTGTGCTGGCAAGCACAACAGAGTGAAGCGACCTCATTGGCTCCGGCGGAGCAGGTGCGTTCCGGGTGCTGCTTCCACCGACAGAGTACCTGCTGTGTTCTTGGATGGTGCCAGCGGCGAGGTGACTGACGAGGTACCGGACGGAGTTGTTCTGCGCGAACAGGTCCTGGCATATCTTGCTGTGGTGCGCGAGTGACGCGATGGCCTCGGCGACCGCGGCCTGCACGCGCATCGGCGGCTCCTTGAGCGTTGCAGCGTAGACGGCGCACACCCCGGCGTGGAGAAGCCTGTCGACGCTGCCCTCGTCGCGGCCAAGGAGGCCGAGCGCCGTGGCGGCGGCCTCCTGCCCATCGTCGGTGCCTTCCTTGAGCAGCTTGACGAGGGGCACGACGCCGTCCTCCTCGACGATGAGCTTGGCGAAGTGGGGGTTGTCACGGGCGAGGGAGGCAAGCGTGGAGGCGGAGTCGGCGCGCACGGCGAGGCTGCCGGTGTGGAGCCGCGCGATGTGGTCCCAGATGAGGAAGAGTATGGGGTCGTTCTGCGCGATGTTGGGCATGCCACGCAGGTCGTCGTCGTCGCCATCGTCATCGCCGTCGCCGTCGGCGCGCGGGGTCGAGATTCGGATGAGCCAGGCGACGTCCTCGAGCGCGGTGTCGAGCAGCGCGAGGGTGCGCGGGAAGCCGGAGACGGGGTTGAAGCTGAGGAAGCGGCGGAGGCGGGAGTGGCTCTCGAAGCACCGGGTCGCCATGGCGCCGGCCTTGGTGAGCGTCCGCAGGGTGTTGGTCACGATGCGCTCGGCGGGGCGCTCGTACAGGTCGGCCCGCGCCGCCTGCCGCAGCACCTCCGCGAGCTTCTCCGCGCGCACGCGCAGGTCCTTGCACTCCGGCCGGACACACTGCCCGGAGCCCGATAGCTTTGCCACCTGGTCCGCGAGCTTGATCGGCTTCGCCAGCATCGTCTTCATACCCTCCCCCATCTCTCCGACTCTGCTCTGCTCTGTTCAGAGACAACTCGAGCTCAAAATTAGCAGAACGTAAGGCTCAGCACGGCTTGAACCTCCGGAACTGGAGCTTAAGGGCTTGAATTGGGCGGATGTGCTGCGCCGCCGAGCTGCCAGCCAAAGACCGAGCCCAAAGCAATACCACTGCCAACGAACTGCCGGTCGGAACGAGACGGGAGATGGCGGGTTCCTAAGCTGCTGTTTTGGTTTTCGTTGCCGTTCCGTCTCTTGTCTCTTCCCCTTGAAAGCAACGGACAAGCTAACGAGCGAGGGGAACCTGAGGGTTTACTTGGAGGACCAGGACGGGACGAGCTGTGGGAGACGACTGACGATCGAGGTTGCTTTGGTCCAGCGCTGCTGTATCTCTAGTGTAGTCAACCGCGGATCAGTAAACTTCTGCATTGCTTCGTGAACGGGACTAGTTTATGGTTATCGAACTTGCTTGGGAGATTCCGTGCTAATGGTAAGAGCTTGCCTGGTATACAGCAGTATATATATGATAATATCTCTACCGATTCCTAACCTTTTTTTTTGAAAAACATTCCTAACCTTCTTAACAACATGTCCTAAAATAACTTGGGCGCCAGTCCAAGTAGGCGGCCGTCCGTGTTTTGATTGCCCTAACAAGTAATTTAGTTGTTGGCTATCAAACTGGGCCAACAACTAGTTCCTGAGAAATTTTCTTCTGCATTTCTAGACTGGGTCGAGTGCGGCCATAAATAGCAAGGTTGATTGCTTTGATACCATATGATGAGGGTAGGACCTCAAGGGGTGCCCGATCTTCACGGATTGACGACGGATTTGGGCGAACTCACGCAAGAACACACGAAGAACACGAAGAACGCCAAGAACACAAGAACACAAGCACGATACAAGGACACGTTTCCCTCACCGGTCGGTCCAAGCCGGTCCAATAGAATCACCCAAAGGGAGAGATTGGCAAATAGTAGATACAAAGAGAGAGTCTATGATGAGAGTTCTTTTAGGTTTTTTTTAGAGATGGGAGCCTCGCTCCAGACTCTGCATCAAAATGATGCATACGGCCGGTTTTTTATATATAAATTTAAAGCGTCAAGGTCTTAAAGTATTACATAAGTTCGAATCACTGATCACACAGTGTAAAGATGAAAATAAGCCAAAGGAAGAATAACAGTCTAGCCATCTATTCTTCTAGCATGCCGCCACCCATTCTGGCAGAAGATAGCCCGAACGACCGCAATCATTCGAGTACATCCGGAATCCATAAGATCCCGTTGGGCTTCGGGGAGTAGGAGCGACCACGACTGTATCCAGTGGATAGCTCTGAGCACAACCTGCATAAAATGAGGAGTTTGTGTTTTGTTAAAGACAATATCATTTCGGCAATTCCAAATTGCTCAAAGAAAGGCTGACACACCGATGTGAATCCTAGCCTTAGTGTCTTTGTCAATACCATTAAGCCAGTTTCCAAACATATTCGAAATACTGGTAGGAGGAGTGATGTTGAAGATAAAATGAACTAATCTCCAGATGTTTTTGACAAAATGACATGATGTAAACAAATGTTCTACAAACTCTTTTGTATCGCAAACAACACATTTCGTACATCCTATCCACCTTCCCTTAGCAAGATTATCTTTTTCGTTAGTAATACACGTTTGTTTAGAAACCAAAGAAAAATCTTTATCTTTAGAGAGATTTTTAATTTCCACAAATATTAAAATTTTGGGGGAGAATTTCACTTCCCGGCCTCTGCACCTACTAGGGATGCACACAGCCTTTTGAGTATGAGTATCAGGATTTTTATCTTGATTAATAACCAAGCCTGATCCTCAAGATAAATTGCATGAATATCAGGAAGCCCTGATCCTCAAGTATAAATAGGAAACTAAATTCGCGTCCCTGGGACTTGAACCTGTGTGTTAGGTTTGTACATCCACTCCCCCAACCAATTGAGCTAAGCTCCACTCCTAACAAGTTATTCTCCTCATTATTTGCTACCTTAATTGACACGTACGTGCCGGAGCAATCTGCTCTGCAAAAATATCTCGCGCTCTCCTCGTAATCCCTTAATCTACTAATTCTAGAGAGACATTCCTCAGCGACCGTGAAAGCAATATCTTCTTTTCCCGTTCAATAGAATCTGTTCAGAAGGGTAAGATGCCAATCTTATCGGCAGGTCCATTTGGACGAATAGTACCAATACTAGCAGCTCATTATATTGATTTTTTTTTCTCTAATGTCACTGGTCAGTATTCTATTCTCCATTTGATTCAAGTAATGCTACAACCAAAAATGAGAGGAAACTAACAGACGATTTTCGGCCCCAAGTTCTAGCAATCTTGATATTTTTTATAAAAAATCGAAAATAGTAGTTCGGAATTTAAACAATCCCGAAACAATTTATGGGGATACATACACATGTTATCGACAAATTTGCATAGTTTTGCTAGATAATGCGTTGTATTTTAGTCTACATAAACAACACAGAATCATTGCGTGAAAGAGGTAACAAAAGAAATCATTTTACTTATATTTGTCCTTTTTGTACAGATCACGTATGAAAAGATATTTCATTGTAAATTTGTTCGTCATAGTAAGCATGTGTATATACGTGCATGCTTTTTTCATAATTTTTTGAGCCAAAGAAAGATAAACTGTTTGATTTACAAAAAAAAAGATCACTAACTACAAGTGATTTTCTGTGGAATTGTCCTTTTATGCTTGTTCCAGATGAAAAACAAGTGATCTTGTCCATATAGAAAAACTACGCGACTCGATTGTTTGCCGCATAGAAACACTTCCACATAGTTTTACATTGTCTGGTGGGATTCAAATGGAATGCAATCCTAGATTGTATTCTATTCATACATGTTTAGGATACCGTATCAAAGAGGGCACTATACGTATGAATCGTGAAAAGTGCAATCAGGCATATCTTTGATTGTATAAAGTAGTTTTAATACACTAAAAAGTGTAAAAGTGGTTTGCCATTTTGCGATCATGTGGGCGAGGCACTGGAACACCTACTGCTCTGGTGTGTGCTAGCGCGCGGAGGTTTGGGCCTTTGTCCTCGTCTTTTCGGGTAAGCCTGAGTGGATGCCGGACATGGACTCGCCTCTAGTAGAATGGTGGACTAAGCGGACGACCACCCGCCAAGAGGCGAGAAATCGGTGGAGGGCCCTACTCTGGTGTTCTGGCGTCAGAAGAATGATGTGGTCTTCGATGGAGTGGCCCCTTCTGACGACGATCAAGCTAAAGATCGGGAAGTAATTTGAGCATGGTGACTTGCGGGTCTCTTCCGGGGTGAAGGCGTTTGGCTTTCCTTCGCCCACGCTGGAACGGTGGCTAGTAGGAGATTATGGCTAGATTCTGGGGAGCTGCTACGCCTTGTTTGCAGCAAACTTGCTGGTTCTGACAGCGTTGTAAAACTTGCCTCTTGGCGACATTTTTATGATACGTAGTACACCTTTCAGGGTGTATTCTAAAAAGAAAGAGTGTAAAAGAACTTTTAATTGCAAATGTTTTGCCTATTGATATTGGTTTTCTTGACGCACTGGCCAGCGCGAGTTGGTCGTCGTATGCTTAACCACAAATATCAACTCAGATCCAACAGCCAAGATTGGGTCCACGTGTAACTAATGACTTCAGGTGTGCTGTGGGTGGCGTACTGCCTCCTGTACCTTTTGTCGGATCACAACAACAAAGAACAAAATACCACAGGTCCGCTACAACGCATGATAGCTAAGCTAACGATACAAAGAACGCCAATCACACCGCAGGAAGAACCCTTTTATTCTCTAACCATGTTGTAACAGGTCAAAAAACAGAATTAAGAAACGGTTCTACGCGTGCTGATGAGGCAATTGAGATTACGCGTGAGCCTTTGCGAGGTTGATCACCAGCTGATGGTGCGATGACGCTGACGCGGACGCCATGGAATTTCCTAGCTTGCCCACAGCTTTCCAGCGCGTCATCGCAAAAAGTAAACTTTCCAGCACCTGACCGACCGAGACTGGCCGCCGGAACGCCACGTATGAATGCATCGCTTATGGATGACGATCTATTTCTGGTGACGAGGCGATGCGTGGTTCTGATCCTCAGAGCAGAGCAAAGCTAAGGCGTGGTTAAGCTGAGGGCCCATGAATCATTCACAGACAACCACTAATAGTGGAGAGTTTCTCGGTGGCAAATCCTATTTACCGCCTACTTCTACGGGAGCTCCTTTACGTGGACCTATGCGACGATAGGACGAGGTCGCATACCGCCTGGCGATATTGGGCCTGGCCCATGAACACGCTAACAACTGATTTGAACGCTCATCGACGACACTTTTTTCATTTCAACGTTACTTTTTTCCATACTTCCATCTCGTCTCTCTCTAAAAAAGAAAGTCCGCCTGTTTCGCATGCAAGACCATGACTCCCGCGTAGCTCCGTTCGAGTGCACGTTCTAATTTTTCCTCTTTCCTGTATGGATTTCGAATTTCTTTGAAAATTTCGAATTTCTTTGAAAAACATTGAAGTACCTACATAGCGACGAGCGACCTGTGTGGAACATGCAGGTTCTGCTGTTTCTTGCATGTTCCAATTACTTTAAAATACATTCCTGTACTAGTGTACTAAATGTAATGCTTTTTTTTGTGAGGTTTAAAAATGCACATATATTTACACAAAAAAATTCAATTTAAAAATAAAGTGTACACAAAATTTATGCGCGTCAACAGATAGGTTCCATTCCTGTACTCGGTTTCGAGTTTCGTCGATTGTAACTTCTCAATTTTGAATCGATATTCGAAATCTTTTTAGACAATTTGTATCAAATTCGTCGCACTCGGTCGATCATTTGAAAATATACTTTGACGAGTAGGTTAATGTCAACGTTTCACACAACTTTCAAGTTGTAACTTTTTTTGTTTCGTCTATTTCGTTTTGAAAAAAACATATTCTCTACATGATGAAAAATGTAACAAAAAAAGTATCAGAAATCATGTGTAGGGTACTAGCACATTTGGAAATTATTTTTGAACGATTTTCAAAAAGTGAAAAAAAAGGTATTTGAAGGGAAACTATTTTTGAACGATTTTAAAAGGCGAACAGAAAAAGTCTGGTGAACGGAAATTATTTTTGAACGATTTTCAAAAAGTGAACAAAATAGGTATTTGAACGGAAACTATTTTTGAACGATTTTAAAAGGCGAACAGAAAAAGTCTGTGAACGGAAATTATTTTTTAACGATTTTCAAAAATTGAACAAAAATAGGTATTTGAACGGCAACTATTTTTGAACGATTTTAAAAGGCGAACAGAAAAAATCTGTGAACGGAAATTATTTTTGAACGATTTTCAAAAAAGTGAACAAAATAGGTATTTGAACGGAAACTATTTTTGAACGATTTTAAAAGGCGAACAGAAAAAGCCTGTGAACGGAAACTATTTTTGAACGATTTTAAAAGGCGAACAGAAAAAGTCTGCGAACGGAAATTATTTTTGAACGATTTTCAAAAAAGTGAACAAAAAATAGGTATTTGAACAGAAACTATTTTTGAACGATTTTAAAAGGCGAACAGAAAAAGTCTGCGAACGGAAATTATTTTTGAACGATTTTCAAAAATTGAACAAACAAATAGGTATTTGAACGGAAACTATTTTGAACGATTTTAATACATGAACAATTTTAAAAATTTGAACATTTTCAAAAATGAAAATTCAAAAAATAATATCTAGTAAGAAAACTGAAAATAAGAAAAAAAGAAACAGCCAAAAAAAGAAAAAAGAAATATTTAAATAATATATAAATAGAAAACAGAAAAGAAAAAAGAAAAAAGAAACAACAAAAAAAACTAAAAAAGAAAAAGAAGGAGGAAAAATCAAAAAAGAAGAAAGAAAAAAGAAACAACATTAAAAACGAAAAAATAAGAAAGAAATAAGATTAAACGAAAAAAAAGAAACAGAAAAAGAAATGAAACCCGAAAACCAAAAACCGAAGAAAAGAAACAATAAAAGGAGCCATACGCTTATACAGACATGAAATCGAGCTTAGCGCAGTGGTTTGCGCTCGGTCGTCCTCCGTAGACGTGTGTGGTTCGAATCCCATCCCCGCATTCCAATTCTCTTATTCTTTTCTCTATTTAGCGCAGCAATAATGGGCCGGCCCAGCAGGAAAACCGCCGCAGGCGAGCTGGAGTTAGCGCTCGCAAAAGGTGTGCGACGGCACCCTATCATCGACCTGGTCGATGAATAGGGTTTGCCACTGCTACCCATGTATGCTCGCTCCGCGTACCCACCGCGTTCTGGGCCTGGCCCGATCATCCCATAAGTGCTACGTCCTCCTTTCACGTGTGCTTGCTTTTATTTGCCTAAAAAGAAAGTGTGCTTTGCTTTTATTTGTCGTAAAAAAAGGTGTGCTGCATTTTCTTGCACGAGAATTCAGAGCGCGCGGCATCAGGTGCTCCCACCAATCGAGAATGGAGAGAGAGAACCACAGAACCACCCAAGCAGCTGTCGTGATTAAAAAGAAAAGGGGGCTCGATCGGTTCGTGAGAAGAGAGATTTCTGGGTTCTTCTCTTTTCTTGCGATTTTGTTTCCCTTTTATTCTTTTACACATTTTTTGTGCTCTGTGTATTTCCTATTACTTTTTTTTTGTTTCTCAATATGTTTAGTCGTTGACTTTTCTATGTCATTTTTTTCCTTCACTTTTTTCTATCTCCACCAGCACGAGAATGTTTTTTATAATAAACAAACATTTATTTTCATACTAAATATTTCTTATTTTCATATATCCGTTGTTTATTTTAAGATACCCGATTCATTTTCATTTTTTGGGTTTATGTTTTTGTTTGCTATTTTTTTATGTTTCCTTTATTTATTTTATTTTTCATGGGGTAAACAAAAAGTTCACGCTTTCTAGTTTCTAAAACAATATGTCCATAGATTCAAAAATAGTATTCAAGGCTTCAAAAATGTATAGCCAAGGATTCATAAATGTTCCTCGAGGTCCAAAAAATATTCGCAAAGTTAAAAAATTAATGGGGACGTAAAAAGTATGTTCACATATTCAAAAAATTGTTACGGAGTTAAATGTGCTCATGGATTCAGAAAAATGTTCACGTTTTTTGGCATGCGTGAATTTTTGGAACAAAAATAACATTTCCGTTATTAAACCCGCTACAAAATAAATAAAAACTTGATATATACAATACAATTTTTCATAGACATTAACGTTCATTTCAATAAGTATGGATATTCCTTTTTTTTTTTTTTGAACGAACGTACTTTTTTTTTTTTTTTTGAACAGGATCCGATATATATAAAAGGAAGCTCAGAACAACTTACAGACAGGTCCAGTAGGAACCAGAAATTACAACGAGACCCTGCAAATTGCACTAAACACCCCGAGCTACCTGGAAGAAACACAATCGGATCCACCCCGTCACCCAAACGCCTCAGTCTCCGACGGAGCCGCCGTACCGCCAATCCCGGGGAAGAAAGCACCTCCACATGTTGTAGTCGACTGCAAATCCGGCCGCCACGACGCGACGGACACCCAGCTCGATGAACGTACACAGCCATAGCACTCGCTTCCTCAATCCACCCAACTTCCCGCCGCCTCCGCTTCGACCAGGCCAGCCACCAAGAAAACCCAGCCTCCAGACAACCACTCCCCTCGCCGCCACGGCCGGCCGGAGCAGAATCATGAAGGAAGACCACCACCACCACCAACAAAAGTGCTTGAAGAAGAAGGCCGCATCGAAGAAATCCTCCGCCATCTCCCTCCTTGGAAGTCCAGCAGGATTCCTCATCCGCAGTCGCCCAGCGCCGCACCACAACGCCAGATCGATAAAGCCTCCACCTCCACCACCCAATCTGTGAGCAAACGCACCGAGCTTCTCCTTCCCTCTCCACCATGGACGGCCAGGAGAAGAAGCCACAGGACGGCAGCACAGACCAGAAGGGGCCAGAAAACGAGCTTATTAGAGGAGCTATCGCCAGATCCGCACCTCTGCGGTTCTCTCCACCATGGGGAGTCACCGAGGAAGCACGTCGACCACCATGAAGCGCCGCTCGCCGGCAACCCACGGAAGCTTCTAGAAAACGGCATCAAGCCATGCGCCAAGGAGGCAAAACCAACCCTACAACTACTATACACAAGGGGAAGCCGGCCCCCTCTCCCCTTCCCACTCCAGCCGGCAAGGCCGCCGGAGGAGAGGAGGAGAGGGTCCGGGGGCGACGGGAGAGCTCTCAGAACAAAGGGATAAGGAGAGAGAGAAGGAAGGGGAAAAAGTAAGTATGGATATTCATTCACACATGAACACTTATTTTTCTATACACGAACAATTAGTTTCATATATGTGAACATTTCTTTTCATACACTTGAACATTCATATTGAGTGGGCTCCGTTTGAATAATCTCGTAAACATGTGTACACTGAATTTTTGATACACATGATGATTTATTCATATTGAGTGAGCTCCGGCGGCGCTAGGGCTTGGAGCGTAGAAGTCCCAAAACACCTGCTAAAATTTTTGTCCCCTCGCATGTGTTGCCGACTAGTCTGGGTGCAAGCACTTCTACACCAGGGGTCACGCGATGGTCGGCAAAAATTCAGTGTGACACTGATAAAATTTTCCGTTTTCTATTGGACCTACTCCCTTTTTTTATTGGATGTATACAGGCTATGTCGGGTAGTCTGTTGTAACGAAAGGATCTGGCGTTTGTTCTTTGTGCTTCAGGAGATGAATTGGCATACTAGGTACATGTACAGAGGTACCCAACGTGACTCAGGTTTCAGGCGGCGGTCAGCATAGGCCCGCATAACCAGCTTTTAGATCAAAATCAGTTAGATCTGACCGAGTCAAAACGAGTTAGGCTAGCATATTTTTAGGAGAAGTGGGCCGGATCCGGGCGCCGCCTGACACCCTCAAACGTGAAGAGAGAATAATCATCATGTGTTAGACTATCGACACGGAAACGATTTCTTATGGGCGTGCGAACGCTCTGCACGACACGCACGACGGCAGCGGAGCGAGTCGACGTGTCTCCTTCTTTCTTGACGGAGATCGAGCGAACGACGACCGAGCGAGTCGGACCGCTGCAGCAGCTGCTGGCTATGGCGGAGGTGAGCACCAAACTTTATCTTCGAGGTGCGGAGTCACGGAGCCAATGTGTTTAGAGTAATAGCCGGATGGCGGCGGACTGGTGAAGGAGAAGTTCAGATAGGGTGGGGCGGCCAGACATCGCGGCAGTGGGACAGTGGGACGTCTGCGGGCGGGGTGGCCGGCGGTTCAACCGGCAATTGCTGCGGTCGTCTTCCTCCTCCCCGACGACCTTGTCATTTAGCTTTCGGATCCTTGCGAGCCTTAGCACGCGCACGAAGAATAGCATCTCGCCCCTGTCGATAGGAGTAGTTACTTTCGAGGCAGTATCAGAAGAAATACGAGTGGATTATTAGTGACGCCAAAAGAAAAACATGAATGCTCCTGGTCCGTACATTTTCATGATCGACAGCGATAGCACCTCCTGCCGTCATGTGCTTGCGATTGCCAACGACGACTTTGAAGTCTTGCAACTGGCCAACTGGGTGATCCAGCACCACCGGCAGTTCCTTTCTCTCAAGAAAACAGGGAGTATTTTTGACGCATTCAGGCTCCTCACGACGCACGCGAGAAGAAAAGTACACGAGAAATCACCATCTTCCAAGCTAAATTATCCTGGCTCTCAGCATCTCCAAGACTCCAACTCACCAAGTTATCACAAATCCTAGTAGGAGTATTTCAGATCACCACATCAAGCCGATGCCGAACATGCATAAACTTCAAAAATAGATACCACATCTTTAGGTTTTCTACAAGCCAAAGCGAAGCGTGCTAGACTACTGTACAGTCGTACTACGACTAGTAGTGGACGATTTTAAGGGGAAGAAAAACAGTTTAACCGCATTACTGTTTATTCTAGAAGCGCAGTGACCCGGCCGGCCACAACAAGTGAGCCTAGTGGCTGCGGGGATCTTTCCATTTCTAACTGCCCGAAGAAACAGCCGGTGACCTTTACTCCGGGCCTAAAAGGTCGCCAGCTCCGACTTCGACGAGCAGGGGCACAGTTGACGCGTCCGAAACACTCGGAGTTAATCGGGGTGGTCACCAGCACTGGTCGGTCTCCCAGGTTCGGCAGCGGCCCCCGGCCCCGGGGAACGACGGCGAGCGGGCGAGGTTCGGGGCGCGGCGGCGGCCGACGGCGGAGGGGACCATGGTCATGCGGTGGTCGTAGTCGGCGCGCTTGTTGGGGTCGGAGAGCGTGCTGTAGGCGGTGTGCACGCGTATGAACTCGTCGGCCGATGCGGCCGGGTGCGGGGACACGTCTGGGTGGACGGCGCGCGCCAGGCGGCGGTAGGCTGCTTTGATCTCCAGGCAGCTGGCGCCGGCGCTGAGGCCCAGGACGTCGTAGAAGGTGGAGGAGGCGCCGTGGTCCGGCGCGGCGACAACGGCGGTTGACGTGGCGGAGGTGGAGAAGGAGGCGGAGCGAGAGAAGGTGGCGGGGCCTGGGCGGGCTGAGAGGAGGGGCGGCGGCGGCTGTGGGATGGGCGAGGGAGGCGGTGAGGGGGAGAAGGAGACGGAGCGGGAGAAGAAGCCGGAGGAGAGTGTGGGACGTGGGGAGATCATGGTGGAGCACTAGATCTGGTATCGAGTTTCGGATGTGTACAACAGTACAAGAGCAGGAGATTTGAGGGGGACTGGCTGTATTTAACGCTGGACGAGGAAGAGATAAGATTTGAGGAAGCTTTGGCTATAGTACTATTCCATTGTTAATTAACGCCGGGCGAGGCTGCGTTCCTGGCCTCCTGGCTGCGCAATTAGTCAACAATTCACTCTGGCCTGCTCCTATTGGCTGCACATCACCTCGGAGGGTCATTACCGTGATGCCTGTCATGTGGCTCTGGCCCCACCTGGATTTTAATTGCCAGCGAGAGCGAGAGCGAGAGCTAGAGCATAGTTTGGAGCCCGGTATTTTGAAGAAAACAATTGCTATTTTTTTTGCGGGTAATAATTGCTATTTCACATTTCAAAATATATGGTTTAAGGTATTTGAATATTACGTGTATGATCTATATAATTATATATCAATGGTTTCATGTGAAACCATTGACAATTTTGGGTTACGCGAAATTCATAAATTTATGGCTTTATAAAATAAAAACTTGTTTTTATTCCAGTTTTTTTTTTGTAGATCATGGATAATAATATTATTTCGGCAAACTTATGTCGTACATATCAAGCATATAGATGTACTTGTATGATTTTTTTCAGATATAAGATTTGAAAATGTGTTTTTAAAGGCAAAAGAACTTTTCAAGCAATAGCTCGCTATTGGCTGACATGACACTCATTTGGGGGCAATGACGAGTGTTGTTTGAAGCAGTCGTTTTTTCTGGACACCATTTTGTCTGCAGGCATGACCCATAGGCCATAGTAATGCGTCGACATCAGCAATTCCATGTTACGTGAGGGCCGACATTTGCATCAGTTTGAGTTAAGAAATTATTAAGCTATGGAAACTCTTTCCGGCGAACTTTACAATATTTAAATCGCCGTCACTTTCATCATTTGCCTACCGGAGTGCGCAATAAGACAACAACATTGTCAGAATTGAGCTGTTTTTTATATACGCATGAAAAAGGATATGTCAGGGGTATTAAGTGGCGGATTTTATGTTGGCTCGTTAGTTTCTTACTAGGGATATAAGCGCGGCAAATGCCGCGGCCCGTGCTTGTAAATTTAATTTGAAAATGGCGATGTTTTAAAGTTGTTTAAACTTGGAAATAATTGAAATTTAAAAATGCTTCCGCTTTAAAAATGGTCGGATTTCGAAAATTATTGTAATTCAATTTCAAATGTTGTTTGGTTTTTTGTGTGAAAATATTTTTAAATAGTTAGTAATTTTTTTTTGAGTTTGTTCACACATTTTAGAGTTACGTTAAATGTTTAGTAAGGTGGAATGGGTTTATATGTTTGTATTTTGTTGACATATTTGTTTGAATTTCATCATTGGAGAATGTATAGTATATGGTTATCTGTTAAACTTAATTTGTAGTTAGAGAAAATTCATTTGGAATTTGTACAAATAATTTTCAAATTAGAGTGGTGAAACTTTATAATTCGGGAGAATAGATTATGTGAGATATATATATTTTAGAGGATTTCATTTTTTCTTTTTTTAGCGAATTCAATTTTTCAAATGTGCTGCATGTATTTGTTTGTGAGAATTATGATATATATTTATTGTGTAAGAAACAATTTGTCATATCGAGTATTTTTAGATATCTGGAAATTTGGGATGTTTGGTCATATTTGGAGTATAACATAAAGTTTGTTTTAACTTCATAATTAGGGTGAATGTAATTTGTGAGATACATTTTAGAGTGTTTTTAATTTTCGAAAAAAAATTGAATGATCAAATTTGTTTTTTTTTAAGAACATTTATTTTGAATGTGTTATCTTTTTTGTAGGAAAATTATAATTTTCTAACAATTTTAAACGCTAAAATGTGTTGCTTTTGTTTTAACATTTACTTCAAATGTATTAGTTCTTTAATAGGAAAATATTGTGAAGTTAAATATAGCGACAATAAATATTATTGCAATTGTTTTGCAAATTAAAATGTCTTGCATTTTTTTTTCTTGACCATCATTCCAATGTTTTTTTTACATAACAAAAGGGAAGATGGAAAGAAAAGAAAAGAAATACAAAGATTTTTCTAACAATTTTGAATGCTCAAATTTGTTTTTTTTTACATTTATTTTCTGACAATTTTAAATGCTAAAATGTGTTGATTTTGTTTTAACATTTAGTTCAAATGTATTAGCTCTTTAATAGGAAAATATTGTGAAATTAAATATAGCTACAATAAATATTATTGCAATTGTTTTGCAAATTAAAATGTCTTGTATTTTTTTTTCTTGATCATCATTCCAATGATTTTTTTTACATAACAAAAGGGAAGATGAGAAGAAAAGAAAAAAATACAAAGATTTTTCTAACAATTTTGAATGTTCAAATTTGTTGTTTTTTTTACATTTATTTCAATTGTGTTAGTTTTGTATAGAAAAATTCTAATTTTCTAGCAATTTTAAATGGTCAAATTTTTTTTAACATTTATTTAAAATGTGTTAGCTATAAAGATTTTATTTTTCTGATTTTTTTGGTATATTAGTTGTTTTTTTATGAATTGTACTTTAAAAGTTATTAATTTTTCAATTTATAGCATTTTTTAAATAGTTATTCCAAAATTGGTAGTGGGTCCCGCAGGCCAGTTTTTAAAAAAAAAAATCCGGAGGCTCCCGCGGCGGCGTCAGGCTCGCCGGCGGCGCGCCGCCGCGCTTCCGGACGCGCGAGTGGGGGCGCTCGACGCGCCCGGAGCCGTGCTACCCTGGAGTGGCGGCGCCGCCCATTTTGGGCCACCGGAGCGTCGCCGGCGGCGTCCGGAAGCGGTGGAGGACGGCGGAGCGGCACGGCGGCGAATCCGGCGAGTGGGCGTCCTCTCGGCCGACGGCGCGCGGCGAGGAAATGGAGGAGGTGACGACGGAGCCTGTGGTGGGCTCCGATTTGAGCGGGGAGGGGCGACGCGGCGGCGGAAGGCGTCGGCGGCGCCGCCGAGCGCGGGCGCGCATGGGGAGAGAGGAAGAGAAGGAACCGTGTGGCGCTGGCGATTTTACACAGAGATCCCTGAGTTTGTCGAAATTCGCGTTTGGGTCCTTTTGCAGGCGGTTTTTTGCAAAACTGTCGCTGCAGCGCGACGTGGCGCGACGCCATTGGTAGAAATTCGACTGCTACAGTGTTACTGTAGCAGCGCGCGATCCAGGACGTCGAACGCGTAGATCGGACGGCCCAAACAATCCGGGTGACGTGGACGTCGAAACGGGATGCGATTCTCACCAACTTTTATATATAGGGGAATTGCCACTTTCTTTGTTTTAGCACTTTCTTTGGTGTTAGCTCTTCTGTTTGAGTGGATGCGCAGGGTCTGAACAATAATCAGCACAGGGAAGAAGCGCCTCCATCTACCATTTCGAAAAATAAAAAGCGCCTCCATCTACCATTTCGAAAAATAAAAAGCGCCTCCATCTGGACGGGCTAAAGCTAATAACGCTTTTGAGGAACCAGGACGTAATGCATATATGTGATTTATTTGCAATCAAAAAGGGCGACCGTGTTACAGCTTTCGCTTGACATAATATACCTCTCATCCGTCCTGCCTGCAGGGAGATGGATTCCCATGGAGAGGTAGGAGCTAGCTTAGAGCATCTCTAACTTGTCGAGGAGCGTCTACAATCAAGGTTGCCTAGTTGGAAAGGAAAATTACTATCCCTTGGTGAGAGGTTGGTTCTCATTAATTCAGTACTTACAAACATGGTACTGTATATGATATCCTTCTTCCAGATATCAAAAGGAGTCTTGCATAAATTGGATTACTTCCGATCAAGATTCTTTTGGCAAGATGATGGTGAGAAAAAGAAGTATCGATTGGCTAAATGGAATATTGTTTGTCGACCAAAGGATCAGGGAGGGATGGGTATTCATGATCTTTATGTCAAGAATTCAGCTCTCCTCGGCAAGTGGCTGTTTAAGTTGCAGACCGAAGATGGAATTTGACAAATACTCCTTAAAAGAAAATACATCGGCACGAAGGTGGTATCACAGGTATATTGGAAACCTGGTGACTTCCACTTTTGGGCCGGTCTGATGGCGACAAAGAAATATTTCTTTCGCTTCAGAGTATTTAATATTAAGGATGGTACGAAGATTAGATTTTGGAAGGACAAGTGGTTAGGTAATACCACCCTCTGGGAGCAATATTCGGCTCTATACAATATTGTTCGTCACAAAGGGGACAATATGGCCACTGTCATGCAGTGCTCGCCACCCAATGTGACGTTCAGGCGAGATCTAATTGGGCCGAGACTAACGTCTTGGAACGCTTTGCTGGCATGGTTGACTTCGGTTCAACTTACACAAGGCTCGATGAGTTTCGTTGGAATTTATGCGGGAATGGAAAATTCTCAGTAGATTCTATGTATAGCGTGTTAGTACATTCCGATATACCAATCGATAACAATAAAAAATATGGCAATCGATTAAGTGTATGTTTTGTCCTCACCAAGAGACAATAAAACACTTATTCTTCGAGTGTAGGATCGCACGTTCTATTTGGCCATCTATCCAGATAGCGTCTAACTTATATCCACCCAAGTCGGTTGAAAATGTTTTTGGCAACTGGCTACATGGGATAGATAAAAAGCTTAGAACTGTTATTAGGGTGGGAGCGATAGCCGTTATATGGTCGCTTTGGCTCAGTAGAAATGACAATGTTTTCAATGATAAAGATTTTTCTCGTTTGCAGGTACTCTACCGGTGCACAAGTATCTCCGTTCGTGGTCCACCTTACAACGAACGGGACATCGAGACCTCTTTACGGAGACGTGTGCACGTTTGGAAGAGGTGGGGAGGGATATTTTTACCCATCATGGATAGTCGCTTGATCGCCGGATTGATCCTCCATAGGCCGTCGAGCTCGTCTATTGCGCTGGCGTTTAATTTATTCATTTATACTTGATGGTTGTAATTCGCCTAGTGCTGCACTTCTTTTTATTTCTTCAGTTCGATTGTGGTTGTGTGCATTCTTATGCAGAGGCCTGGTGTAATACTTAAACTTTTAAGTAATAAAGCCCTTTATGTAAAAAAACAGGCGCCCAAAAAAAATTTGCAGCGCCATTTTAGTGTTTTAGCGCGCCGTGGTCGAAATCAGTTTTCCAGGTGTCCAAAATTTGGCGCGGATGCTACATCGGTTTATCAGACGCACTAAAAGACAGCACCACAAACATATTTATCCAACAAACAAATCCCTGACGTTTACAAAAAGTCCCTATGAGAGTTTTAAGAAAAGCAATTGGGTCCCTGCAAATCCTTTCACCCAATCACCGCCGGCGCTCTCCCGCTCGCCGCTCCTGTCGCTAGGGAAGCTCCACGGCACGCCGGAGCGCCGCGTGACTCCGGAGCGCATTCCTCCTCAAACTCCTCAAGGCGGCCAACATCCTCAGCTCGTCTGCCACGTCCAAGGCAGAGTTGGTGAGGAGGGTGGCCTGGCAGCTGGAGGAGGCCAGCGTCGGTGACCTGCTGATCCCGTCAGTGTCCAGCTTGAGCGACCTACTGTACGACGTGGACGCGGTGGCGGCAATCCTCGACGAGTTCGCGCTGAGGCACGTGGTGGCGACTGCGCAGCCGGCACCGATTCCAGCGGGAAGCCCTGACGGCGCCTCGCTCTAGAGCGCTCATGTCGCCGTCGTTCCAGGCCGCCAGAGCAGGAAGAGGGCAGGGGCGGCTGCGTGCGCGCGGCGGGCCGTGAGATTTCGACAGCTCCGTGCGCGCGGGGAATGTTTCCGCCAGTTGGTCCTCTCGCGCGTTGTCTTCGTTTTGCCCAGCGCGTTGCAGCTCGCGCCCAGAATATCCCGCATGTGATGCAGCAATTGTCAGCGCGCTGGATGGTTTTTACAGCGCACTGAATTTTGCAGCGTTTGTTGGAGGTTTTTTTTGCCTCTCCGCGCTAAATTAGCGGTTTTTTCAGCGCGCACTACTTTTAGTGCCTCTGCTGGAGATGCTCTTAAAGGGTCTGAAGTTTTCTTTTCATGAAGCAAATTGCCTCTTACTCCCACAAAGATTGATTTTCTTCTCACTACATATGGATTGTTCAAAGGTGGTGAACCGTTGACCGTGTGTGTTAACTACACACTCGCGGCTGTATTGATCTAGATCGACAGGTTCAGATACAGAGTAGCTAAGTTTGATTCAGTGGCAAATTACAAGCACAAAGTGCCGAATGAGGAACGTATGAACTGGTAGGGTTGGTAGGTAGGTGTTGTCGATGCTGCCGCCGCCGGGTTCCGTGATCGATCTTCGATGCTTCTGCCTTGGATCGTGCCACTATTAGTACTCAGGTCACCCAGACTCCACCTGCGACGCATGAGTTGTGCTTCCTGGTCCTCACAGTGCGTTGCAGGGTTCCTTCTGCGTTGGGCTTGTTGCTGTCATGGGCTTGCGGCCCATCAGTGGTCAGGGTGCTGACTCCCCCCTCTCCTTCAGTTGCGGCTTGTCCCCAAGCCGCCGCGAAAGGGAACCTGGAGTGGAGTTCATCCAAGTCCTCCCATGATTCTGGCAATGTTCCTCCAGACCAACGCACCAACACCTGATCGATGGTACGGTTGGCCTTCACCTTGCGACGACGATCAATGACTTGCACAGGGATGACAAACATGTTAGTATCGCTGGGAAGTACAGGTGATACCTCGTCGGTTTGCTTCAGCGCTTTCCGTAGCAGTGAGACATGAAACACCGGGTGGATCGATGAAGTTTCTGGCAAGCACGCTTGGCCACTGAACTCTGGACATAGGGTTGCAATTTTATGAAGACTTGCTCACCAGGCTGGAAGGAGCGTTCTGACCTGCTTTTGTCAGCCTGCTGCTTCATACGCTCTCGGGTAGACAGCAGATGCAAGCGGATCATGGCTGTCATTTCCTGGCGTTCAGCTAGCCAATCATTTAGTTCTGTCACTGGTGTAGCTGACGCTGCTTCGATACCCCAATGCCTGGGTTCATGCCCATACAACACCACAAACGGAGATTTACCCGGTGAACTGTGCCAAGCTGTGTTATACCAATATTCTGCTAATGAAAGCCACGAACTCCATTTCTTGGGGCAAGAATGGACGAAACACCGAAGAAATGTTTCCATGCAATGGTTCACGCGCTCAGTTTGTTCGTCGGATTACGGATGGTATGATGTACTCATGCGCAGCTGGGTATCAGTTTGACGGAACAATTCACCCCAGAATCTGCTGGTGAAGACATGATCTCGATCTGAGATGATTGACTCCGGCATGCCGTGGAGCTTGTACACCTGGTCGATATATGTTGTCGCCACTTGCGATGCCGAGAAGGGGTGCGCCAGAGGAATAAAGTGACTGTATTTAGAAAATTTGTCAACAACAACTAAGATGCAGTTGTACTTCCCAGATTGCGGCAGCCCTTCCACAAAATCCAATGACACCATTTGCCAGGCTTGATCTGGGACAGGCAGGGGTTCGAGCAGCCCTGGGTATTTGTGGCGATCAGGTTTAGCTTGTTGACAAATTGCACATGCTTGCACAAACTCGGTCACCTTGTTCTTCATTTTAGGCCATGCGAAGATAGAATGCAGACGTTGATATGTCGCAGGAGCACCAGAATGTCCACCCACAGCTAATTCATGGCCAGCTCGCAGAACTTCCTGCTGCAGTTTGGTATTATGCCCCAACCATATCTTGTTCTTGTACCTGAGGATACCATCACGAAACACAAAGTGGCTGTGCGAGTTTGGATCCTGTTGAAGGTCAGAGATGATTTTACTTGTATGCTCATCATCTTGATAACCCAATTGAACTTCATAAATCCATTATGGCTGGCAAAATGATATGGCGTTTAACGTGTCAACATCAGTGCAAGGACGCCGTGATAACGCATCCGCTGCTCCATTGTCAGTACCTTTGCGGTAACACAAGCGGTACCGGAGGCCCATCAACTTTGTGAAAGCGCGTTGCTGCCATGGGGTATGCAATCTCTGCTCCTCTAAATGGACCAAGCTCTTCTGATCCGTTTTAATGATGAATTCAGAAGACTGAAGGTACTGGCGCCACTGTTCTACTGCATATAATATCGCCATGAGCTCCTTCTCATACGTGGATAGACCTCTGTTGTGTGGACCCAAGGATTTGCTGATGTATGCTAGAGGGTGTCCATCTTGCTGTAGTACTACTCCAATGCCCAAATCACTCGCATCAGTTTCGATGATGAACTGACGAGAGAAGTCAGGTAACGCCAACACTGGTGCATTTGTCAAGTGTTGTTTGAGTGTGAGAAAAGCCGTGTCACAGACGCTGGTCCAGAAAAATGGTGTGTTCTTCTTAAGCAGATTGGCCAGTGGACGAGCTATGATGGCATAGAATTCCACGAACTTCCGGTTATACCCAGCAAACCCGAGGAATTTTCGTAATTCCTTGACATTGCATGGAACAGGCCAGTTTTGCACCTTGTCAATTTTCTCTGGTTCAGTTGAGACTCCCCCACCACTGATTATAAATCCCAGATAAGATAAGCTCCTTTGAGCAAATGAACATTTGGACCTCTTCACGTTCCACTGATCTTGCTTGAGAAGAGAAAACACTTCTCGAACATGCTCCACGTGCTCTTCCAGTGTTTTGGAGTAGATCAAGATATCGTCGAAAAACACCAATGCACATTTACGAAGCACTGACTGCAGAGTAGTATTCATAGCTCCTTGGAAAGTGGCCGGAGCTCCAGAAAGGCCAAAAGGCATGACATTATACTCATAATGCCCCGAATGGGTTTGAAAAGCTGTCTTAAACTCCTCCCCTGGCGCCAAACGGATTTGGTGGTATCTTGCTCGTAGATCTAACTTACTGAACCAACTGGCCCCTGCTAGCTCGTCTAGCAATTCATCTATCACAGGTATCGGAAATTTGGTTGGAACAGTCAACGCATTGAGCTTGCGATAGTCAATACACATACGCCACTGACCATCTCGTTTCTTAACCAAAATCACTGGGGAGGCAAAAGAGCTAGAGCTACGTTGAATAATTCCTTGTTGTGACATCTCTTCTACTTGCTTCTCAATCTCATTTTTAGAATCCGGAGCATGGCGGTAGGGTCTGACACTGAAAGATTGTGCCCCTGGTATCAGGGGAATTGCATTGTCACAAGATCTCCTTGGTGGCAGGTCTGTAGGCTCGGCGAAAACTCTGGCAAAGTCATCTACTATCCTTTGAACAGCTGCAGGAATAGTATCTGACGGTGTTTTTGAAAGGATCGTATGACACCTAGAGGGGGGGGTGAATAGGTGCTACTTCAATTTTAGTACTTTTTCAAATTAGGCTCGACACAAAAGGTAAATTCTCTAGATATGCAACTACAGTGAATTTACCTATATGACAAGCTAGCAACTAAGCAAGATACACGAAGTAAAGACGGTAAACAAGGATAGAGGTAACCGAAGTCAAAGCATGCGGAGACACGGATGTAATCCTGAGTTCCTCCTTTTTAGGGGAGTACGTCTCGTTGGAGAGGTGTGAACCAACACAATGGTTCAACAGCCACAAAGGCTTCACCTTCTTCTCCGATGAACCGCACCACAAAGGTTTGGTTCACCTTCAACTATCGGAAACCTTCAAGGCAGAGTCCGGAGCCTTTACAACAACGATCTGGGGCACAACCCACAACTGGATTGGGGGCTCCCGAACAGCTACAATATGTCACAAAGACAATAAGTGAGATCAACAAGAAGCTAGGTTTTTCCCAATGGAAACCCTAGCAAAGGGGGCCCTCAAGTGAATGAGGGGCAAATGAAAAACGGCTTGGTGAAGATGTAGATCGGGGCCTTCTCCTTCAATCCTCCAAGTATCAACGAGTTTGGGTGGAGGGATTGGGAGATCTTGTAGATTTGAGCTTGCAACAATGGAGGTCAAGATATTCTGGGTGAGCTCAGCTGCTGGAGGTAGGTGGAGGGGTTTTTATACCCCTCCCAGAAATGTGGCCATTGCAGACAGGTGAATCGGATAATCCGATACAAGTAAGCACCGGATAATCCGATCCGTTGGATAATCCAATTCAACAAGTATCGGATATTCCGAGAAACTCCAGTATGTCACAAAACTTGATTGCTTGTAGTCCTTAGCCAAATTCGAGCAAATCTTGAGAATCGGATAATCCGAATCAACCTTGATCGGTTAATCCGAAAAACTCCAGTACGCATTTCTTTTAAAGTCCTTAGCCGAATTCGAGCAAATCTTCAGAATCGGATAATCCGAAACAGCCCTGATCGGATAATCCGAAAAACTCCAGTACGCTTGCTTTTAAGGTCCTTAGCCGAAATCGAGCAAATCTTTAGAATCGGATAATCCGAATCAGCCTTGATCGGATAATCCGATTCCCTTTCTTCAGCAACAATACAAGCTCTTTTCAACTTCCTTTTTTTGGATTCGATGCAAGGATGTTTTAACCACCTAAAACCTGCATCACTTGATTCATATATTAAATCATCACTAGTGTTGTTGCCTAACACACAAAACACAGGGGATTAAGAAATGTCCTTTCAATCTCCCCCTTTTTGGTGTTAGATGACAACACTAGGATTTGCAAGGAAAGCATAATTATATTACCTAGTTTCCAAAGCTTAAGACATGAGGAGCTCCCCCTAAATCTGTGCATATAATTAAATTGCATTGGAATACAAATGCAACACATATAGGTAGAGAGCAACTCCAAAAAGTTAGGAAACTGGATACAAGATTACATGAGAGACATATCAATATAGGTTGAGCTTTCGAGAGTGAATTATACCTTGTGCACAAAAGAGTAGAGATAAACCATTGCACAATAATACAAGTCTCAACCGAATAAGAAATCCATAAGTCTCACAATTTAAACACAAAGGTTCACATAAGTTCCACATAAAAACAAAGCACAAATAAGTTTGGCACAACTAAGATAAATGGACACAAGCGCAATAAGAATGGCAAAAGCATATGCTTGTGCCCGAACCCATGCAAATCCCACACGGAGACCTAGTAGAACTACTTCTCCTCCTTTGGCATCGAAACGCCAAAAAGGGAAAAGAGCCATGCTACGTCCCTAGTAGATCACTCCGACTCAGAAGCATCGTCAGTATCAGTGTCATCACCACCATCAGTGTCTTCTTCATACTCATAAGTGGGAGCATGAGTGTAGGATGGCCGGGAAGGGCCTGCAGGAGCTGTCTCTTGGAGATGAGTGTCAAGCTGAGCCCAAGGAAACTGAGAGTCATTGTTCCACTGATCATAAGTGAAAGGACACGGATGTCGCCTAGAGGGGGGGGGGTGAATAGGCGATTAAAATTCTTTGCGATTTTAGGCTTGAATAAATGCGGAATAAAACTAACGTTTAATTTATCAAGCACGAAACCTAAACAGGCTAGGTTAACCTATGTGCGCCAACAACTTAAGCTAAACAAGATAAGCAAATATGTGATAGCAAGATATATTACTTCAAGCTCGATGGCTATCACAAAGTAAATAGCATAAGTAAGAAGCTCGGGTATAGAAATACCGAGGCACTTGGAGACGATGATTTATCCCGAAGTTCACTTCCCAATGGAAGCTACGTCTCCGTTGGAGCGGTGCGGAGTCACAAAGTGATCCCCGAATAGCCGTCAAATGGCACACCGTAATCTCCTTCGTGCCTCCACCAATGCGGAGTGCCACGAACCACTATGGGACACTTGAGGGTGGTCACCGAACCCGTACAAGGATGAGGCACACTCCACAACTTAATTGGAGGCTCTCACCGAATTCCCGCGGCTCCCAAAGCCACAGGAATCACAAGGTTGGGGCGCGACTCCACAATTTAATTGGAGGCTCCCAACTATCCCGCGAGCCACCAAAACTCCGAGATCAACAAGGACCGTCTAGGGCACTCCAAGTACCCAAGAGGACAAGCTCTAGGGCACCCCAAGTACCCAAGAGTAACAAGCTTCTCAACTTCGATTTCCACGTATCACCGTGGAGAACTCAAACCGATGCAACCGATGCAAGAAGGCAAGACCACTCGAAGTGGTCAAATCCTTCACTCCAAATCCCACCAAAAGCAACTAATGCTTGTGGGGGGAGAAGAGAGGAAGAACAAGGAAGAACTCAACAAATGGAACTTCAAGATCACGATCTACTAGGTTCCCCTCACTTAGAGGAGGAATGGATTGGATGAATATGTAGATCTTGATCTCCTCTCGAATTCCCTCAAAGATATGCAAGAATCATGGGAGGGATTGAGAGGAAGGCAAGCTTTTCCAAAGGTCAACAATGGAGGAGAGAGAGGGGAAAAGCTAGCTCAAGAGTTGAGAGAACCGTTGGGGAAGAAACCCCCTTAAAAAGGTCCTCTCAAGAATCTGCCCGTTGCAGACGAAAAAGGCCGCAGCGGTAGTACCGGGCCGATCCCGGTAGTACCGAGCCGTGTTGACTCGAGGAAGAACGAAGACCAGTCAGCGCTTCCTGACTCGGCGCGCAACGGTAGTACCGGACCACCTGGCCCGGTAGTGCTCCCTTCCCGGTAGTACCGCGCCACTACCGGGGCAACTACCGGGTAAAAACTTTGAGAGGCAGAGAGCCATCCGGAGATGCGGTACTGGGCCCGGTACTGGCCGCGGTAGTTCCGCAAGGGGTCACCCGGTAGTACCGGGCGAGGGTCGGTACTACCGGCCTAAGAAGAAACTGCAGAACCAGAAAAAGAGAACCGCAATAACTTTTGCAAGGAAGCTCCAAACGAGATGAAACCAACGAGGTTGGAAAGGTAGCGACAAGAGCATTCCTACAAAAACGCATGGAAATATTAAGGGTCACAAATATAGAGGGGATACCACACATGGGAAGGTGTGGACCCAATCTCGAAGGTGGACCGATAATATTTCCAACCTGAAAAGGCAACAAGTTTTCCATACGAAATCCGTTTTCGGAGAACTTGGGCTTGTCATGAAGATCACAACAAGCACCAAAACCCAACAAGGAGAAAATCCAAATAAGAACCAAGAAAGATGATGAAGGCAAGTATGCAAAGGTTTGAGCTCTCTCCAACTGATACGCTAAAGCTCAAACATTGAGAGCCCCTCTTGATAGTACGGTATCTATCCTATAACCCGGTCTCCCAACTAGTATCATGAGACCGGTAAAATAGAAACCCTATCATACCTTTGCCTTGCCCATTCCACTTGAGCTAGATGACGTCGATCTTGATCTCTTCAAGTGGACCACCTTTCTTGATTGCGCTTCGCTTGGTGAAGACCCAAACATTGCTCCCCCATACTCCACTATGGGAGAGCCTCTCTTAGGCATATCTTCACATGAACATTATCTCTAAATGGGTGGCAAGCTTCAAGCCTAGGATTTCTTCGAGATGCTTCTCTTGAACTTGCGCTTCTCAACATTGATGACGATCACCACTTTACGTCATCGATCATGGGCCATATGAAATCTTCATTTGATGCAAACCCATAGAAAGATACCTAACTACACATAGAAATGCTACACACATATCATGGGTTAGTTCATAAAGCTATATGGACAATTGCTTACCATACCAAGAGATACATGATCCCACTTGGTACATCTTGTAGCTTTGTGTGTTGATCAATACTTGATCAACCTTGTATCTTTTCTTCTCTTTTCAATAGATGATGTCTTGAAGATAACCATGAATGATCACATAATTCTTTTCTTCAAGACATACTTGCAATATGCTCAACTCTATGATCTTGATGCCAAATACTTCATTATATCAATATACTCATGGCATCAACCTTGAATCCAACATATGGAGTTCAAGCATGGTCTATGGACAAACACTACAAGTAACACTCAATGCAACCATTAGTCCATAGGGATTGTCATTAATTACCAAAACCACACATGGGGGCGCCATGCCCTTTCAATAAGAAAGAGGATCAGTTGCTTGGGGGTCTTCTGGAAGGCGAGGGAGTCGCTTGAGAATGTTCTCCTGCCCAAGATAAAGATCATACTGTCCCCTCCGGATGTCCGCATTCATACACAGGATGTTCCGCTGGAACCAATTCAGTTTCTTGATCTGCGGTGCAAAGGAAGGATCCTGAGCCTGACTGGGGGCGCCACGACGTGCATCACCCATGAAGGAACCTCTGGCAGGAGTAGCAGCAGCAGATGGAATGACCTCCTTTCTTTTCTGATAGACCTTCTTATAAGGATGGGGCTGCATAGTATACCTGGTGAAGTTGTGGTTCTTCAGAGTGTCCTTGATGAGCAGCATGATGTAAGGAGCATAAGGAATAGTGAGCCCACTGACCATAGAATCAAACATCTCACGAAAAATAAAATTCATCACATCCACTTTAAAAACAGCATCTGGGTCTTCATTCTCAACAATCTCTTTAGCAAGGCAAAGCAGGTTGGCAAGGGGAGCGACAATATTGTCATTGTTACCTCCGCTGGGAGCAATAGTTGAGCGAAAGATGCGCACAAGCTGATCATAGAGGGGCAGGAGGCCCTCATTTTTGCCAATAACTGCACCAGCCCCATACATGTCCTTCAACACATTTTTATTGGGCTTCTCATTAGAATGCATACGGTGACCAATAGGAGGATGATTGCTGAAAGAATAGCCAAGGAGAGTAGCAAACCGGGCAAAAGAGGATGTACACTGAGTGTTACCAGACATCCATTTCATGGTCTTGATATGGTCACCCTCGATCACCAAGGTGGAGAAAAACTACAGAATAAGTGGCACATTGTAAGGACATTGCTTCTCCATGAGAGGAACCATTCCCATCTGTTCAAGCACATCTGCAGCTTAAGCATAACTGGCCTTGGCCTTGATATCTTGCAGTCTGTAGGGCTGCATCGGGCGAATAGGGTGCTGATAATGCAGATAGATGTCCTTGTATATATAGATCTGCTCCATGCACCAGAAGTTTGGATCTTCAATATTTTCATCTTTGGGCACATTCCTATACCAGTTAGACTGACGAACTTTGGCATAGTCAATGCTGTTCATGGTCAAGTAGTCGGGACGAGTTTCCTTGCCCTTCCTCTTAGGTTTGGAGGCAGTTTGCTTCACAGACTTCTTCATGGCTGGCAAATTTTCTTTTCTAGCTAGCTTCTTCGGAGGACTACTCGAACCACCTGTGAGATAAAGCAATAGATGGGCAGCAGGGATAAGTACACACAAGCCATAGATCAAGGAATGATACAAGGTACAATAGGAGAGCATCCCTAAGTTGAGTCTACTTAGTCCTGGAAAATCAAAATGTTGCTGAAAAACATCAACTGTGCAACTCGGAATATCCGATTCAGTCAGGTATCGGATAATCCGACAAGTCGGAATATCCGATTCACCCTGAATCGAAATATCCGATCTGAAACCAGCAGCAACAGATTGATTCAAATCCTAGGACTAGCAGTAGATCGACAAAAAAGGGGGCTAGCCTAGTGTTCTAAGTACCAATGGGAACCACTACCCTCGAAGGAAACAGCAAAAAATAACTTCTTGAAAGGAACTAGGTGAAGAACACTTATGGTTTGAGGAAAAAGAAGTTACCCTCATCCATTGAGGAAAAAGCTTGGAGGGAGGGGTTCCCGGGGAGGAGGAGCACCAAATCCGGCCAAGAGTCGGAGTTGGGGACGGCCGGAGACGCCGGGGCGGCGCGGGGACGGCAGGCGGCGGCGCTGGAGGAGAGAGGAGGTCGGGGGGTGGACGAAGTGCTCGAATGAGCCCTTCACCCCGACCTCTTCTCTTTAAAAATGACAAACCGCCAGGTCGGATATTCCGATCCTGACTTGGACCGGATAATCCGATGTATCGGATAATCCGATCTAGTCAGGGATCGGATATTCCGACCGTCAGAATTTCTCCGAAACACAGAAATTCTGGCCTGCTGAACCCTTTCTCCTCAGTTTCAAAACAAGACTTGTGTGCATAAGATAGAATGCTTTTAGGTAAGCTAGGCTTGGGATAAGATTGCCAAACTGATATTGGTACTTCACACTTAAGCTTGCAAGAATCGAACAAGGAAATGCCAAGTTGAGTGTGTTTTCCATAAAACCAACAAAGAGACCAAAAAATCCAAATGATTTTCAAATAAGACCCAAAAGAACCAACCCTTCATAAAGAAGAGGGTGGTGGCCTAGGCCACTGATACGTCTCAAACGTATCTATAATTTCTGATGTTCCATGTTGATATTATACCAATTGTTACATGTTTTATATACACTTCATAGCATTTTTATGCATTTATTGGACTAACCTATTAACAAGATGCCACAGTGCCAGTTTCTGTTTATTATGTCTGTGTATTGCAGAAAAGGCCCAAAAACCAAAGTGCTCGGAAAAATCCAGAACAATTACAGAAATTCTATTTCATCAGAAGACCCACGGAGCCAGAAGGGCAAGTCCAGCGGAGGCCCACAACCTCCACACCATGCCCTCGCGTGGCCTGGAGGGGGGCGGCGCCGGGGGGTGGTGTGGCCACCTCGTGCACCGCCTCGCGACGCCCTTTGGACTATATATTGCCTCCGCGGTGAAAACCCTAAAAGAATCGACGATTTCTCCAGAAGAGTTCCGTAGCTCCGCCGCCACCAAAAACCTAATTCGGGGGACAGAAGTCTCTGTTTCGGCACCTTGCCCGGACGGGGAATTGCCCCGGAGCCATCTCCATCGACGCCACCGCCATCTTCATCGCCATTGCTGCCTCCCATGATGAGGAGGGAGTAGTTCTTCATCGGGGCTGAGGGCTCTACCGGTAGCTTTGTGGTTTATCTCTCTCTCCCATTGTGTGATCTTTATGTGATCATGAGCTTTGTAATCTAGTTGAATCCAAAGATGTTACTCTTCATTATCTTATATGCTACTTGAGTGGTTTTATTAATGTAAACTCCGGAGTCACCTTTGTCCCACGGTGCGCAGTTGACAGTGTGCGCACCGTGTGTGGCTCTTAGGCTAAAGATTACAAGAATACTTATCATGAGTTATTATTTGTGTTGGATGTCTCTATGAAATTGCGGTGTTTGTCTAGTACTATTTAGGGTGCTCAAGTTGACAGTGTGGGGTTCCCTAGATGTGGAATGCGACTTTAAGGTGTGCTTTTATAGCCCTACGCAGTGGATTGGTATTCGTTATCCAACGAGAGAATAATTCAGAGTAGCATAGTGAAGAGGAAATATCTATGTATTCAATTATATTATTATTGTTGAGAGTGTCCACTAGTGAAAGTATGATCCCTAGGCCTTATTTCCAAGCATTGAAACACCGTTTACAACCAGTTCTGCTACATGTTTGCTTGCTGCCATTTTTATTTCAGATTGCAATTACCACTTATAATCATCCATATTACTTGTATTTTAATATCTCTTCGCCGAACTAGTGCACCTATACACCTGACAAGTGTATTGGGTGTGTTGGGGACACAAGAGACTTCTTGTATCTTAATTGCAGGGTTGCTTGAGAGGGATATCTTTGACCTCTACCTCCCTGAGTTCGATAAACCTTGGGTGATTCACTTAAGGGAAACTTGCTGCTGTTCTACAAACCTCTGCACTTGGAGGCCCAACACTGTCTACAAGAATAGAAGCGTGCGTAGACATTAAACTATTTTCTAGCGCCGTTGCCGGGGAGGTAAGGTAAAAGGTACTCACATCCTCCGTCTACTAAGCTATTTTCTAGCACGGTTGCCGGTGTGTGAGTGCTTGAAGGTATTTCCTTTAGATTCTGCAATTATTATTTTTTGTTTCTTGTTTTTATTTCACTAGGTAGGCTTAATGGAAAACAACAACAAAATTAGAGATCTTTATGAACTTTATATTGAATTAGGACATGATGCTTTTGAAGTGAAAATTAAAAAACCTATGGAAATTTGTTTGCATAATAGTGGTAACAATGTTATTAGCATGAATTTTTTGAACACCATTATTGCTAATGCTATGGAAAAATCTATGCTTGGGGAAGCCGGTTTTGATAAAAATGATCTTTTTAGTTCCCCAGCTTTGGAGGAGAAAATTTGCCTTGATAATAATTTGTCTCCCATATGTGAAAATTCTAATGATGCTTGTGATATTCTAAATCCACCTACTGAAACTATTCCTTTTGAAATACCTATGGAAATTGTTGAAAAGGTTATGGATGAACGTTATGCAGGGGATGGAACAGTCCATCCACGTGATCACTTGTTGAAACTTACAGAACTTTGTGAGTTGTTTAAGGTTGCAGGGTTATCAAGAGAAAGTGCCATGAAGAAATTATTTCCATTGTCACTTAAGGACAAAGCAAAGGAGTGGTATGAGCTACTGGATGATCCTCATCATTCGGAGTGGAAGGAGCTTGAATCTCTCTTTTACTCTAAATTTATCCTCCTTATGAAATGCATTTAGATAGGAATTACATTTATAATTTTTATCCTCGTGATGGAGAAAGCATTGCTCAAGCTTGGGGGAACTGAAAATATTAATACTCAAATGTCCTGACCATGGGCTTCCTGAGGAAATAATTGTTACTAACTTTTATGCAAGGCTTTCAGGTCATTGCAAGGATTATCTAGATGCCTGTTCAGAGGGTTCTTTCACAAGTAAGAAGGTTGAAGCTAAGTGGGATCTTCTTGAAACAATTCAAAGCAATACTAAAGATTGGGAGAACGACAAAGGTAAAGAATCAGGTATAAACTATGAGTACGATTGCATTAAGTCTTTCGTTGAAACTGCAAGTTTTCAAGAGCTTAGTGCTAAATATGGTCTTGATCCTCAAATTATTGTTGATTATTGTAGAGCCTTTGTGACGAGGGGTTAACTCATCAAATCCCATGGTTAGGACCTAGGGTTGAGATTATGGGGAGAGAACATGGTAGTACTGGTAGTTTCGTCGGCTGACAAGCAGAGGCAAAGATTTACCCAGGTTCAGGCCCCTCGGGTGGAGGTAAAGACCCTACTTCCTGCTTGTCTGGTATTGATTGTGTGAGATTATGCGGTTACAAGGGGAGCACCGGCGAGATGTCGATCTCGCTAGGATCGACGGCCCTCCCAGCCTTTATAAGAGGCTGGGTCTCGGGAGTCCGTAACCGACCCTGTTTACATGTAAGGAAAGTATAAACCGACTATGCCTATGTCTAATCTTGGAGGGTACTCCATCTTGTTGGGCCTTTCGTCATGGGCTTCATGTAGGCTCTTGATAACTGGGCCTTAGTCGACACGTGCACCAGGTACCCTTAGGATAGGGTACCCGAGATGTATATCCTTGTCAGTAGCCCCCGAGTACTTGTCTGACTCGAAGAATCGGGCATGGACTCATTCGTAAGTGCACGTCATATGCTTTGTACCTGTATGTTGTAATTGGAATTCCTGTATGAATAGCACATGTTGGCTATGTCGAGTATTGCATCGACTTTGGCTTTTGCTTATGATAATCAAGGGATAATAGCTTAGTAGGCCCGGTACACTCGACGGGTCGGGACCGGTTAACTACACATTCGGGTAAAACTTTACTAGCTTTCAATCAAACTCGAGTCCCCGGACTCGAATCTGGAACAGACTGGTCAGACTCGACTAGGCCGCAGAGGTCTTACTGAATCGATCTGCAGTATAACTTTGAAATTTACCCAACGTGTCTGTCGGGATTTTTCATCATGTCTGCTGACACGGAAAGTATAAGGATTGACGTTGCTGGAACGGTCCTTAGCCCAGCTCGAAAGTTCGGCGGGTCTTACCTTTGCACTATGCGTGCAGCATCCGAGATATTTGCGGCGGACGCAACTCGGGAATGTTTTGAGTATGATTTTGTATATGAACTGAGTCGAGCCTTTTGTCGACCGACACTTTGTCATTATTCTATCGGGTGCGCGACAGCGCTCCCGATGGGAGTAGCCCCCGAGATTGTGCTTTATTGCTTGCAATTGAGGATAATCTCAAATCTTTTTATCCCATATATGCTTAGTCAAAGAATTTTTTGATACGCTCCCGATGGGAGTAATATGACTTAGTCGAAGGAACGGTCGAGTGACCAAATTTGCCTTAATATCGCTCTTTCACACCCGAACCAAGCAAGGCAGTCGATTGATCAATCTGCGTCGGGCAGACTCGAATGCTTTTCTGAATAGGGCATGCAATGACGTCAGGGATGACGTTTGTGGCGACTGCGCTGCCTGACACGCGGTGGCGTGCGCTATGCTGTGATAGATGGGACGTGACACGTCTGTGGGCCCACGATGCAGCCGTTTGGACTGGATTTGACCGTTCAGGCACGATTTCTCCGGGACTATGATGACGGTTCCTAGATTCCCGTGCGTAGTGGGCGGAGTGGCCGGCGACGGTTGCTCTCCATGGCTGCCACGTGTACGGCTGGATTTGCTACTTTGCCCACGATCTCGCATCAACGGTGCGGATTCTTTTGCGTTGAGGTTAAAAGGGTGCGGCGGAGTAAATAATGTTTTACTTGCCATTTGTTCTCCGCCGCCGCTGCTTCTTCTTCCTCCTAGCGCATCGCCATAGCCCAACAGCCAAGCTTTTGCCACCACCATCACAATGACGAAACCCGCGACCCGGAAGGGCAGGAGCGCCGCGAACGCGTCGGCAGACAGCGCCGCTGGAGCCGCTGCCAGCGGCTTGAAGAGGGACAAGGGCTCGTGGACCAAGACCACCTGCAGCAAGAGGATGCTCACCGGCCTGCGGAACGACGGGCTGATTCCGCGGACGCGTCGCAGGTTCGCATCCCCGGCGCCGAGGTAATCCCGCGCCCAGGCCCCAATGAGCGGGTCTGTTTTGTGGATTTTGTGAACAGGGGCTTCTCCTTCCCTGTTCATAACTTTCTTCGTGCACTGATGCACGTTTATGGAGTGCAATTGCACGATTTTACCCCCAATGGGCTTTTGCACATTGCGTGTTTCTTCGTTCTTTGCGAGTGCTTCTTGGGCGTTGCGCCCCACTTCGGGCTGTTTCGCCGCATCTTCAACGTCAAGCGCCAGCACAGTGCCAAGGGACCTGGTGGTTTTGGAGTACAGACTCGACCTGACGTCGAGTACTTCAAGATCAACTTTCTGAGTCTGTGCAAGGATGGCGCCAAAAGTGGTTCTACATCAAGGATGTGACCATAGGCACCCAAGCGTTCGGGTTGCCTCCCTTTGACGCAGACGCCCTGGTGAAGAAGAGGCCATCCTGGATCGCCCAGCCGACCGGAGTCGAAGCCGAAGAGGCTGACATTCTGATGGAGAAGGTGCTAAAGCTTCAGACCACTGTTGGTCGGGAGGTTACGGGCATCCATTTGCTAGCCATTTTGCCAAGAGGCGAGTGCAGCCCCTCCGAGCCCGAGCTCATGCCATGTGGGCATACAGTGGGGTTTCTGATCCAACCCGCTCACGCGCAGTGGAACTTTCTGATGCGGAAGCAGAGAAGTTGGTAAGAAGCCTTACCAAACTGACTGATGAAGAGCCTTGCGAGATGAACTCGCCTGTGCCTCCTTATGAAACCAGCAACCCTCTACCAGAGGTAACAGTCGATACTATATGTAAGTTGGTATGTTATGCATGTGTGATGTTAATTCCTTTGCTGTTTCTGTGTGCAGGGACACAGAATGTATGAGTCGATGCCTCCTTGCCAGAGAGCGGCCCAGTGCCGGACAATGAGCCACTCGAGGCGGGCTCTGATGATGAAGTGACCTCACTCGCCACCGCACATACGCCAGACGCCGATGAAGGCGATGCTGAGGTGCAGGCCAAGCAGAAGCGGTCACGCGAGGAAGAAGACACTGCTGACTCAGAGGAGAAGGAGGGAAACGAGACGGAGTCGACGATGGCGCCACTCGATATTCCTCCGATTCGCTCGCTTCCCCCACGACCCCGAAGAGATCACGCCCCAGCATGGGTGTGCTTGCACCTGGTCGAATGGTCGACCTTACTGAAGAGTAAGTAGTATGAGCATCTGCTTTTTGATGGTTTATGAACGTTGCCAAGTTGTTTACTTAGCATGTGTGAAACAGCGTGTCCTCGGATGAGGATTTGCCACCGCCACCTCAGATGGAGAAGAGCAGTGCGGCGTCGACTGCTCGGAGTTTGCCACCAGAACAGCCGCCCACCGCTGCGACTCCGGCTGCCGCGGACGCGGCCACACCATCTGAGCCTGAGGTTGCGGCTGACAAAGATGAGGCAGCAGCGACAGGCGTTCCTGCGTCGACTTCCTCCTTCTTGAATCATGTAAGCTTGTGCTTTTGTACCATAGTTGAATCACTAGCGGGTGTTAAAGCTGTTCATAGACCCGATAAATCTATTCTGAACTTTCGCGTGTTGTGCTGTAGTCATTTGTACAAGAGCTACTGAAGGCTGGCTCCAAATATGTACACATGGAGACGGAAGTCGCCACCTTGCAGCAGCAACTCGAGGATGCGAAGAGTAAGTATCCTGTAATGAGAACTCGAGTGTTTTTATGTGACTATCTTTTGCAGCATGTTGAAGAAATGCTTATGTGTTTCGCAGAGTCAGCGACTGCCGCTGCAGAAGAGATGGGCAAAGCTACCCGTCGAGTTGCTGATCTGGAGAAGAGGCTGAAAGCAGCCGAAGTTAGGGAAGACCAGGCAATTGGTCGACTCTCTGCTGCCAGCACCACTTTGACAGGTATGCAATTTTGCCATTGCATTAGATATTTGAAGTTTTTGTACTATGCTTCTGAACATGGTATTTACATGCTATGCTAGGTGTGATGGATGGCCCTACTGCTCCTGGCAAGCAAAACGTTGGCGCTTCACTTGATGAAAGTGTAGCTGTCGCAGAGGTTGCCAACAGTAGGGCAGGGGAGATGCTGACGAAGGCGGCGAGTGCTTTGGGCGCCCTTCACAGCAGCTTCTTCCCAGATGATGAGCTTCCATCTACGTTTGCAGAACTGGTGGAGCTGTTCAAGCCCGAAGGAACTGCCGTCGCCGATTTCTGTCGCGAGCAAATGGTAAGTGGTGCTCAGACTACTTTTCTCATGTTGCTCGCGCACGGAGTCGAGGCAGATTTTGACAAGGTCACGACGAAGTTCCCGAGGGGGCCTGGCGGCAAAACCGTCGGGTTAGGCACTTGGATGGAGGCTGCCCAAAAGTATGCTCAACAGCTTGTAACAACTGTTGAAGATAGGGCAGCCAAGGTTCAGGCGAAGAAGGCTTCCTCCAAGAAGTCGATGACTAGCGAGTGATTCCTTCGTCGCCTAGTTTTAGGGATTTTTATGATTTTGCTTTTGCTGTAAAAAACTTCAGACTTCGTATTTGTGCTTCATGAAATATGAACTCCAGTTATCGGGAGGCACAACCCCCGAGCCTTTTGCTTGATCTCTTCTGTTTCTCTTATGTTCTGAGTTATTCTGGATGTAGACCCGAGCCTCTAGAACATCGACTGGTCCAGGTGCGAGCGGCTCCACTCAGTCACGTAGCGTGAATGATCAGAAAATCATCGACTTCCTTCAGCTCAAACTTTCCAAGGTGACAAGCGAGCTAAAAAAGACACAAGACGCATATGCGGAGTTGCAGTCGAGGCCATCTCCAACTACGGAGCGGGAGGCCTTTTTGCTTGAAGAGTTGGAGAAAGTGAACCTACAGCTTGAATGTAAGCTCTTTTGGAAATTGAATTGTGGACTCGACACACAGATCGACTGGGATAACATTTTGCATTATTTTTGCCATAGGTGTTTGTTTTGACCAGTCGAAGGAGGAGGCGCGGCTACAGGACCGACTCGACGGTCAAGCGAGTAGCGCGGAATACGCTGCCCACCCCTTTTGGTCGGACAGGGCGAGGAGTGCCATTTTGGTAAAGCTTCTGGATCGTGCGTGGCGAACTGCCATTCGACTGGAGAGCTGCAGGTTAGCTTTGTTTCGAGTCCACGAGGCTTTGTTTCCTTTGAATGAGCAACCACAAAGCCTTGCTGCATTGCTGAAGAAATTTCGAAAGGGCAAGGCGATCAAGAAATTTGTACGCGAGCAACTGATTAGCGGGGCTAACGTTGCTCTTGCCTTTGTGCGGTCGCACCTTCCGCACCTTGATTTGAAAAAGATTGCGATGGGGCCTGCACCCGTACCAGGTGGTGGTCCTGTGCAAATGGAGGAGCACTACAAAGAGACACGGGTGGACGCATTGGTCTTAATCCATCATGTGCTAAAGGAGGAGGAGAAGTGGACACAGCCAAAGGATGAACCTGTAGATTAAGGTTTCTATGCATAGGGGCAGCCCCCGAGTGTAAATGTAATACTTGTAAGTAATATGAACTAGATATTTGTATCATCTCAGCCCCCGAGTCATTGGGTGGGGGTGTATGAAGTGGTTTATTGTAAACTTATGATTATCCAGCCCCCAAGTCCTTGGGTACAGCTGAGAGTACTGTTTATGATCTTTTTTTTTTTTGTGTTAGGGCCCAGCCCCCGTGCATTCGAGTGAGGCTGGGCTGTTTGTTTGCACAACCTTTTCTATGACCCAGCCCCCGAGTGTATCGAGTGGGATTTTGAAAAACACAGAGTATGGAACATAAACTGCACAGCCCCCGAGTATTCGAGTGCGGATGGAGTATTATGTTTGAAGGAGCGAAAGCTCATGCTTTGAGACAGCGTAGGCCCGAGTATTCGGGTGAGGCTAAGTGTGTTCGAATAAGTTATGCGAGTAGTAAGCAGGGAGAAATATGAGGAATCATTGATTATATTCCATTTTTGAATGTTAAGCTGCAGGCCGCCTCATTAAAAACCTTCCAGTCCCCGTAGGTACCCTGATAAGGAAAAGGGTGCGTCTGAAACCTGCAGCCATCCGCCATATGTGCCTATTACATTGTGCGACTGAACAATCTAAGCATAGAAACGGCGCAGCTGCGCAACGTTCCAAGGATTATGCGAGAGTTCGCCTGTCTTCGCGTGCTTCAGTCTGTATGCTCCACCACCAATGACCTCGGTGATGATGAAGGATCCTTCCCATGGAGAAGCAAGTTTGTGCACCTTCTTTTGCTTCAGTCGAAGTACCAGGTCGCCAACCTCGAAGGACCTGGTACGCAATCGACGGTTGTGATAGTTGCGGAGGTCTTACTGATAGACAGCCGTGCGTGCTAGCGCCGTGTTGCGTGCTTCTTCGAGCAAGTCGACTGCATCTTCGAGTGCTTCATCTGCACCTTCTTCGTTGTATGCTTCGACTCTTGGTGCATTGAACCTTACATCTGATGGCAGGATTGCCTCTGCACCGTAGACCATGAAAAATGGGGTGAATTGTGTTGAGGCATTGGGAGTTGTGCGTAGGCTCCATAGCACAGATGGAAGTTCTTCGACCCAAGCACCCGCGGCCCTTTTGAGTGGCACCAGGAGGCGTTTCTTGATTCCGCTCGTCATGAGTCCATTGGCTTTTTCGACTTGGCCATTGGACTGCGGGTGTGCCACGGATGCGTAGTTGAGCGTGATATCTTGCTCTTTGCAGAAAGTTCGGAACAATTCAGCCGTGAAGTTTGTACCGTTATCAGTGATGATACTGCCTGGCACACCAAAGCGGTATATGATGGATTTTATGAAATTGACTGCTGTAGTGGCAGTCGAACTTGTGATAGGGACTGCTTCAATCCATTTGGTGAACTTGTCGACCGCCACCAGAAGGTGAGTATGCCCTCCATGGGAGGATTTCTTGAGTGGCCCGACCATATCGAGCCCCCACTGGGCGAAGGGCCAGGCCAATGGTATTGTCTTCAACGCCGATGCGGGTGCATGTGGCTTTGTGGCAAATTTTTGACAGCCGATGCACCTTTTGACTATGCCCTCCGCGTCTTTGAGTGATGTGGGCCAGTAGAAGCCTGCGCGAAAGGCTTTGGCTACGAGTGATCGACTGCTGGCATGATGCCCGCAGGTACCTGCATGAATATCACGAAGGATGGCTTGGCCATCTTCAAATGCTATGCATCGTTGGAACATACCTGATACGCTGCGTTTGTATAGTTCGCCGTTGATGACGGTGTATGCTTTAGATCTTCGAGTGATGCGTCTTGACTCTGTTATGTCTTCAGGTACCTCGCCGCGGAGTATGTATGCGAGAAAAGGTTGAGTCCGAGTTGGCTCGATGAGGAGCACTTCGACTGGCGGGTCCTCTATGCTAGGTGCTTTGCTTTTGACTGGTGCGGCTGATGTAGTAGATGTTCGCTTTTTCTTGATGGACCTGTGCTCGATGCGCTCGAGGAAGACACCAGGTGGAACTGGTGCTTTGGTCGCGCCAATGTTGGCTAGCTTATCTGCTTCTTCGTTACTCTCACGCCCTATGTGCCGCAACTCGCAGCCTTCGAAGCTGCCCTTCATTAGATTGTACAGATCACGGTAGGCGATCATGTTATCTGCGATTGCATCGCAGGCTTTCATCGTTTGCTGCACCACAAGATTCGAGTCACCATAGATCATCAATCGAGTGCACCCGAGGGCTTTGGCCATCCGCATGCCATGGATCAGGGCATCGTATTCTGCTTCGTTATTGGATGGTAACTCGAATCCCATCTGCAGGATATAGCGAAGCTTGTCGCCTTTTGGTGATATGAGGATGACACCTGCGCCTGCGCCTTCGTTCTTCTTTGAGCCGTCGAAGTACATAGTCCATGAGTTGGACACATCTGGTGCTCCTGGCAACTGAGCTTCAATCCACTCGGTATGGAAGTCAGGTAAGACTTGTGCTTTGATGGCCTTCGGGTAATCATACTTGATATCTCGTGGTCCTAGCTCGATGAGCCATTTTGCGACTCGCCCAGTTGCGTTGGGGTTTGTGAGGATGTCCCCGATCCCTGAGGTGCTGATTACAGTGATCGGGTGCTCTGCGAAGTAGTGCGTCAGCTTCCTTGAGGACATGAACACGGCGTAGGCCAGCTTTTGATAGTGCGGGTACCGCTGCTTTGATATGGAGAGCACTTCACTCAAGTAATAGACTGGGCGTTGTATGCTTTGGGCGTGTCCCTCCTCCCTGCGTTCGACTACCAGTACGGTGCTTACCACCCTGTTAGTTGCGGAGACATACAGGTATAGTGGCTCTCGTTCCCTTGGTGCGACGAGGATTGGAGGGCTTGTGAGGACTCGCTTGAGATCCGTGAAGGCTGCTTCGGCTTCTGGCGTCCACTCGAATTTGTCTGCTTTCTTCATCAGTCGATAGAACGGGAGTGCTTTTTCGCCTAGTTTGCTGATGAATCGACTGAGTGCTGCCACTCGACCGCTAACTTTTGCACGTCATGGAGCTTTGAAGGCCTTTGCATCGTCAAGATGGCCTGTATTTTCTCCGGGTCCGCCTCGATTCCACGAGCCGAGACTAGATACCCCAGGAGCTGCCCGGCTGGCACGCCAAACGTGCACTTCTTCGGGTTGAGCTTGATGTGGAAGCGTTTGAGGTTTGCGAACGTCTCTCGCAAGTCATCGAGTAGTGTGTTTTCCTCCCTTGTTGTGATGACGATGTCATCGACTAGACCTGGACGTTTCGCCCAATTTGCTTCTTGAGGCAATCTTGCATCATGCGCTGGTAGGTTGCGCCTGCGTTCTTGAGCCCAAAGGCATGGTTGTAGCAGTAGACCCCGAGTGGGGTTATGAACGCCGTTTTCTCCTCATCCTCTTCCTTCATCCTTATCTGGTGGTAACCTGAGTAAGCATCCAGGAAGGACAAGCGAGCGCACCCGGCGGTGGAGTCGACGATCTGGTCGATTCGAGGTAGTGGAAAGTGATCCTTTGGACACATTTATTGAGTGCTGTGAAATCTACGCACATCCGAAGGATATCTGTGTGCTTCTTCTCTACAAGTACGGGGTTGGCCACCCATTGTGATTTCTTGATTTCTCTGATGAAACCTGCTGCGAGTAGTCTGTCGACTTCGGCTTCGACTGCGGTTCTTTTCGGGCCGGATATGCGGCGCATTGTTTGCTTGACTGGTTTAGCATCTGGAAATAATTGGAGAGAGTGCTCGGCGAATTCCCTGGGAATACCTGGCATGTCGGCTGGACACCACGCAAATATATCCCAGTTCTCACGGAGGAATTCGACGAGCGCGCTTTCCTATGCGATAGGCAGACTCGAAGAGACATTGACTGTCTTGGTCGGGTCAGTCGGGTGCACCTGATGCGACCTTGTGTCATTGGTGGCATTGAATGCTCTGTCGACTGCCACCTTCTTGTGCTGCGGCATAAGTGTTCGATCGTTGGAGACCGCTAGATCGGCGAGTGTTGCTTCCATGCCGAACATCTCAGAGATTTTGCTAAACTCTCGGTCGCAAGAGTCAGACTTTTGGAAGTTTCCTTTGACTGTGATTACTCCTTTTGGTCCAGGCATCTTCAGCTGGAGGTATGCATAGTGTGGAACCGCCATGAATCGAGCGAACGTCGGGCGTCCAAGTATGGCGTGGTATTGTGATTTCCAGTCGACAACTTCGAACTCAATCGACTCTGTCCTGAAGTGGTTCTTGTCCCCGAACGTTACGTCGAGTTGTATGGTGCCTTCTGGGCTTATTGCTTTGCCTGGGACGATACCGTGAAAGGTATTTGAAGATCTTGGCAGGTTTTCGACTGACCTGTTCATTTTGCGGAGCGTATCTGCGAAGATGATGTTTATGCCGCTGCCACCATCCATGAAGACCTTGGACATGGCGTAGCCTCCAATTTGTGCGTCGAGTACCAGAGCAGAGTGCCCTGGACGAACGACCGATGGTGGATGGTCTTCTCTGCTGAAGCTTATTGCAGTTTCGGATCCCTTAAAATATTCAGTTACGGCGGGAGGTGACATGACCGCCATGTTTACTTGTCGAGTGCGAAGTTTTTGATGAAGTCTGTGCGGAAGTGATTCCACGAGTCGTATGTTGATGGAGGTAAAGCCTTGAGCCAGTCGCAGGCTGTGCCTTCGAGCATGAGTCGTATGTATTGCATGGCTGTGATATTTGTGCCTCGCTGGCACGCGACAGCCAGCTGTAGTCTTCCAGCCACCCTGAAGGTTCCTGTCGACCCGTGTATTTGGGCTGTTTAGATGTGAGTTTGAACCCTTTGGGCATCCGTGTCTCGCGGACGCGTCAAGTGAAGCACAGAGCTCCGTGTGGCTCGGGCTCCCGATCAGAGTACGAGTCGCTACTGTAAGATCTACGTGATCTGCTCCTGGACCTGCGCCGACGTGAACCGCTTCTTTCCTTCGAGTGGTGGCGGCGACCACTGCGATTATGCTCTTCACGACGCGTGTCAACTATGTCACGATCTCGACTCCCTCCTGGAGTTTTTGGGATTTGGCGTATGGCCTTTGCCGCTAAGGCGAGTGATTTGATCTGTTGGCGATGTAGTTTTGCATTGGGGTCATCAGCTGGAGGCTTGATTGCCTCTAGGTATGCTGCAGCGGTAAAGAGAGCACCCGCAGCTGTTTTGGGTACTGGCACTCCCTCCTCGTCGTATGTCATGAAAGAGTGGCCTAGGTTGCTGTTGAGTGCTGCCCTCTCATCTGGCGCTAGGTGTGACGGCCTTGATCTGGGTCTTGTGTCTGCTCGCCCGGTGGAGCTCAGGGAGAGCTGTCTTCTTCGCGCACTCGACAAGCTAGCTTGCTTTTTACGTTCTTCGAGTGTTGCTCTGATCTGCTGCAGTCAAAGTGATTCCTGCCAGTTAAAGTACTGGAAGGTCAACATCTCCTCCCGTGTTGCGTCTGCTGGCATCATTGTGCACTCCTTGATGACTTTGTCTGCTTTGCTGCCATCTCAGCAGTAATTGTGAGATTTGTGACTCCATCCGGCATAGTAACCGTGCACGGGAACTCTGTAGGCCTGCGACTGGCCGCAGCATCAGATGATTCTGCGGCGAAGGCAACGTAGACCTGCTGGGGTATCACCCGAGGGTATGTGTATGTGTTTTCGAGTCCCGTCATGGACTCGACGTCGTCATCAAGGCTCATGTCGGAGTCAATATGCCCATCGAGTGGTCCGTCTAGACGGATCTCGCTGTCGATGCCTTCATCGCCTATGCTCATCTCGGCGTCAGCGAAGTTGTTATGAATCTCGAAGTCGAGGTTGTTGTTGGTGCAGATCTCGGAGTCGACGTAGTTGTCGATATGAGTTTCGGGCTCGTCGAAGTCGCTGAGGGATATCCCGCAGTCGAAACTATCCTCGAGTGGGAGATCGAGCTCGGGATCGTTTGTGCGGTATGCTGATTCGGCCTCCTCACCTTGGAGTTCTTCAATGAGCTCGTTGATCTCTCGAGTCGACATGGTTGTTGCAGACGAGCAAGCTTGGAGGATCGACGATGGTATGGACGCAGTTGATGGATCCGCAGTCGAAGGAGCCGCAACCGATGGAGCCTCGGGTGCGGAAGTCGCGAGTTGGCGTGGATCTGTCAAGTCCTGCACACCAAGCTTGTTGACGAAAAAATTGAACGAGCCAACGGTTAAACCCAAACCTGACTCGAGATCGGCAAACGTCTCCTGGAATTCTGGCGAGTGTGGCTCGAAGTCCATCAGAGGATCTGATGTGCTTTTTGCAGGTGAAGCTGGCGTGCTGCCGTTTGTCGAGTGAGTCGGCGAGTTGCCGTGTGTTGCCCGAGTAGGCGAGTTCTGGTTTGTTGATGCAGCCGGCGAGTTGCCGTTTGTAGATCCGATCGGCGAGTCGCCGTTTTCCGATGGAACCGAAGAAACCGTGAGTCCAGCAAAATTATTTCCCATAGACGGCGCCAATTGACGAGGGGTTAACTCATCAAATCCCATGGTTAGGACCTAGGGTTGAGATTATGGGGAGAGAACATGGTAGTACTGGTAGTTTCGTCGGCTGACAAGCAGAGGCAAAGATTTACCCAGGTTCAGGCCCCTCGGTGGAGGTAAAGACCCTACTTCCTGCTTGTCTTGTATTGATGTGTGAGATTATGCGGTTACAAGGGGAGCACCGGCGAGATGTCGATCTCGCTAGGGCTTTTGGTGATTCGAGTATGGCTTGTCCAGGATCGACGGCCCTCCCAGCCTTTATAAGAGGCTGGGTCTCGGGAGTCCGTAACCGACCCTGTTTACATGTAAGGAAAGTATAAACCGACTATGCCTATGTCTAATCTTGGAGGGTACTCCATCTTGTTGGGCCTTTCGTCATGGGCTTCATGTAGGCTCTTGATAACTGGGCCTTAGTCAACACGTGCACCAGGTACCCTTAGGATAGGGTACCCGAGATGTATATCCCTGTCACTTTGCTTCTCATATTAATGTTCCTAAAGAAAATTGGGACATGTATCATGAACCTTTTAAAGACACTTGCATGAAAAATGAAATCGTTATTAATGATTGCAATAAACATGCTCAAACTTTTGAAAATACTATTTCTTATAAGCATGTTAATTTTTGTGGAGCACTTAGACCTTGTGAAAAGAATCAAATCGAAGAAGAATATTGTATCCATCATAGGAATGAAAAAACTAGAACGTGGTACAAGGCTCTAAGTGATTTTGCTGAAAAAGTGTGTGCCCTCTATCCTTTTATTTGCGAACTTTGCTATAAGAGGGTCATTTTGAATTCCAATGCTCAGGTTCTAATAAGGATACTGCGAGAGACTTTGTGATAACATGATCACTCCTAATCAACATGATGAACTTACATTATTTTTGGGGTGTGAAGAGTTATCAAGAAAAACTTCTTCGTTAGATATGAGTGCTTTTAATATGAATAGCGTCTTGCATGGATGTCATCTTTATTGTGTTGATAATTGCCACGCAAATACTTACATACAAAATATTATAAAAGATGGATCGACTTTACCAAAATATGAAAGGACTAATGTTTGTTTTACTCTTATAAATGAAAGAGAGGAATCCTCCCAAGTTTCTTCTATTGTTTCTAACAATAAACCAAGGTATGTGGAGAAGCCTCCTTTCAAGCCTCTCCCTCCTAAAGAGGGAAAGAAGAAGAAGAAGAAGAAGAGGAGTAAAAGGAGAGAGGAAACGGTATCTCCCCCTAAGCATGTTGCTCCTATTATAGTTGTTGCTGATGAGTCTGAATTCGATGATGATCCTATGCCTGTTACTTATAGTAGTGATCATTATTGGGAAAAGCACACTACTTTTGATATTGAAAATCTTTTGGGTACCAATTCTGAAAATGATGATGTTAATAATTGCTATACTATTAGTACTATCCATGTTCCTTCCAATGATGATATAGGAAGCACTAAGCTTGGGGATGAGGTGTTTGAAAATCCTTTTGCTAGTAATAATTATATTTTTGAAACCTCTCCTCCTAGTGATGTTTTTGAAAATCCTTTTGCTACTGATGATTATATATTTGAGACCTCTCCTTCTAGTAAAAATGATGATGATATGTTTACAAATGAACACACTTGGGAAGATAACTATTCTATTGCTTATGATGATACTATGCCTCCAGTCTTCGATAATTATTATAAAGATAACTATGACATAGGCTATAATTACAATCATCCCCATGAAACTTGTCATAATTATAGAGGGCTTTCCCAAAACCATCCCTCTAATATACAACTTGTCTATCATGTTCGAGTTCTTTATGATAATCCTACTCCCATTGTTATTAATAAGAAGGACTTTGCTTATGTGAAAATATTGATACTTTTATGCATATGGATCATGGTAAGAATGTTTCATGTGATGGTTATATTGTGGATTTTATCAATGATGCTACTGAAAGTTATTATGAGAGAGGGAGACACGACTTCGTATATCTCAATAATATTAAGTCTTCTCTCTTTATGTTGAAATTTTGAAGTTCTACTTGTTTTGCCTTCCTATGCTAGTCACTTTATGCTTTATTGATTTATTTTCTTACAAGATTCCTTTGCATAGGAAGAGTGTTAGATTTAAAAATGTTTTATATATGCTTCTTTATGCTCTCTTTTATGTTTCAACTCTCATCTTTATGTGAGCATCATAAAAATCACTATGCCTAGCTAAAAGGCGTTAATGAAAAGCGCTTATGAGAGACAACCCATTATTTTATTTCTGCAATTTTTCTTTTCTTTTGAGTCATGGAGTTGTTTACTTCTGTAACAATTCCTTTGTATCTTTATTTTATCGCATTGTTGTGCCAAGTGGAGCCTCTAATAGGAAGATGATGCTAGATTTGGATTTCTGCGCAGGAACAGATTTCTGCTGTTCACCGTTTTGCTTCTGTCGAATCACAGAAAAATTATTTAAATCTGAAATTTTTTTGCGTGATCCTCCGATATGTACGCATCTTTCGTTAGTTTTGAGTTTTTCGATTTGAGCAACGTAAGTGGCTCGAAAAAATTCGTCTTTACGGACTGTTCTGTTTAGACAGATTATGTCTTTTATTTTTCGCATTCTTTTTTACTAGTGTTGAGTGGAATTCTTTTTTAGGGTGAAGAGCTTCACATAACATCAGTGGCAGTAGTTAATGTTAAAAGTAACGGTCATGTTTGTGTCCTTATAGAACATGTGAGTTTTTGATTGTGCACTAACCCTCTAATGAGAATTACTCTGAGTTTGGTGTGGCGGAAGTTTTCAAGGGTCAAGAGAGAAGGATGATATAATGTGATCAAGAAGAGTGAAGAGCTAAGCTTGGGGATGCTCCCATGGATCACCCCAACATATTTCAAGAAGACTCAAGCGTCTAAGCTTGGGGATGCCCAGGGCATCCCAAGGCATCCCCTTCTTCATCAGCAACTTATCAGGTCATCTCTAGTGAAACTATATTTTAATTCTTTCACATCATATGTGCTTTACTTGGAGCGTCTGTGTGCTTTTATTTTCAGTATGCTTTCTTTATTTTTCTTGTGATCAACTTGATTGGATCCTAGCATTCTTGATCGGGAGAGAGACACGCTCCGCTTTTTCATTTGAATACTCCTATTCTTCACTTATACTTGTTGAGTATTCTTGTCTAGCGTTGTTCAGCTTTTAGCTCTTGTTTTCATGTATCTCTTGTCAGAGCTATTAGTTCTTTTAAAGAAAGTACTCTCTTGCTTCACTTATAATTGTTTGGAGAGTTTATGTTGAAATAAGTTGATTGGTGTTTGGTTGGAACAGAAAATGCTGCATGTGGTAGATGGTATAATGGAAAAAGCTTACATATTCTTGTAGATCACTGTATTGGATAATTTGATACTTGTCAATTGTTTTGAGTTATCAAGTAGTTCATGTTTAAGCTTTTGTATCATGTAGTTAAAACCTATTAATGAAGAACTACCGTAAAGCTCGTTGAAATTTGGTTTACATGATTGGTATCTCTAAGGTCTAGATATTTTCTAGTAAAAGGGTTTGGTTAACAAAGAAGACAGTGTAGAGTCTTATAATGCTTGCAATATGTTTTCATATAAGTCTTGCTGTGTCGGTTGATATCCTGTGTTTGCTTCAAATAACCTTGCTAGCCTAAACTCTGTACTGAGAGAGAATGCTTCTCGTGCATCCAAAACCTTGAGCCAAAATCCATGCCATTTGTGTCCACCATAACTACCTATATGTGGTATTTCCTTGCCACTCCAAGTAAATTTTTCATGTGCTACCTGTCGTGGGGTAATCACGGCAGATGCCATGCAGGGTGGCTTAACTCGGGTATGAGCCAGGCGACGTAGGATTCACAGAGAGGTTGCACACGCAGAGTTTACCCAGGTTCGGCCCCTCTGTACGAGGTAAAGACCTACTCCTGCTTGTATGTATTTGGATCTGAATGGGGTGTACAATGGTGTGCGCACCAGAGCTTGCGGGTGCTCCGGAGGCTATGGAATGAGATGAGTCTACCCCTAGGGTTGCTCCTTGCCGGCTTTATATAGGGAGCCGGCTAGGGTTTACAGGGAATGACGGGTTCCGCTGGCGGCGCTACCTATCCTGCCTACAAGTGCGGCTTCGTGGAGCGCACTCTTCGGGATACACAATCGCAGACTGATTCGGAGATATCTGCTGCCGCCTCCCCGAGCCGTCATACCGGGATCCTCGGGACCCGGTATCCTGGAAGATGTACACCGGGTGGGCTTTGGGCCACCCGGCCTTGAAGGCCGACTCGGGGTCCTGGGCCTACCCGGTTGGGCATCCCCCCATCATTAGCCCCCGAGTTCGTCAGGGACTCGTCTCCGGCTTGGTCTTCGTCTTGCGAACTGCCGGGTCGTGTCGTTGAACGAACTCCTGAAACAGAGAAAAGAAAACAACGGCTCGGAGTGGTGGATTTTGGCTTTTAACGTCCGGTCTAACTCAAGTTTTTGTTTGATGCCGGCTTGTGCCCGTCGGGACGTTTGCCATCCCGACTCGCCTCGGTGCGGGTTGTCTCCTGCCTTCTCCGTCTGACGTCACGGCATCTTTGACCGTTTGTCCTGTAGTGTTTGTCTGTCTGGCGCCGAGTCGATTGATGGGACTTGACGGCGCATCGACTGCCTCCACCTCGGGATGGAGCAGTGGCAATGATGACGCTCCTTGACCCGCACGCGCCCGATCCATCGGTCCAAACGTCGTGACAGAGCGACGTGGCCGAATCTGAGCCGCATTTTTCGGCACGCTCCCGTGGAAACCGAGGCGTCGCGCGGGAATCGAGGCGTCGTGCGACGTGGCGATAGTGGGCGACGTGGGCGACGCGGGCGGCGCCATTTACTGCGGTAACGGCTCCACTCACGTGCCTATTAAAACGGCAGGGAGCGCTGGTGAGTTCATTCTCACCTCTTCCTTGCGCTCGCCGTCACTCCTCAAGCAGTCGCGCCTGAGTTCTTCGCCGCATCGCCGCCGCAGCCATTGGACATTCTTGCTCCTCCGCCTCTCTTCCGGCCAAGATGGTGGCGCCCAAGAACAAGTGGGAGAGGTCGTCGGTGACGGCGCAGGCGCTGGAGCAAGCCGCCAACGAGGGCTTGTTGCCGCCGGCGTCGGAGCGTCGGTGGCGCATCGCCTCCGCGGATCCTCGCCCGCGGCCATCGCCGGGCGAGTTCGTCGCCTTCCTCGCGTTCCTCGAGCGCGGGCTGGGCTTCCCCACGTCGGAGTTCTTCCGGCGATTCTGGACTTCTACGGGCTTCAGGTACATGACCTGACGCCCAACTCGATCCTCCATCTCGCCTGCTTCGTCACCCTGTGCGAGGGCTACTTCGGGTGCGCCCCGTTCTTCCCGCTGTGGCTGTGGATCTTCCACGGCAAGCTGGGGAAGGGCGGCGACATGGCGCCCTGCGGCGGCCTCAACTTCCAGGTCCGCGGCGACGTCGACTACCTGGATCTCGGCCTCCCCTCCAAAGTGTATTGGAGGAAGTCGGGCTTCTACATGCGGGAGCCGGCGCCTGACGGCGAGATCGGGATCCCCTGCTTCTCGCCATCGCCGAGCCGGCCTCGCAATCTTCAGGAGCTGCCCATGGTGCGCCGGCTGATGGCGCGGCTTCAGGAGCTGAAGAACGGAGGGCTGACGGGTCTGAACCTCATCGCCACTTGGGTGAAGAGGAAGATCGCGCCTCTGCAGCACCGGCCCTCGCTGATCTGCGAGTACAAGGGGACGAAGGACCCGCAGCGCCATGACCCGACATTGTTCGAGTCGGTAGAGCAATTCACGCTGCGGATGAAGCGTGTCACGGTCCACCCGGCTCCCGAGTGGATCGTGGGCGGCCTGGAGGCCTACTCCGCCAAGCATCCGGCTCCTGAGGTGAGTCCCTTTGCTTGACGATTCGAAATACTTTCCTTTTCTTGGTCTTTTTATACCGATCCTTCCTGCTTTGTCGAATTCAGGAGTTTCGATCGCTTGTTGGGTTGCCTCCGACCCGCGGAGACGCTCCCACGGTGCTTGCCGGCCCCAACGACGTCGTCGAGCGCGACTCCGACGACGAAGCCGACAGCGCCACCATGGCAACGAGGCCGCCTTCTCCTCCCGCCAACCGATCCCCATCCTGTCTGAGGATGAGGAGGAAGGAGAAGAAGGAAGAGAAGAACGCGCCGGGTCCAAGAACCCGGCGCCTGCTGAAGATGATGATGAAGATGATCAGCCGCTCCGCATCCGGCGGAGGCGTAGGCCTGCGGCTGAGGACGCCGGGCCCAACTCCAAGCGCTCCAAGTCGGCGAACCCGACGCCGCCGCCACCGGAGCGATCGGCTGGGGCTGCCGTGCAGCGCACCGTCGTTGCCGAGCGGAGGCAGAAGGCCTTGCGGGACATCCCTGCGAGGGCCCGCGCCGACTCGCCGCCTGCGCCTCGCTTCCGAGGGTTCGGACCTCAACTCTTCCACCTGCGGGTGACAGGTCTGCTGATCCTCATCCAAAGTTCCTGGAAACGCTATCTTGAGTTTGACCCGTGCGAGTGTCGCAGGGCTGAGGACGCGTCCCTCAGTGACATGGAGGACGCGCTGGAGAGCGACTCCCAGCGGGCGGAGCCGCCGCGCACGTCGCGGAGCCGACCACGAGAGCGCCGAGTCCTCCGCCTTCCCGGCGGAGGCGACGAAGTTATTGTGCCCCCTCGACCCGAGGGGGCCACTATTGATGACACCGTGCCGGCTGGCACAGGGTGCCACGCCTGTGCCGGAGACGGCGCTGGTGGTGACGACGACCCGCGCCGCCGCGACGGCTTCCTCGTCGGGTGGGCTGACTGCCCAGCCCCCGAGCTCCGTCCCGGGTGCGTCTCCGGCCTGACTTCCGAGCCGCCATCCAACAGCGATGGATGCGCACCAGGTACGTAGAATCTTCTTGCACCTGTTGCGTCCGTAGCGTATATGTAGCCCCCAAGGCCCGAGTCGTGTTCGTAGAAAGCGGCTTGGGTCTTCATAGTTTTCTGGATGCGAAGTTTGGCGAATAGCGTAGTCCTTGGTTTGCCAATGTCGATGTAGAGGCAGGCCGGTGGGGTGTGTATGCCACTCGGACGTAGCCCCCGAGTTCCTGACCGGCGTATTTTTTTTTTGTTGGGGCTAGCCCCCGGGTTAGCAAATGTTGGTGTAGAGGTAACCCGTGGCGTAGCCCCCATGCCTCTTTATTGTCTTGTGAACTGCAGGAGCTGTCCTGGCTCCTCGAAGCCGAACAGCAGGAGACCCGCCGCCTGCAGGAGGAGCTGAAGAAGGCGCGCGACGGCTTCATCTCCGTCGCTGAGCACCAGCAACTGCTGGCCGCGCAGGAGAGCCGGCACACGCAGGCGTTTGCCGCGGTGCAGGAATCCTGCGAGCGGCTCAGCAAGCAGAAGGAGGAGGCGGACGCCGCCCTCACCCAGGCGACCAAGGGGTACGGCGAGGACCTCGAGAAGCTCGAGCGCAAATCCGCGAGGCTGAGCGCGAGATGAAGGAGCTGACCGAGCGGCTTGCCACCCTCGCCGTTGGCATCTGGGGTAAAGATTTCATGCGACCCTTTGCAGTTTGTGCCTACTTGACTTGTGGCCTTGTTGTTGATTTTTGTTTTGTTGAACAGGCGAGGAGACGGCTGGCCTGACGTCTGCGGAGCATGTCCACCGGCTCGGAGTCTTCGCCCGTGACGTTCACGGCCGGGCCAGCAAGGTCGTCCAGATGCTGTCGCCCAAGGAAGGTGTCCCCGCACCCGTCTGCAAGGTGTTGCGGGTTCTGGAGCTGATGCCCCAGGTGATCACCTGGGTGCGGGAGTCGTCGGCCCGAGCCGGCGCGTGCATTGCCCTCGGGCTTGTGCGAGGCCGGTATAGGCAGACGAACGTGGACAAGATCACGGCCAGCATCCCCACCGATAGCAGCGGCCGGGAGATCGATCTGCAGCCGGTGCTCCAGTACTGCGCCCCTTACGCCTGCCGGGCTGCCAAGATGGTCGACCACGACGACTTCGTCTTCGACGTGGTGCCTGAGGGCAACGACCTTGGCGAGGTGGCGGACAGGGAGCCGGCGTCGGAGTACCTTTTTGAAAGGGCTTCAGCTCTGCCACCGCCGGCTGCGACGAACGAGGCGTCGACGTCTTCTGCTCGGGCGGCTCCTCCGTCTTGAAGTTTGCTCCCCTGCTTTCAAAAGAGGGGTTATTTTGAAGTAGTTAGGGTTTGTCGCCTGCGGGCGAAAAAATATTATGTAATGAAACAAGTATGATATGTGCCGGGTCGCGTTTCAGCGTGCGCCTCTGCGGCTTATTAATCTTTGTTTTGGCACTCCCATGCTTGTTTTTTGTGCGCTTTCGTCACTTTGTTTGTTTTTCGCTTGTTTTGTAAGCTAGTCGATCGTGCGACCTCGCCAAGTGTGCTTCGCGTGATTTTTTCGTGACGCGCGCGGTACCCATGGTGACAAAGTCCGAGTGCGGCTTCATTGTCAAGTTAGGTTTGAACCGGCTGCACTACTTCTTCACTTTGTGCGGGTAGCTGACGACTTGGGAGAAAACAACAATTTTGTGATTTTGCTTCGTGAGCAGGGGGTCCAGTGGTGAGCCGCGCATCATGGCATCCGGCTCTCTTTGACAACCCATCAATCATATAACGTGTGAGTAGGAAGAATAAAGACTCGAAAGCATGATTGAATCGAAACGATAGCCCCCGAGCGTGCCGGGTGTGTATCGACTTTATTTCCTTGATTGATTACACAGTATTACAATGGATACTATGTATAATAGGGGCGAAGCAGGCTGATGTTCCATGGACGCTTGGTCTCCTCTTCCGACTTGGAGCTTTTGTTCGGCTCACGCAAGTCGACGAGGTGGTAGGAGCCGTTGCCCATCGCTTTGCTAACGACGAACGGTCCTTCCCATGGTGCCGAGAGCTTGTGCATCCCTTTCGACTTTTGGATGAGCCGAAGAACCAAGTCGCCTTCCTGGAAAGAGCGACTTCTAACCCGGCGGCTGTGGTAGCGGCGCAGGCTTTGCTGATATATCGCCGTCCTGGAGAGTGCGAGTTCGCGAGCTTCTTCCAGGAGGTCGACGCCGACTAGGCGGGCTTCTTCATTTTCTTCCTCGTTGTAGAGGGCGACCCGAGGCGAGTCGTGCTCGAGGTCGGTCGGCATGACGGCTTCCGCCCCGTACACCATGAAGAATGGCGTGTAGCCGGTGGAACGGTTTGGAGTCGTTCTGATGCCCCAGAGTACGGCTGGTAGCTCGTCCAGCCAGCAACCCGGTGTTCGCTCCAGTGGACTTGAAGTCGCGGCTTGATCCCGGCTAGCACTGTCTGGTTCATTCTTTCCGCCTGCCCGTTTGATTGCGGGTGGGCGACGGACGCCAAGTCGAGACGGATGCCTTTTTGTTTGCAGAAGGCCTTCATCTCTCCTTCAGCAAAATTTGTGCCGTTGTCAGTGATGATGCTGTGCGGGTAGCCGAATCGGAAGATGAGCTTCTGGAGGAACTTGGTTGCGGTCTTGCCGTCGAGTTTCTTGATAGGTTCAACTTCGACCCATTTGGTGAACTTGTCGACTGCGACGAGCAAATGTGTCATGCCACCGCGAGCTGTTTGAACTTGCCCACCATGTCTATTCCCCAGACTGCGAATGGCCATGTCAGAGGGATGGTCTTCAGAGCCGCGGCGGGTAGGTGATCCTGCCGGGCGTACTTCTGGCACCCGATGCACCGACGGACGATGTCGACTGCATCCTGATGAGCAGAGCCAGAAAAAACCGTGCCTGAACGCCTTGGCGACCAGGTTGCGAGCGCCGACATGGTGGCCGCAATCTCCCGAGTGGATCTCATGAAGGATGCGCCTTCCCTCTTCCGGCTCGACGCAGCGGAGGAAAACTCCCGATGTGCTGCGTTTGTAGAGCTCGCTGTTGATGATGGCGTAAGCTGAGGCCCGGCGCACGACTCGCCGTGCTAGGACCTCGTCGGCTGGCAGCTTTTTGGTGGTGAGGAACTCGATGTAGGGTTCCCTCCAGTCGCTTGTTTCTTGGGTTACCGCCACCAGAATTGCATCTGATGATGGCGGGTTGGCGATGTCGACTTCGGCCGGCGGGCGTACCGACGGGTTGTGCAGGTGGTCGAGGAAGACGCCGGGTGGGACTCGGTCCCGCTTAGACCCGAAGCGAGAGAGTGCGTCAGCCGCCTCGTTCTTCCTCGGTCGACGTGCTCCAGCTCCATGCCGGCGAAGTGGCCGCCGACTTGATCGACGAGCCGGCGGTAAGCCGCCATGTTGGGATCATTTGCATCCCAGGTCCCCATCGTTTGCTGAACGACGAGGTCGGAATCGCCGTAACATTTGATACGGCTGACTCCCATCTCCTTGGCCACGCGTAGGCCATGTAGGAGGGCTTCGTACTCGGCGACGTTGTTGTGCAGTGAAGTGTATCTGCAGCACATATCGCATCTTGTCGCCTTGGGGAGAAGTGAGGACGACTCCAGCCCCCGAGCCCTCATACATCTTTGACCCGTCAAAGAACAAGGTCCATCTGCCGGCTTCATAGGTTGGAGCCGGCAACTGTGTCTCCATCCAGTCGACGAGGAAGTCGGATAATGACTGCGACTTGATCGCAGTGCGGGCTGCGTAGCTGAGGCCGAAAGGCTGCAGCTCGGAGGCCCATTTGGCGACGCGCCCAGTTGCCTCTCTATTGCGGATTATTTCAGCTAAGGGAGATGAGCTGACCACCGTCATCGGGTGGCCCATGAAGTATGTCGCAATTTTCTTGAAGCAAAGAAAACACCGTATACAAGTTTTTGGTAATGCGGGTAACGTTGCTTCGAATCCGTCAGGACTTCGCTGACGTAGTAAACTGGCCGCTGGACCAGTTGCTCGTGGCCTTCCTCCTTGCGCTCGACGACGACCACCGCGCTGACGACTCGGTTGGTCGCGGCGATGTAGAGGAGCATCGGCTCCTTTTCCAGTGGAGATGCGAGGATCGGCGCCTCGGCCAACGTCTTCTTGAGTGCCGTCAAGGCGGCGTCTGCCTCGTCGTTCCAGGTGAACGTGTCCGACTTCTTGAGGAGCCGGTACAAGGGCATGGCCTTCTCGCCGAGTCGTGAGATGAAACGGCTGAGGGCAGCGACACAGCCTGTGAGCCGCTGCACGTCCCGGAGGTTCCGGCTTCTTCAGAGCTTCGATCGCCTTGATCTTCTCTGGGTTGGCTTCGATGCCTCGCTCGGAGACGATGAAGCCCAGGAGCTTGCCCGCGGGTACGCCGAAGACGCATTTTTCCGGGTTGAGCTTTATCCTGTACTTGCGGAGGTTGGTGAATGTCTCCGTGAGGTCGGCAATCAGGTCGTCTTCAGCTTGGACTTGACGACGATGTCGTCCACATATGCGTGGACGTTGCGGCCGATCTGCTCGTGCAAACAGTTCTGTATGCACCGCTGGTAAGTCGCTCCGGCATTTTTCAAGCCGAAGGGCATGGAGACGTAACAAAACGCGCCATAGGGCGTGATGAAAGACGTCTTCTCCTGTCTTCGGGCGCCATCTTGATCTGGTGGTACCCGGAGTAGGCGTCGAGGAAGCATAGCGCCTCGCACCCTGCCGTCGAGTCGATCAGCTGATCGATGCGAGGCAATGCGAATGGATCCTTGGGACAGGCTTTGTTCAAGCCTGTGTAGTCGATGCACATCCGCCATGTTCCGTTCTTCTTCAGAACGAGCACCGGGTTGGCAAGCCATTCCGGGTGTATGACTTCGGCGATGAACCCGGCAGCTAGGAGCCGGGCTATTTCTTCGCCAATAGCCTTCTGTCTCTCACCAGTGAAGCGACGCAGGAACTGCTTCACTGGCTTCAGCTTGGGGTCAACGTTGAGCTTGTGCTCTGCGAGCTCCCTCGGGACGCCTGGCATGTCAGATGGTTTCCATGCGAAGATGTCCCGATTCTCACGGAGGAAGTCGCAGAGCGCGCTTTCCTATGCGACGTCCATGTGCGAGCCGATCACCGCCGTCTTGGAGGAGTCGCCCTCGACCAGCGGGATGCGCTTGGTCTCCTGTGCCGACTGGAACTTGTCGCGTGAGTCCAGAGTCGGCTTCTTGACGATGGTCATGTCGTTGGGGTCGACTTGCAGCTTGAGTTGCTCCAGCTGCTCCGTGGCGATGACGGACTCGGCAAAGACGGCGTTGCCCTTTTCGCACTCGATGGCGCGGTCGACGTCGCCGTGTACAGTGATGATGCCGTTCGGACCCGGCAGTTTCATCTTCAGGTAGGCGTAGCAGGGCCTTGCCATGAATTTGGCAAAGGCGGGTCGCCCGAGGATCGCGTGGTAGGAACTACGGAAGTTCACCACCTCGAACCAGATCTTCTCGAGCCGGAAGTTCTTGGCGGTGCCGAAGACGACGTCGAGTGCGATTTTGCCTAGCGGGTAGGCCTTCTTTCCCGGGACGATGCCGTGGAAGGTGGTGATGGTGGGGACTAGCTGTTCGTCACGCAATTTCATGCGTTGGAACGTCTCGTAGTAGAGGATGTTGATGCTCGACCCCCGTCCATCAATGTCTTGGTCAAGATGTAGCCCTTGACCTGGGGCGCGACCACCAGAGCGAATTTGCCCGGGTAATCGACGCGGGGCGGGTGGTCTTGACGGCTCCATGTGATCGGCTGCTCTGACCAGTCGAGCCACTGGGGCACGTCTGGCAGAGTCGCGTGGACGGCGCGCCGTATGACCTTCTCCTCCCGCCTGGAATCGAGGCCGACGAAGGTGTGGCCCATGAAGCCGGCAGTGGGAGGCATGCCCTGCTGCTGCTCACCGTCGTCGTCTCCGTCGGGTGCCCGCTTCTTGGCACCGGTCTTGGCCTTGACGATTTCTGCAGTCCAGCTGCACTCGTCAGTGGTGTGGCCGGCTGGCTTGCCGGGTAGGCTATGATACCTACACGGCATGGCCAGGATCTCCGTGGCGGTGAGCTTCTTTCGCGGGAAGTTGCCGCGTTGGCTCTTGAAGCCGCGGCCCCCCGCAGCCGTGGCGGCTACAAGCTCGGAGCCGCCGTCACCCTTGCGTTTATGAGCGCTGGAGTGCTTGGCCTTGCTCTTGTTTTTGCCGCCTTTCTTCTCGTCGTCGTCCTCCTCGGAGTCGTCCTTGGTGACGTCGGACTCGGCGTACTTGTGCACGATGGCGAGTAGCTGGCCCATCGTCATGTCACCCTTGTGCGAGCGCCGCAGCTTCTGCTTGAGCGACTCGAAGGTGGTGTTGTCCTCGAGGTGGGAGTGCACCGTGTCGACGCTGAGGTGTTCTGCCGAGTTGATGAGGTCGGCGACTCGGCGATACCACTTTCTAGTGGACTCGCCCTCCTTCTGGACGCAGCGCTTGAGGTCCTCGACCGTGGCCGGGCGCTTGCAGGTCCCCTCGAAGTTGGTGATGAAGAGCCTCTTCAACTCGCCCCAGGAGTTGACGCTGTTCCTGGGGAGGTTGTTGAGCCAAGTGCGAGCCGTTCCCTCAAGCATGAGAGGAAAATAGCGCGCACAACAGAGCGAAGACGCGTTCTGGATGCTCATGGCGGCCAAGTAGTCCTGGACCCAAGTTTCCGGGTTCATGGCAGCGTTGTACTTGGGCGCCTCTCTCGGTCCTTTGAAGCTGCTAGGGAAACGCTCGCCTCTGATGGCGGGTCCAAAGCATCTAGGGCCGACGTCGTCGTCGTCGTTGTTGTTGCGCGTCGCCTCGGCGCGCTTGTCGTTGAGGTGGTGGCGCAGATCCGGAGCGGAGTGATTGGAGCGTGCCTGCGCCTGGTTGTTGTTGATGGTGTGCCGGGCGTCGTTGCGGGCGAGCCGAGGCGGGTTGCCTCCAGCCCTCGCGTTGCTCGACACTGCCGGCTCCTCGTGCCGACTGCGTGGCGGCTGTGGGGCAGCGTCACGCCTGGGGGAACCCTTGTTTCCCTGGCTTCGGTGTGGTGCCGAGGCCGTTTTCTCGCTGGGTGGCGATCTGGAGTAGAGCTTGCCGTCAGATTGCGACATGTTCTCCTGCAGCTCCAGCGCCTTGTCCACCAGCTTGCACCCCTTGCTCCAATAGGGGTTGTCCTTGACCCGGATCCTCTTGAAGAGAGAGGCGGCGGCAGTCATGCAATCGACTGGGGTGCCGAAAATGCGAGGTCGGCGTCGTCGTCGTTCCGCGGCTGGGGTTGGGACGAGCCGGGTTCGGGGAGGCCGCGGCGCCGGAGGCGGCATCGTCGGGCGAGGTTGAGGCGGAACTTGACTCGAGCCGCCGGGCTGGGCCCTGCGGCACTCGTCACGCTGCCTCTCCAGCTCTGTCTCGCGCGCGAAGGCGTTGTCGAGCGCGCGAGTTGGTGCATCAGGTTAAGCCGCGACTTGCGGTTTTTGTGATGCCGAGTGACCGGAGAGAGCGGTCGACTGAGCATCGACCTCCAGCTCCTTCTGGCGGATCTCCTCCTGCTGGAGGGCCATCTTCCGGCGCAGCTGCTCGAGCTGTGTCGCCTGTCGACGACGTTCGCCGGCGTGATCGGGGTGCTGAGCGGGTCAGCCACCCGACCTGCTTGTCCTCGCAGGGCGGCGAGAGATTCGTCGCGTTGCTGCTTTTCGCGAGCCTCCTGCTCGCGCCGTGCCTGGTCGCGCTGCTTCTGCGCGTTGGCCTCTGCTGTGGCGGCGTTTTGCCGCGGGTTTGGCGGCAGAGTTTGCCGCCTCGCCCGTCATGTAGATGTGGGCGGGTGTCGCCGTGCCGTCCGAGGCCAGATCGGTCGAGCCCTCCGACTCGTAGTCGAGAACGGGCAAGATCGACCCGGTGTCGTCGTCGTTCGAGATCTGGACGGTCTCGGCAGATGGGGCGGGTGCAAAGTGGTTTGCACCGCGGTGTCGACGGCGGCTTCGTCAAGCGGGTCGACGGGGGAGGAAGTACCATCGTAGTTGTTGGCGACTCCTTCCTCATCCGAGCCGCAGAAGCCGACGTAGGCGGTGACAGCGGTCCCGAACGGGATAGCCATCGCGCGAGTGATCGGGGCGTAGTTGGGCCTGCCCCAAGTGTGTGGATCGGCGACGTAGCCGATCCCTCCGTGCTCGAAGTAGCTGCCGGTGACGATGTCACCGCGACCCGACATGGCTTGAGGGCTGAAGTAGACGCCAGTGCCGGGTTCAGGACTCTCCATGAAGTAAATTCCAGCGATCGCTGGCCCCACGGTGGGCGCCAACTGTCGTGGGGTAATCACGGCAGATGCCATACGGGGTGGCTTAACTCGGGTGTGAGCCAGGCGACGTAGGATTCACAGAGAGGTTGCACACGCAGAGTTTACCCAGGTTCGGCCCCTCTGTATGAGGTAAAGACCTACTCCTGCTTGTATGTATTTGGATCTGAATGGGGTGTACAATGGTGTGCGCACCAGAGCTTGCGGGTGCTCCGGAGGCTATGGAATGAGATGAGTCTCCTAGGGTTGCTCCTTGCCGGCTTTATATAGGGAGCCGGCTAGGGTTTACAGGGAATGACGGGTTCCGCTGGCGGCGCTAGCTATCCTGCCTACAAGTGCGGCTTCGTGGAGCGCACTCTTCGGGATACACAATCGCAGACTGATTCGAAGATATCTGCTGCCGCCTCCCCGAGCCGTCATACCGGGATCCTCGGGGACCCGGTATCCTGGAAGATGTACCGGGTGGGCTTTGGGCACCCGGCCTTGAAGGCCGACTCGGGTCCTGGGCCTACCCGTTGGGCATCCCCCCATCACTACCTT